>JAANDH010000309.1:0-52325 GCA_011799765.1 Nymphaea thermarum | reverse complement strand
TATATATATATATATATATATATATATATATATATATATATATATATATATATATATATATATACACACACACAAAAGGAGGGGCGCTATGCAACAAACATGTACCGGAAAAGGTACCGCCGACTCTCTTGTCACAAAGACAACTTGCGGAGAGGATCGGATACACACATATGAACAACGGAAATTGATACAACTTAGACGATTTGGCATACATTTCTTACTTAGAAGACAATATTTAAGAACATCCATATTACAAGCCCTGCAAATTAAAACAAAGCGCAAATGCAACCATTTTAACGGAAACGGTACGAGATCTCAAGACGAAACTAAAGTACTTCTGCTGAGTGGACAATGAATTATGGATTGCAGTAGCACTACCCTTCTTTTCCGGGGGAATGGCCGCTGCCCTAACGGAGATTGTAAGTAAACAAGTCAAGCATCAAACTACGGTCACATCCGGTAGCAGGCTCCCCACCACTCTCTCATCCCCTTGGACGTCTTCCAACTCCCTCAGGTAGCACTCCAAGGCATAGGCCTTGCTCTCAGGCACTGAAACTTGAACAGCCATGGCCTTAGGTTTCCCTAGAACTGGCAGCAACAAGCAGTAGTGGTCAACCGTAGTGCCGCTGAGAAGTGCAGGCGGCCCTGACCCGAAGTCCACCCTCTCGAGTCCAAGCCTACACCACTGCGATACGATGAGGTTCGAGGTTGTGTCATCTTCATCTGCCGGCTGATGCACCGCCAGCAAGTCGATTGCCGAGCGCGCATATGCATCCGAGAGTGCCGTCTCTTTGGCGCTTTGTATTCCCTTCACAGTTTGGTGGATTTGCTCTGTCAGTAGTTCCCTGCACTGGCGCCCCATGGACGCTAACAAGAAAGCGTTTCCATAGTATCCAACCGGCAGGGGAGGGTCCAGTATACCTCGCACGTCCGCCGGGAAGAAGAGCCCAACCAGCTGCCCCTCTTTCTTGGGGCGTCCGTTGGTTCTTTCTGCACCGAACATGGCCCGCGCCCAGCATCTCCAAATGTGTGCAGCGAGCACCTCGAAAGAAGTGCAGTTTAATGCCGGAATACATCGACGCTTTAGCTTGCAAATCTCCTCGGCTTCGAAGGTCACAAAGACAGGCCACAGGGGTTCGTCGGCGATGGCGGCGCCACCTGATCCCGTCACCTGCTGCGTGAAATCTGAGCCGTGGAGGAACTCGATGCGAGGTGGGTTGCGGGGCTTTAGGGCCTCCCGGCCCCAACACGGCGGCACCAACGGTGGGGAGGTGGGATCGCGGCATGCGTCTGCCCATGCATTTAGGAATTGAGAACTCCCAATGCCATCGCACAGGCAATGCGCAATGCTGGCGCAAAGTATGAGTCCCCCGCACCTCAAATGCGTCACCTACAATGGACCAGAATAAAAAATATATATATATCGAAATGTTACAACGAATCGGAGGTCACTTATGTTATATAGATGCAAAAAGTAGAAAGACATACTGATTAGATCCGTAAAAGAAAATTCAATTGTTCCATTTAATTTGTTTAGAACAACTTACCATAATGTTTTACCGTGTAATAAATTTTTCGGCGGACCGGTATACTTGTATTTGATTACGAAAACTCATAAGGAGCGATATAAACGGCCCAATTTAATTTGATCAAGCAACTACTCAGAGGAGAATTCTTGAGTTGTCAAGTTCCATGTTTCACTGACATGGCTTCTGTTGTCAGTTAAATTTAAATTTACCAGGCTCATGAGATGGTGTGGCTCTACCTTTTCTTTACTTTCTTTAACTCAACTCTCCCTGGATAGGGGCATCTCTCTTAGAAATGCCAATGCCAAACTATTTACTCTTCTGAGTTTGCTGTGAGTGAAAAAATCGTTCGATTTCTTGGGCTGCCCAATCAATCACTTTTCAACTCCGTTCCATCCAGTGAGTCCATTTAATGAGAACCAACTGTTGAACTGCCACAAACAGATAGACATGCAGAATTTTCATGAAATTTAATGGGTTAGTTTGGTAACCATTTAAGATCGATGGAATTTTTTTTATCTCTTTTCTTCTTATAATTTTAACAATTGAACAATTCTTTGTGAACTTTTTTTTTGTAAGGACAACATTTTTTCACAAGCATTGTGGAATGAAGACCTAAAGTGGACTTGTAGTAACTTGAAAATAGAAAGGGTTACCTACAATTTGCTACGTTTTTAATGTTTACTTAGAACGTCATACCTGTTATGTTTTGAGATTTCAATATATGTCTTTCAACTTGAGTAATACGCTGAACCTAACCAGTACATATGACCCTTTATCATCATATTAATTTTTTATGGACTTGCGTTTTTCTTTTTTTAAACTTTTTCCTGATTTAACAGTTTCCTTGAAAAGCGTAATCTATATATCTGAAACGAACCATATGAGGTAAGTTTTCGTTATAGGCAAAATGGTGGCCCAAAAGACATATCGAGATATGAAGATGAACGACGGGCCAGCTCTTAATTTCCAAGTAAATATAAAAAAAAAAGGTTAAAAAAGCACATGGGCATTTATTAGATTGTCTCCCGTCATGCCACCCGTTTATATGCATCACCCCTCACATCTGAACTTGGTCCTTTGCATCATACTTGTGTACAATTTTTAGTGTCAATATCTTTTCTTTACACTGAAAAATAAAACTTTTTATAATTAAAAAACTTAAAATAAAAAAAGTAAAAAAAACTATGGTTTACATTTTTTAATAAAATACCAAAATGTTCTTCCTTCTTTTAATGCGCACGATGCCCCCTGCCTCACACTAGTCAACTATAAACCAATCGACAGAATGGCTGAGCTTAGCTCTTTTCTCAAAAAAAGAACGACAAATGCCCCAGTTTGTCATGTTGCTTTTTTGAAATATCGTTTTCCAAATTAATGTTTAAAAAGTTTGAATTGAGAAGGTGTTGGATTCAAATGATGTAATTTCTTGTGACCATGAAAATGGTGTAGCAATTCATTTCTCTCGGATAATGGAGGTTGGGTTTATTTGTGGTTCCTAACTTTCATTAAAAGTTGGTTCATCTTTTTGTTAGATAAGGCATTGAAGAATTCAAAAAAGAAAATGAAATTAATATCAACTTAAAAGTTGGTACTTACTGACCTGTATGCAATACTTGGAAGATTGAAATGATGATAATAAAAGCCAAGATGATACGTGGATGATACTGTTTTCTATTTTTTCGGATTCTTTATCGGGGAAGTTATCTGTCTGTCATGTTACTCGAAATTTGCACGTGCGAGTGTTTGCTAGTTCATCCTATACTTCTCACTCGCGTAAAAATTTTCACATATTCACCTGCGCACAAAGGAGGGTCTCCCATCCGATGTATTTCTACATCTTCACCGAACAGGTCCCGTGCAATTGTAATTGCCCAAGAAGTTTAAACATCAGATGCATGTATATTAACCATGCAAATGTAGTCTGCATAGTTGCAACCAAGAATTTGAATTGCATACGTGTTTACTGATTCGCATAAACAAATAGGATTTGACGGTGGTGCTGTAAAATTTTTGAAGCTTGAGAAGCTTTAAAATAGAATCTGATCAATTTCTACAAGGAGTAACTAATATTGGTAGAATGGGATTCTGAGATTTGAAGCACCAAATTTCAAGGTAAATTGAATTTTTAGACAAAACTGTTTATTATTGCCTCCTATCTTGCTCAGTTGACCGTCCTTTCCTTTACTGGTTTTCTTCTTCGTATAGTTAGCTTACTTATACCGCTGAGTTCATACGCAGGGAAACAGAAGCAATGTTTCTGATTAACGCAAAAACAAGATGTGATGGATTTTCGAAATCGCATATATGAAAAAGCTTCCGCGGGGTGCTTTTACCTGAACTACCAGAGGAGGGACGGAGATGAAAGGTTGGTCGCCCACTTCATGGTGGAGCTTACGCCAGGAGGAGCCGAGCAAGCCGGGGAACTGCTGGAACTCGTCAGCCGTGATGTCCATGAAGGCCTCCACGAAGAGGGCGCCCTCTGCCGTGCACTCCAGCTCCAGCTTCTTCTCGCTCTCGCGGCTCTGCCTCAGTCTGCCGGAAAGAGGGTAGTAGTGGTTGAGCACCGCTGAGAGGGACGACTTCATGGACTCCACGTCGGGGGAAACAGGGAAGAGGAAAAGGTACTTAACCGAGAACCTGATGAAAATGCAGTCGTCAAGGTTGGAGAGGTAGAGGGTGTGGCTCGGGGTTGCAGAGCACGGTCGGATCAGCGTCGGCGCCCGGCGGTGGTGGCAGTCCGGGAGATCACGACGAATCGCCATGGTTTCTGGAGTTCGAGAGTTCAGGGAGGGAGGGAGAGACTTATGAATGTCGGGTTCAAAAACTCTCTCGGTATTCTGTAGCTTATATAAAGCGTAGAAATGACACAATGGCGAACTATAACCATCCTATTCTCTTTTGGACGTTCATTTTTTGCTTTTATGCAGTCAACAAATGCACGACGACTTTATTGTCGCCAACAAGTTCTTGTTCGTCTACCTACATTATTGCACCGCAAATTCATACCTGCCTTAAGAGCGTGTGTGATTGCTCTTGGCAATTTACATTCTTATGTCACAATTTGGAACAGTTGCTTCTTGAAACTTAATTGATCTCACACTTGCCTTCACCCCTGAACCAAGTAAAATAGGGAGTGTTACAGAAAAAAAAAACCTTCTAATAAATTAGTGACATGAATTGCTCCATTTGCAATTCCTTTCGTATTGTTTGAGCACTACATATTCTCAATCATAATCTACACCAGCGTAAATAAAAGGAATAATGCAAGCATATAAACTGTGAGCTTCATCCACAAGGATCCATTGGCTGACTGGCATCATTTGTGTTCTGTCGGTTGCAAGGGTATGAAACTGAGGCATAGTTGTCCCAATCCAATTAACGGACTCTGCGTACTAAATACAATATCAAATCATCAACTACAAACAACTGCAATCTTCTATTGCAGTTTATTATACTAAATTGTAAAGATTATGGGACTAACTGGCCCTATATATCAATTTTCTTAACTATTGATTCAAGTGGGTGCACGAAAGCTACTACAAATCCTCAATATCATGATTAACTCATTCAAAAATGTTGAATGGGACCGGTCATATCATCAACAAATGGTAAGGGAATGACAGGTAAAGATGGATCACCATTATCGATTTGGAATGGGAAAATGGATGTTGTGAACGAGATTACCATCGACTTGATGAAGGAGTTGGTAGCATGTTGGACTAAAGATATGGAAAACGCTAGGTCCTATGTTTCGCACTCATCCTGTAAAGAAAATAATGGTAAGATCGAGTATCGATCGAACTCGACTAATGAAGCGAGGCTTTTGTTTTATCTATTGAGTTAACAGCATGCCCCCTACTTTAATTTAGGGGGCATTCTCATCTTTTGTTTTTTATTTTAAATATTTACTTAGAAAAAATCACCTTGAGCATAAAACCCAAAAATGCATGCGTAAAAGCTGATTATATGTTTAAAATAAACAGTTGGAGTGTCCTCAAACAAGGAACACACACACACACACACACACACACACACACACACACATATATATATATATATATATATATATATATATATATATATATATATATATATATATATATATATATATATATATATATATATATATATATATATATATATATATATATATATATATATATATATATATATATCAGCAAAAGGAGGAAGGCTGTCCAACGAACATGTACCGGGAATGTACCGGCCCGATCTCATATCACAAAGTTGATAGGAGTGGATACACACATATCAACAATGGAAATTGATACTACTAAGACAGTTTGGCATTCATTTTTTATTTAGTAGACGATATTTAAGAATGCCCATATTACAGGACCTGCAAATAAAAACAAAACGCGAATGCAACCATTTTAACGGAAACGATACTAGATCACAGAAAACAACGGAAACGATACTAGATCACAGAAAATTTCAAGACGAAACTAGGAGTACTTCAACCGAGTGGACGATGAATTCCGCATTGCAGTACCATTACCCTTCTTTTCCGGGGGATGGGCCGCCCTAACGGAGATCGTTATTAAACAGGTCAAGCATCAAACTACCGCCACATCGGGTAGTGGTTTCTCCACAACTTTCTCATCCCCTTGGCCCTCTTCCAGCTCCCTCAGGTAGCACTCCAAGGCATCGGCCTTGCTCTCAGGCACAGAAACTTGAATAGCCATTGCCTTAGGTTTCCCCAGAACTGGCAGCAACAAGCAGTAGTGGTCGACCGTAGAGCCGCTGAGAAGCGCAGGCGGCCCTGACCCGAAGTCCACCCTCTCGAGCCCTAGTCTATACCACTGTGATACGATGAGGATTGAGGTCGGGTTATCTACCGGCTGATGCAACGCCAGCAGGTCGATTTCAGAGCGCGCATATGCATCGGAGAGCGCCATCTCTTTGGCGCTCTGTATTCCCTTCACGGTTTGGTGGATTTGCTCTGCCAGTAGTACCCCACACTGGCGCCCCATGGACGCTAACGAGAGGGCGTTTCCATAGAATCCAACCGGCAGGGGAGGGTCCAGTTTGCCTCGTACATCCGCCGGGAAGAAGAGCCCAACCATCTGCCCCTCTTTCTTGGGGCGTCCATTGGTTCCTTCTAGACCGAACATGGCCCGCGCCCAGCATCTCCAAATGTGTGCAGCGAGCACCTCGAAAGAAGTGCAGTTCAACGCCGGAATACATCGACGCTTTAGCTTGGCAATCTCCTCAGCTTCAAAAGTCACCCAGACATGAATCAGGGGTTCGCCGGCGATGGCGGCGCTCCCTGATCCCGCCTCCTGCTGCGCCAACTCTGTGCCGTGGCTGAACTCGATGCGAGGTGGGTTGCGGGGCTTTAGGGCCTCCCGGCCCCAACACGGCGGGACCAGGAGTGGGGAGGTGGGATTGCGGCATGCGTCTGCCCATGCATTTAGGAATTGAGAACTCCCAATGCCATCGCACAGGCAATGCGCAATGCTGACGCAAAGTATGAGTCCTCCGCACCTTAAATGCGTCACCTACAATGGACCATAATAAAGAAATATCAAAAAGTTACCACGAATCGAGGTCACTTATATAGATGCAAATAGCATGAAGAGATACTGATCATATCCGTATAAGAAAACTCAATTGTTCCATTTATTTTGTTTAATAAATTTGTCGGCGGACCGGTATACTTGTATTTGATTACGAAAACTCGTAAGGAGCGATATAAACGGCCCAATTTAATTTGATCGCTCAACTATTCAAAGTGGAATTCTTGAGTTGTCAAGTTCCATGTTTCACTGACGTCACTTTCAATAAACTCAACTCACCCCACCCCACCATATGGCATCTCTCTTACAAATGCCTTTTTCAAACTATTTACTCTTACGAGTTTGCTGTTAGTGAAAAAGTCGTTCGATTTCTTGGGCTGCCCAATCAATCGCTTTTCAACTCGGTTCCATCTAGAGAGTCCATTTAATGAGAACCAAACGGTTGAACTGCCACTAACAGAGAGGAATGCAGGATTTTCATAAAATTTAACGGGTTAGATCGATTGATTTTTTTTTATCTCTTTTCTTCTTATAATTTTAATAATTGAACCACTTTTTGTGATTGTTTTGGTAAAGAACACTTTTTTTCACAAGCAGTGTGAAATGAAGGTCAAAAAAGGACTTGTAATAACTTTTCAGGTGAGTGGGAGGTTCATCCCACTACTGAGGTCCGAACACCCTTCATTTCCCATGCCTTTAGGGTCCTGAGTTGCATAGGTGTCAACGATAGCAACAATGCACCTTTCAACTTGGATGTCAAGTCCTACCATCTTAAAACTCAAAAAACATAACACCCACAAGAATCAAGACTCGATCAACTATGCTATGTTCCTTGAACAACTTGTAATAACTTTAAAACAGAAAGGGTTACTTACAATTTGTTCTATTTTTAATATTTTCTTAGAAACTAAAAAGTCACATTTTTATGCCTTATGCTAGAATTGATTTCAACTTTTTCCTAATTTGACAGTTTCCATGAGAAACGTAATCTATATATCTGAAACGAACCATAAGAGGTAATTTTTCGTTAATGGCCAAATGGTGGGCAAAAAAGGACAACGAGATATGAGCATTAACGATGGGCCAGCTCTTAATTTGCAAGTAAAGTTAATATAAAAACTTGTTCGTCCGGGTTTCGCCCAAGGGTATTTATAAGATTGTCACTCCTCACGTCATCACCTGGTTATATGCGCCGCCCCTCACCCCATACAACTATAAATCAATCGACAAAACGGCGGAATTTAGCTCTTTTCTCAAGAAAAGAATGTCAAATGTCCCAATTGTTGCTTTTGACGACTATTGTTTTCCAAATTAATATCTACAAAAGGTTTGAATTTTGACGGTGTTCGATTCAAATGATACAATTTCTTCTGGCCATGAAAATGGTGTTGCAATCCATTTTCCTCGGAAAACAATGGAGGTTGGGCTTATTTGTGGTTCCTCCTTTTTTTTCTTCTTTGGTTTCTAACTTTTACTAAAAGTTGGCTTTCGCTTTTGTTAGATAAGGCATTGAAGAATACAAAAGAAAAAAAAAAGAAAAGAAATTAATATCAACTTAACTATGAGATTGCTTTCAAAATTTCCATTCTGCGGTTGGGTCCAGATCAACGAAGAAATTGAAAGTTAAGATGGCGGTATAATACATGGCCGGTTTATCTTTTTCTAAATTCAATTTAAACTATTTTAGTTTTTTAAATTCACAAAATTGAAAATCTATAGGATGGTGGGTTTGATATGGAATGGTACTTGCAACCTATATGCAATACATGGATGATTGAAATGATGATAAAAAAAAAGCCAAGATGATACTGTTATGATTGAAATGATGATAAAAAAGCCAAGATGATACTGTTATGATTGAAATGATGATAAAAAAAGCCAAGATGATACTGTTTTCTCCCTGTTTCTTTCGGATTCATTATCTTGGATGTAATCTGTCATGTTAGCTATATACTCAAAATTTTTTCCGCACGTACTTGTGCTTCCTAGTTCATCCCATACTTCTTACTTGCATAAAAATTCATCAGATTCAAGTACATTAACCATGCAGACGTAGTCTCCATAGTTGCAACCAAGAAGTTGAATTTCATACGTGTTTATTGATTTGCATAAACAAATAGGATTTTACGGTGATACTATAAATGTTTTGAACCTTCAGAAGCTTTAAAATAAAATCTGATCAATTTCTACAAAGAGAAACTAATATTGGTAGAGTGGGATTCTGATATTTGAAGCACCTATTTCAAGGTAAATTGACTTTTCAGATATAAGTGCTTATTATTGCCTCCTATCTTGCTCAGTTGATCGTTTTCCTTCATTGATTTTCTTGTTCGTATAGTTGGCTTACTTATGCCGCTGAGTTCATATGCAAGGAAACAGAAGCAATATTTCTCTTTACCTGAACTACCAGAGGAGGGACGGAGATGAAAGGTTGGTCGCCCACTTCGTGGTGGAGCTTACGCCAGGAGGAGCCGAGCAAGCCGGGGAACTGCTGGAACTCGTCAGCCGTGGTGTCCATGAAGGCCTCCACGAAGAGGGCGCCCTCTGCCGTGCACTCCAGCTCCAGCTTCTTCTCGCTCTCGCGGCTCTGCCTCAGTCTGCCGGAAAGAGGGTAGTAGTGGTTGAGAACCGCTGAGAGGGACGACTTCATGGACTCCACGTCGGGGGAAACACGGTAGAGGAAAAGGTACTTAACCGAGAATCTGATGAACATGCAGTCGTCAAGGTTGGAGAGGTAGAGGGTGTGGCTCGGGGTTGCAGAGCACGGTCGGATCAGCGTCCGCGCCCGGCGGTGGTGGCAGTCCGGGAGCTCACGACGAATCGCCATGATTTCTGGAGTTTGAGAGTGCACGGAGGGAGGGAGAGATTTATGAATGTCGGGTTCAAAAACTCTCTCGGTATTCTGAAGCTTATATAGAGCGTAGAAATGACTCAATGGTGAATTAACTATAACCATGCTATTGTTTTGGACGTTCATTATTGTCATTGTAAGAACTCAATAAATGCACAACTACCTTACTATTGCCGACAAATTTTGTTCATGTACCTACATTATTGCACTCGGCAAATTCATTACTGGCTTAAGAGTGTGTGGGCTCACTCGTGGCAATTTACATGCTTACGTTACAATTCTGGTGAACAAGCTCTCTCAGCCTTAAACTAGAGACGTTATGGCTGATAGCTTGGAGGAGATCGAGCATGTTTTGCATATCGCAGAAGAAGACATTGCAATTGACTGATGATGCGTTTGATCGAATGGGATTCTGTATTAACCAAAACGTTTATGTGACCAAGACTGAGCCAACCTTGTACAAATGAGGTGGTAGGGCATGCCTACAAGGCACACATGATGGAATAGTGACATTATTGGCGCAGTCTTGGTCAGATGCACTTACTGGTCTAACAGTTAATTGCATTAGAAACTTCGCCTTTGCGATGCTGGTGATCCTCTCAATAGAATTTCAAAATCATTAGCCGACACATAAATTATAGTAACATGCTCCGTTGGAGAATGTAGATAGATGGGTCCCTTTTGCCTCGAACGTCGCTCGTGCCCAGCACTTCCAAATGTGTGCAGTGAGCACCTCGATGGCAGTACAGGTCAACTCAGCAGGAATACAGGGATGTTTTAGCCTGGAAATTTCATCGGTTTCGAAGGTCACGCGCGATGACGGCAATGCCTGATTCCGGCTCCGGTTGGGTGATTTTCGGGCCGTGGTGGAAGTCGATGTGAGGTGGGTGGCGCGGCTTTGGTGTCTCCCTGCCCCAACACGGCGGTACAGAAAGTGGGGAGGTCGAATCGCGGCAAGTATCTGCCCATACATTCAGGAACTGAGAAGTGCCAATGCCATCGCACAGGCAGTGGGCGATGCTCGCGCAAACTATCATCCCCACGCACCTCCAATGCATTACCTCTAAGAAGCAGCAAAAACAAAGTAATGAAAAGAGTTACAAGCTAAACATGAGCTATTGAGTTCTAATTGAACAGGAAGCCATTAAGCACGTAACAAATGCACATCTACTTTATTGTCGCCAACAACTTCTTGTTCGTCTACCTACATTCTTACGTTACAATTTGGCACAGTTGCATCTGGGGGGTAATGAAACGTCTCCAAAGATTGTTGGTTTTTGTCTTTTCCAAAATACACAAGCTCCGGGACGAAATGCGTTGCAAGATGAAATACGTGTAACTTGTATGTCAGAAATCCCTGAAGCCTTGAAGGACATGAATATGATAAGCTGATATCTGTAAGATTTCAGCGCAGAAGTGCAAACGAATGGAACAGATGGGGTGCCTTTTCTTATAACTCATGAGCTGCGGATAAGATTTTGAAGCGGAAAGGGTCGCCTAAAGGCATGAGAAAATTAATAAAGCTAGAGGGTCTATCTTCTAGCAGATGTTTAATTTGGAAAGCACGACAAAGTAATTTTGTTTTTTCATTTTTGCTAAGTCTCAAACCAAAGTTATCAAAGCTAGCTAGGTGTTTATAGTGCGTCCTTGGCTCCGAAATCAAGTCACGTTTAATAGTTTTGATTTATTTATAGTAGAGATATGTTTACAAATTTTTTTTACAGTTCATATTTGTCAAAACCAGTCTTGTTGTATCTTATTTGTAGTGTCAAAAGTTCAGTCTTCTATCTTATTTTTTGACGATAAATTTTAAATTTTAATCATATGAAAGGACTGAATTGTCTTATCTTGGCGATGATTAACAATTAAAAATGTGTTTCTAAAAGCCAGTTATTAGAAGAACATTAGTAATGGCTTATAATGTAAAAAATTGTGCATTTTTTCAAGCAATTAATGTTTTAAAGCTTACGGTGACAGATTTTTAATTTCTAATTATATAGAAAAATCCAGTTTATGTCAAAATTTGAATCGTTATATGTATGTGTTTGCATTACCATCTACTACATGTTACCTAACAGTTAAAAATTATAAATTTATTAATAAAAACAACCATCACATGAGCATTAACAACAGTTTACAATATAGCAATGGTTTATTGTGTTTTTAGCCACAATTAATGGTGTTTTTAACCATGAATTTTTTATTTTTCGCTATCTGCTAACATCCAACTGTTAATATATATATATATATATATATATATATATATTAACAGTTGGCTACGTTTACCATTGTGGCCAAGTGTTTTTTTTTTTTTTGTGCCACTGAAAAATATCGATACACTTAATCGGGGTAGGTCCCCATACCCTACACGAGAATGAATAATTTCGAATGGCGCTTTATTAATACTCAGGCAAGTAGATCTAGTCATTTTTGCAAAATGAGACTCATCACGATCTATATGATGAAAACAATGTCTATGAAATAAACAATTTAAAATACAAGATGAAGGGTGGTCCAATCATTCTGATGGCTGTAGTTACGTTTTTGGCATAGAAAATCACGCCACAATTAAGCTCTATGGTGATCTTGGGCACAAATAATAAAATTACGTCATACAAAAACAAGTCACGTTTAATAGTTCTGATATATTTGTACTAGAGATATGTTTACAAAATTTTTTTACAGTTCATATTTGTCAAAACCAGTCTTGTTATATCCTATCTGTTATGTCCCACTTTCAAAAGTTTAGTCTTATATCTGGAGTTGTGAAAAGTCTTAAGGGATTCATAAAAAAAAGTTGTTAAATGGGTAGTTGTTTTAGTTTGTGTTATTTTTTAGGACTGAAACCAAAGTAGAATCTGCCGGACCAGAGGCCTGAACCTGATGGGGGAGTGACTTATTGTTAGGTTATTTATATTTCATCCAATTTGCACAGATTTACATTAACCCATCAATTATGAAGTCCTTTCATATTTAGCATGACCCTTAGATCGAGCATGTTTTGCATGTTGTAGAGAAGACACTGCAATTAATTGATGCGTTTGATCGGATGGGATTATATATAAACCAGCACGTTTATGTGACCAAGATTGAGCCAACCTTATACAAATAAGGTGGTAGGGCATAGCTTCCGACTCCCATGATGGAATAATGACATGGTTGGCTCAGTCTTGGACACATGCACCTGCTGGTCTACAGTTAATTGCGTTAGAAACTTCGCCTTTGCGATGCTCGTAGCCCTCTCAATAGAATTTCAAAATCAATGGCCGGCGCATAAAGTCAAGTAACATGCTCCGTTCGAGAATGTAGATAGTGTGCAGTGAGCACCTCGAAGGCAGCACAGTTCAACTGAGAAGTACAGCGACGTTTTGGCTTAGAAATTTCATCGGCTTCAAAGGTCCCGAAGAGGGGCGATGGCGACATGCCTGATTGCTTCAAGGTTTTATTTGACAGTCTTGATTGAGAAGTGAAATCTAATCACTAGATGCAGTGAATTTATCAAATAGTCCAAGACGGGGCCGTTTGGGACCATGGCCTGCCCTTAACTTAAATTGACAAATTGTTTTTTATCCTATATAAAATTTTGAAAAATTATGTTTTGGTTTCTTTTAAAATTTGAAAATTACACAACAAATTGTAGTTGGATGTTGGTAGATGAGATACGTTGCTAGAAAGGATAAGAGATGAGATTCGTGAGAATACCTTGGGGACTTTGACTGTTGTATATTAAAAACTTTAGCAAAACTTTTGAGGTGGTATTACCATTCATATTAAGAAATGTTTAAGCACCATATCAATTCCCTACTGACGATAACAACGTCATGCAATGGGAACTGAATTATAACAAGTGCCAATAATGGTGAGATAGTTTAGACGCAGGAGATGCCCTTTCTCCTCCTTTATTCACGAATTAAAAGCATGGTTTGCCTGCAGCTTTAAATACGGAGTAGATGAATAAATGGAGATTAACCTTTCATCGTGATCTGGAGTATTTGGAGCACTCGGAATAGATGCGAGCTTGAGACAGAAATTCAGGCTTAAAAAAGAGGCCAGAGAATTTGTGAAGATGCAGAGAGCACATAATGAAATCAGCTCCTGCAAATGAAATCACACAATAAAATCAAGAAAAGCCAAAATAAAGCACCACTCATTCCAACCCCCATACTGCTTAATCAACCACATAATACAAATGTGATTCGCATTTTAACTGCTTTACCATCATGTATGACTGTTCCTGCAGATGGGAGTAAACATTATTAGCTCATGAGTTTGAGCAACACTAAAGAGTTGCACATCACAGTGCCACCAGACCTAGATACAAACATCAATATTCTTGAGAGCAAGTGAATAAACTAGAGAAGATGTGAAGTGTCCACGCTTAGTTCTTACCACACGGAGAAGTTGCCGTATTCCAGGTGTATCCACTACATGACTACTAAAACTTTGCCTCCACTAAAACAACGTTGTCCTGAAAAAATACATAAAATGTCATGAGAATATGAACAATTGCCATAGAACAGCAAAGCTCAGGCTACCGAGTGAGTCAGTGAGAGCAGTTTTCTTTGGCGCATTTGGAACCAAAGCATCAGATTGAGACGGTGCAGCGTTTTTGAACTTAACCTTCCCAGATACACTTTCATGCAAACTATAGTTTGTAGGGGACTCCAAAAAATCCCAAAATTTTGAGCACTGTATACCTTTATATAGAACTGACCATCTCGTGTTATATAAGAATTAAGAACTGGTGAGAGTCAACTTACTACCTTAGGGTGAATAGCTCTGCAAAAAGCCATTCGATCTCTGTTTTGCACAAAAAGTTCTTAAATGTAACAGACAGAAGTTTGAATATAACCAGAAAATCATTAGGCAGAAAAATAAGGCAGTCGTTTTCTACCCACGGAGAAGTTGCCGTATTCCAGCCCGTCAACACTGACAAAATGAAGATCGTCAAAGAGGATAGCTTTTGACTTATTGGTTTCATGTCTACATTTCTTTTGCTGCAGGGGAATGCTCCAAAAAGCATGTAATACATTTGTCTTTTTACACCATTTTATGGAATTCGTAATTGTTATTTGCAAGAATGTGCTGCCACCATGGTGTTATGGCTGATTCGACATTTGAAAAAAAAAAAAAAACTTTTTTAGTAATTCTACAAGTTAGAAGTTGCTTAGCTATCTGTGCTAAGAATCAAACCTCTTGCAGTTTTACCTACGGGCATTGGATTTTTATATCATAAAAATGGAACTTTAGCTACAATGCCTCTTTTTTGGTACTACTGTTCTTCCCCTCTTTTTGAACTTTTAGTGGTTTTTTCGCAGATTTATAAACTGTTCCTTGTTTCTGTTTCTTAGGAAGAACCAGAATTCTGAAAACCATAATTTTTTGCCCTATTCTTAGACTTTTTATTCCCTGTAGAAAAGAGACGTCCTGTTATACTTTTTCTGATTGTTTGTTTCATCTTTCCAGTTTCTTTTTTTTTCTCTTTACTTTTTAGGCCTCTGTATCTCCATCAAATAGAATAAAATTCTCAACTTGTCCGCACTTAAGGTTCTAGAATTTCCACTTACTCAGGGGGATGGGGTTTTTTAGGACTTGTATGGTGATTTTGCTTTGATTTCTGCATACTGTTTTTGTGTGTTATTGGTAAGAGGATATCTCTTAGTAAGTTTTGTTTGTGCTATCTAGGGGTGTGGTATGTGGTTTGTCATACCATTTGATTGTGTTTTTAAATAGGAAAACCACAATTTGAGTCATATACTCAGGACCTTTTTATGTATATGCACAAGCGGAGAATTCTGGGGGAGCCTCTTGTTCCATTTGATCCTAAACCCAAGCTTGTGATTAAAAGCATCTAAAGCCATTCAAACCAATCCAACTCAGTCCTGAAAGTGGTTTTTAGGGGGATAGGAGAGTGTGCTGTAGAAGTAGCTATTTCCCTTAACAATCAATGATCCAACCCTCTGCAAGGAAACCTTACAGCAAGAGAAATTGAGAAAGATTGCTTGTGTACAGTTATTTCGAATGTTTGAACGGCTGAACTCCTATAGATTGCTAGTTCCATCTGGAGAAGAAACTAAAAACTACAGGTTAGTTTGCACAGTGGAAGTAATTGTGCTTTTGCTTACTATCCTCCTTTTTTACTTTGGTTTTATTCCTTTTTCACTTTTTTGTTTCTTTCTTTTCTTTTCATAATGATACCTGTTATGTTCTAGTAGATGTTTAATGGGTATAAAACTATAAATAAGCTTTTTCCATGGTTTTCGGTTTCTCTCTCATCTTCAAATCTTCTTGTTTCTTGCTTCTTGTTTTTCCAAAACCTTTTCCAGTTTCTAATGGAATTTTACGGTGAGACCTGGCCATTTCTGGCCGTCTCCGGCATTTGACAAGACCATCGGCAGTCCGGCACCGGCACATCCTGCTGTGACCGGCCAGAGTGACATGTATTTAACAATCTTAGCTCATGTATGGGAGACAGATGACAAGTAACACCTTACATCAATCCTCTCCACACCTACATCGATAGAGACTTACTGGAAAGTTTTATTAATATTCTGATAAATTTCTCTTCTCATTACAAATGCTTGCTATGAAATAACAACCTTGATTAATATGACAAAATCTGCATATATATTTAAACATACGATACCATGTTAGATTTTGACTCCAGATCTATCCAACGTGAGAAAGGAGATGACACAAGAAAAGCAGTTTCACCGACAGCATGTCAATAGCCTCAAAAGCTCTAGGCATACCCTGATTTCATTATAAACATGTTACCTATGGCCTAAATCGTACATTATTTGAATATAATTTGATTGTTCGCAATTTTGTGTTTTTTTGTGAGGAAAAAATGAATGTGAAAGGATGCATGGCAATTATCGTCGGTCCAAATTAGGCCTATGATTTGTCACAACCCATCTCCCTAAATAGGCCAACATAATCTATTTAATTGCAGCTAGTTATGTTCAATCATAGTTTCTTAAAACCATCAACGCGAATGGGTTGGTGGATCCGATTGTCTAGCTGAGACTGGAACCATTTAGTTGGATCTGGTAAGGAGAAACAGGTTTGAGTTATAGGTTCGGACTTTATGTGTTTCAGGTTATCCAAACTCTAATCTGAGACCGGACTCATTTTTTTGTGTTATTCAGTGAGGATAAAAGGAAAGTGATGATCTGGGACAGGATCTGAACCCGTCTATCTCTCTCACGACCCCAAAATTAGTAGAATTGTGGCAATGGAGTCGGCACCATATACGGTGGGGCCTGTCTCTCTTTAGTGCATTCGTGTCCGGCTGAGAACGGAGGGACGGCAGGCGTTTAGTTCGTTATCACGTCATTTCCTTCACTTTCTCTCTCCTTCCCCTCCATCACCAGTCACCACCCACCATTGGGAGAGAGAGAGAGAGAGAGAGAGAGGAAGGGGGAGGGGGAGAGAAGAGAAAAGAAGAGAAGAGACTTTCTCTTTCTTCCCACCTTCAACCTTCTCCACCAGGCCACCCCCACCTGTCGCATTGTCTTCTGTTTTCTTTTCGTCTTTTCCATTTCTATTGGCTGGGCTAACACCACCACCATCATTTTTTTCAATAACTTGCCGACGATGGCGGCGAAGCTGTTCTCTGCATGCTTCGGCCGCAAAGGTTGCAGAAAGGATTCGCCGGACAATGAGGCTAAGGTCCACACGGCCAATGCTCAGGACCCTGCATCAGGGGAGGAGCAGAGGAAAGGAGATCCGGTGTTGGTGGAGCTATTCACCTCTCAAGGCTGTGCCACTTCGCCGGAGGCCGAGCTTCTGATCTCACGGCTCGGCCGCGGGGAATTGCCGGACGATGCACCTCCGGTGATCATCCTGGCATACCATGTTGAGTACTGGGACTATCTGGGATGGAAAGACCCCTTCGGGTCGATGTTGTGGACTGCCCGGCAGAAGGCGTACGTCGAGGCACTGCAGCAGGACACGATCTATACGCCGCAGGTGGTGGTGCAGGGCCGGGCTGAGTGCTTCGGCACCAACGAAGAGGCTCTCATGGCAGAGATCAGCAAAGCACAGCAGTTTTCCGGCCCGACAATGCAGGTTAGTACTTCGTTATGAATGAAAGTTTTTGCAGTCCAGAATTTTACAATGCAAATGATCTCAAGAAGAATTTAGCAGATGTTTCCCGAGTTTTGGTCAGGCTTATCTTTGAAGCAACAGAAAGCGATGACCTTCAAAGGGAAATGTTGTCCAGTGAAATTTTAATGAAAAAAAATTTCAATGAGAGATGACTGTCCAAGAAAATCAGGCTGGATCAGGAAAAGTCGGGAAATATGGCTCATCATATTATGGCCCGGATTTTGTTGGAAACAGATCTAGATCCCCTGTTTAAACTTTAAAGCAAAAACAGCTGGTTCTGAAAATCGTGTTCTAGCAAAAGTTTTCTCTAAAAGAAGAAAGATCAAAGCCTTGCTCTCTAGGTTTTCCCTACCAATGTTTTTCCCATTTTCCAAACGTCGCCTGACATGTAATACGTTTTTATCAGAGAAAATGTCTTAAAGAAAAAAGCCCTCTCTATGAGGACAAAATGGGATTCGACCATCTTGTTCTTTTCTTGAAAGAGACAAATGGGCAGGACCGATTCCACATTTCCAATACCTAATTTTCTGAATGAAGATTACATCTATGTGACTCGGCATGGGAACATTTTGTGGTCGAACATACACCTAGAAATTAGAATTTAGCGGGTGTTTTAAGAGAGGACAGGAACTGCATGTCTTTTAGAACTAATCAAATGGTAACTGTGCAAAATCTGAACAGGCGACCTTCGAAAGGAAAACACCCGAAACGCTGCAAGTCTCTCTGAGTGGTGCGCTGAGGACGAAGGTGGACGGGAAGGGTATGGACATCATGGTAGCTCTGTATGAGAATGGGCTGGTGACGGAGGTTTCAAGTGGCGAGAACAAGGGGCAGGTTATGAAGAACGATTTTGTCGTTAGGGTGCTGGAGAAGATGTGCACCGTCCGCGATGTTTCGGCGAAGAAGACGGTGTCGGGAACGGTGAACTTCAACCTGTGGGACGGATTTGATAGCAGCAAGTGCGGCATTGTGGTTTTCTTGCAGAATCCTTCCATGCAGAACTTTGGGTGTCAGCAATTCCAGCTTCCCGATGACCTCTGACTGAGTAACGATGCCATCACCAGATCTTCCATTTTCTTGGTGTCTCATTTCTTACTGAAGACTTGCTTGTTAGGCCACCTGATTGTAGATGTGAGTGTTTGAGAGTGCGTTGCGCGTTTTACTTATTCAGAGATTGCTAGGGAAAGGAGTCCTGTTTTTATGCTCCCCTTTTAAATTCTATATTTGACTTGATTACTTTTCTTTCTGGTGCATGTCTTATAAAACAAAAACAAGAACAGAGCATTATCATCCCCTGGTTTTATGAACTATATAAAATTATAAATTGTTTGGAGAAAAGAAAAAATGGCATAATCAGATCTCCAGTCTGGGGGTGCAAATTGATCCGAACTCTCAGGCCATGTTCAGTCAGAGGTAATGTCGTGGTCATCCTATGACTCAGATATCACTTGCAGTGTTGATGCATTCCTCACCTCAGTTTGGCATATTACTGGATCTTCGTATTCTGCATTTTTTTTTATTATCTTTGCCGTAGGGACTGAAATTGTTCCCGGATCCAGAATATTATGATGGCATCAGATCAAACCCGAGGTTAGGACTATGAGACAATTAACTGTACCTCCATAATATTTTGATAAGCACAAAAATGCGAAAGGATAATCATATATTGGTCACAAAGATAACATATAATCTCCAAGGTAAAGACCGGATAAGCATCAAATCATTCTTTAAATCAGATCCAACGTCTTTATCGTTAGCGATCCGATCATTCCCAACGCAAGTGACGGGGACCAACTGAACAGTGTTCAGAAAAAAGAAAAGAAAGCCTGCCTACACTATTAATGCTCATAAAAAGAGACCTGCCACCTCCAAAAAAAAATGAACCACCAAAATTTTAAATCTCTTTAAAAATGTGGTTTAGGAAGAGAACTGTTTTAATATACTTTGTTAACAAAGATAGAATATTATATGCAGAATTACACTCTGTTTGGATAACCACAAATATGAAGAGTCAAATCTCAGACTACGTCTTTGGTTGTAGATAGGGCTTCGTGCTGACACTGTGACGCTTATAAGAGAGGCTAACCAACAATCACCCCTCGAAGATTACTTTCTATTGTTTGTCATTCATAATCAAAGATTGCTCGATTGATCTATGAGTCTTATAGTTTGTCCCTTATACCAACTCATGTTGATACCATCGGTCAAATATAAATAAATTGATGTTAAAAAGTTCAACTATATATTTGATCTGCAACTATTAATGATAGTACATTGCCAACTTTATTTTTAAATATATATAAAAAAATCAAATTGATAGAGGTTGGAAAAAGCAAACCGCGTGATTACTATACATTAGTTCTATGGATCTGCAGATATTAGGCATTGGCAACACTGACATACAAGATTGCAGGTCGAATGCCTTGAAGATGGGGGACAAGTAAAAAACAAGTCAAGAAATTGGATTTCATCAGAAGTATTCACACGATCCCAATTTGTAGCCTCAACGCTCGCAGTTTACAAAGGAAAAGATACACAAAATTTACACCGATTCGAAGATCCTTTTCGACCCGACTGATCAGAGTTCTCGCTGAATGGAGATGATTCGACCCCATCCAATCGCCTCCCTCGCTTCCCCACATCCTGCAAGGGTAGAATCAAAATGTTCCCTTCTCGAAGCTCCCAAATTGCTCACAGGTTGCCGGAATATTCCTTCACCCGGTTGGTGGATTCCGGCTAGCAAGAAAGCTCGTTGTCATGCTCTCTTGTTTTCGTCGGAGAGCTTCAGGTTGACAAAAATGGTCTTTGGGTCGGAACAGAAACCAGACAGGGTCCGGTTAGTTGGGACCCCAACAGCTCATGTAAATCGCCTTCCGAAGCGACTCGTCCGCCTGCATCCTCCTCACCTCGGCGTTTCGGCTCCCACTGACCTCGCCGGCGTCGTCCCCAGATCCGGCCGGGGGAAGCCCGTCATCGACCGAGGCCGATTTGGCTGACCCGAGGTCCATGGATCGGAAGGTGACGTTGCATCTCAGCCCCGGGTCAGTCTGCCCCTGCTGCATCAATGCCAACCCCGCAGCCATGCACATTCTACCCATGTTGCCCACCATTTCTTGGTCGGAATTTTAGCCGGAAGCCGGTGAATGGTGTCGGGTCACGGCGGCCCAAAACTCGAAGACGGCCTGGAGAGGCGAAAAGTGAGGGGTGAGGGCAAATCTTATAGGGAAGCTCAGCGGTTTGTTTCGAGAAACCGCTTTTGGAAAACCGGTGGTTTTGCAGTAACTGGTGGGCGGGTCTTGGGCGGATGAGGTAGTCCGGAGGAATTTGAGTGGTAAAGTGTTTCCCCTCAGCGAATAGCATTCCAACACCTGTCAAGCGTGGGACCCGGCCAGTGGACTCGAGCCGTTTTATGCACATGAGGCTTATTATTTGGGGTTGGAGTCCGGGGAAAGTGGGACCCACTCGGTCGGAAATAGGGAGACGAGACCAGCGGTTCGGGTATCATCATACCTGGACTCAGATCCGATCCAGGTTTCTTCGGCGTAGGAGGTTTGAGTTTCTGTTTGGATCCACGAAGTCCAAGAGTGTCGGAACTTTGTGGTATTTTTCAGTTTTTTAGATAAAATTTCGCCCATAGTGGGGAGGGCTTGTTTTCCCCTCTTGTTAACTTCAATCCAACATGCAATGCATGGAGAATAGATGCACCGTTTACAAGCGTATGATTTCTTTTATTTGCCACAGACAGCTAGCTATCCAATCCTTATGGATTGACTTAAAAATATATGCAAACAATGAACGTGGAATACAAGTATTTCTCTAGTTAACTTTGCTTTTTGGGCCTTACAATCATGGGAAAATAGAGTCGTAATCTGTCTGCGAGTGACAGAATTGGAGCACCACCTCCATCATCCTTCATTCTCCATGGACATCAATGGTGGTACAGTTCAAGGGTGATAACGTCCAGATGACCGGGAACAGATGGGATTCATGGCTCATGCTCCGTTTGGCTTTGTCCAATTTACGGTCTCTTCTCCGTAAATTAGCTATGAGCGGGTTGAGACTGGTGCATCAGCTTCATCCATATCTGCTCTTCAATTGGGTCCCCAGCAGCTAAGATATACAACTGTTCGCATCGACTCCTCGCCGCCAATTCTGCCCTTTGCCGGAGGATGGCCGGAGACGGGAGACGCCTGTCGCGAACCTCGCAGCGGCCTCGTCGCCCTCCATTGCGTGGCTTTGAGTGTAGAAGTTGGTTTCACAGTCTGGTACTTCAACCCTAATGCTGCTCCGACTCCAGCAGCAGCTATCCAAGCTTTCTTGGCATACTTCATTGCTTTATATATGGTTCAGTGCACGGAAGTGGGAGTTGGCCACGATTTGAAGCCAAAAGTAAGAAATTCCGAGTTGGGTTACCGACGTTAATACGAAGGACATGGGGTGCAGGATGAATCCTCAGCCACATGCATGGCAGTCAAAGACCAGGGAGATGAAGTCTTCGATCTGGAGTGCACTTTCTCTGCGTAAGAAACAACAAAAAGAAGAAAAAGGAAGGTGGTAATCAAGAAAATTTTCCTTATGAACCATTTAATCCGACTGTGACCAAGATTATTGGCTGTGCAGGGCCAAGAGGCTCAATCTCTCTCATGCTTGAACTAATGAAAGGAGAGATTTTGAAACCAGAAGTTCATGAATGATAGGAACGCGTACTGTATTATAGGACACTGGGATTAAATAACGGTTGGAAGATGGTGGTTTTGGCGCTGGTGGTATTGCTGGTTTGGAACATGGTTTTGGAAAACCACCGGCCGAAACGGTGTTCGCCATGAATAAGGGAAAAAGGGCTGGTAATGAAGATGTGGATGGACAGTCTTTTCATATGTGATTCTTTTCCCTATCTTTTATTTCTCTTTTGGGTTATTTTTTTTCAAATTTAAGCTTGAATTATAGGTAATTACCAAGCACATTCCTTGCGATTCCATAAACTATTCTTAGTTTAAACTTATACCATTTTAGTTGACAAATATTTGACACGAAAATAACTAATTTCACACTTGAACAAACGTGTAGGATATATATATATATATATATATATTTGGCTTATTAGTTAGAATGAAGTTCAAAAACAACTCTCTTTTTCTTTTTGCGCCATCCACTTGCGTTTTGTGTGACCTGATTATTATAACTTGTGGCTCATTTTGTTTGGGGTTTTTGTCAACACCCGGTGACATACTTCCCCACTTCATGCAATGCATGAAGCAGAGGTTTGAGAGAGATGCAGTTGGGTCCCCATGAATGAGATAGCAACGTTACGCCGTTGTATGTGTCCATTTTCCAGCATCAGTTGATCCATCGGTAGAGAAGTAAACGGGTCTGGTTAGGGCCTGACGTATTACTTCACCTTAATTTGTCTAATGAAATACAAGTGGATTCAATATTCTGTATCATATTCAGATTCAGGTGGATGGAATTCAGATATAATTAATCAATTAACTAATAACAAAATTAAACTATTTTTGAAATTAAAAAAATACTGTTTAGATGCAAAATCTTGAACTGGATACAAATCCATTATTTGGTAGTCTCTGATTTAAATTCTTAGGATTTGAGAACTGTGGATTTTAAGAGACTCATAGTTTAACTCTAATTACAAAAAACTTGCCTCATGCCTTCCTTGATGCATTCCCTAGTATTTAATAATCCTTTCGAACCAAAATGTGTATTGCGAAAATTAGAATTGTTGTCAGCGCTTTACGTCGAGAACTGCTTTTCTTCACTGTTATGAATTGTACGCCCTGGTTCCTTTCTCTCCCTTTCTGTATTTAATAAATGAATTTGGCAACCCATTTTCCCATGGAAATACTTGTTTTCAGCACAGCAACGTTGAAGCCAACCCAAGAATGCATTAGTCTCAAGCAAATTTTCACGAAAAACTGCTGAGCATGACGTCCCTTTTTTCCCAGGAAATGAAGGATCAATTAAGCACCCAGTCGTTATGATAGAAATGTTCGACGCTGAGTCTCTCATGAAAAGGCTGAAACAGTTGTTCACTTTCTTCATTGAGTGTGGCTGTCGATCTATTAGTATCCGATCGTTTTATGTCATTTTCGTAGGAAACTGTCGATTTGACATTCTCTTTCTCACCATATGCTAAACAGAGACGGAATCACCATGGTTGGAAAAGTCCCATCATACGGCAAATGCAGAACTTAGTTCATTATAGCCACTGGTAGGATCCCTCTCTCTCTCTCTCTCTCTCTCTCTCTCTCTCTAAAATCTAAGTCTAGAATCCAAGTTGCCTTCTTCAATGAAGATCTGCCCAATGTCCAATGTAAACTGATGTTGTTAATTATATTAATGGCCGAACAAAATTTTAGTTTGCAATATGAGAAGCGAGGTTATCAAACCCACGTCTGATGAATGTATTACAAACTGTTTCATCTGGGGTCGGCCCTTTCTACTTTCCTCCTGATCATCCCCTGCTATCCACCGAAAAATAATCACAAACGTCTATCCACAACTTCACTTCTTGTCCTTGACGCTTGTTACCGTTCATCTTAAGACAAGTGGAGAGAGAAAGAACGGCCATTAATTGACATTGGAGTTCAATGGTAATCACAAGAAATCTTTTCTATGAACCGATTCATTGTCCATGGAGACTTTAATTTGGAAGATATGTGACAAGAACGATAAAGAGGATCACGTGCTACCGGGCCACGCAAATTGATGATGAATGATGTTGGCAGTACGTCAACAGCTGAAAGAGCTCCCATATTCATCTGCGGTCGTGTATCTCTAAGGCAATCAAAATAAGAGTTAAGGAAATGGTGTGATCGTGCATCATTCAGGAGGAAATCCATCATGTTTTGTCCCTTTCTTTCACCTGAGGTTTCCGTGGAAATGCACCCAAACCGATGCACTTTCTTGGGCGCATAACTGCAATGGGCAGCCCTGCTTCAGCCTCGTCGTCTTCCTGCACTTGCTGCTGTGAACAAGAAAGCACAATTAAAGTCTGTGCAGCCATGGAGAACATGGTGTGTTTTAGCTTCTTGGTGCCATCATCCCCAGCTCGAGCCGCGGGGTGCGAACAATTCGTGTAATCTGCTGCCAAATCCCACTCAAGACTCTTAGTTGGTCGTTTGGATCAAGCTGAACAATAAATTTTAACATGGAGTTATTCAGAGGGGTAGATTGGCTGTGATTCAGGTTTGGTAAGATTGGACGTTTACATGGAACTTCTAATAAAGTTCCTGCATTAAGGTCAGATATATCTCCATCTACACGTCAATGTTAACCGATTAGATCATGACGAGTATACATGGTGGCATGTGGTTTGATAAAAACAATATAGAGCAATTACAGCCCTCGAAGGGTTATACATGAAGTCAGGAATGACGACAGGGATGACAAAGGTCCCCCTCCTGGCTTTGCAAAATGGTTCCCATAAGCAGAACTGACAAAAGGGGAACATGCGCACGCCTTGCTTTCTGGACACATAATTGAACATGCTGATGCCTGAAGCTAAAAGGCTTCTGCACTTTGGGAAAAGAGTGTGCTCTTTTTATGCAAACTCGGTGGTCGATATCAAAATGTTGTAAAAGAAACCATGATCGCTTTACAGTGCAATTTGTGGTATATCCTTTAACTGATCTCTTTTTCTTTTAAACAGCACTTACTTCTGGAGTTAAGATTGTTCTTTAATAGAATTGCTAAATAGGTTTCATAAGTTTATACTAGCATAGAAAGGAATCATGCATTAATGCTAAAGGACCGTTAAAGTGATGAAAGCTGGAACAGTTTTCTCGTTTCTGTTCTTTCACCTTTTCTTTTCAAAAATTTGAGAAGCTTACATGATCAGAAAGCAGTGCTTAAAATTGATAGGAGAACAAGAAGCTTAATTGGCAAACAATAACAAAACCACTGGACACAACAGGAGCCATAAGCTTTCTGCTCCGAAGTCTTTCTTTTTCTGGAAAACTTTTAACTAAGTGAAAAGGAATCAGTACTGATGGCCACTTTATTCAATTTAAAAACCAACTTGACAGCAACAGCTTAACTGGATCAGCAATTAATTGGTCTAATAGTTTAATTATTTGATATGCGGAAGAGATGCTTGCGCTATAAAAATTATCTGGTAAGCCCATAGTTTGAAATATAGTTTTCGACTCTGTTTGTCATGTTTCCGAAGAAGCAAATCCGCATTGCTTCTAAAAAATTCCGACTCGAAAGCACGGGTTCTTCGGAAGGACTTGTCCAACTTAGAGGGTGTTTGATAAGAAAAACTTCGCATGATCCAAAAATGCCATATTATTAGTTTAAGGAACTTGATGTAATTCTGGATGTTCTTCCTAGAACCATCCATCAAATGTTAAATATGGTGTTCTTCTTCGAAAGTGTGTGCAAAAGACAATATTTTTCTTGCTAAAGACCCCTCTTATCGACCTATTATGCTTTTGGAAGTCATGGTAATTAAATTAATGGTAGAGGTAGGAATTTTTTGTCTCAGGGGTCAAACTATAGTTTCCCAAATTTAATAGGGCCTCTTTAACCTACATTCGATGCTTTCAACACAAAAATGGATATGACAGCTATTTATGATGAATATAGGTCTACCTTTACTTCACAATCTTTCCCATTTTTAGGGATGTCAATAGATAATATTTGAATTGGATGTACATTTTTCCCAATCCGATTTAACATATGTTTACGTATTTGGGTTCAAATTCGGATTCAAATGTGATCGAGAAAAAGTTTATATCGTATCCAAATCTGAATTTTCAAATTCTCAATCTGAATCCAAACTGATTTTGCCGTTTATTTCACATTTGAATCTGAATATGATTTTGAAATAGGCACCAACAAATCCGAACCAGACTATGATCTGGTCGAATTGATATTGGATATAGGATCTAAAAGAAATCACCAACAAATCCGAACCAGACTATGATATGGTCGAATTGATATTGGATATAGGATCTAAAAGTAACTTTGAATCTAAATCGAGACATTTACTTAAAACCAAATCTAAATCCGAACCGATCGGATGTCATTTCTTAAGTTTGAAATCGATCCCATTTCTTAATGGAACTTTAAATCTATGACATAAGCATTGTGGCCAGATCTCCGAACCAAATCAAATCTAATCCATTGACATCCCTACTATCCATGTGGGTGGGGGCGTACCCGATCAAAAGCAGCTAAAGGCTATGGAACTAAGCCCTACGCCAAACTTAACACTCTATAAAATCATCACGTCTAGCGAAAATCGGTTTATTTATGGCCTCCAAATGCCGCCACGAGCGTATGCTTTCACTTTACATTACAAAAAGCCAATAACCATGTGGCTTGGTACTCATTTCCGAGTGCTCAATCTAGCCACGGAGTGTGCTCAAAAGATTATTTAAAAAGTTAGTTGGAAACGAACAATGTTTCTCTCTCTAGAAAGTATCAGTATCAACCCCGCCCACTTTTTTCGCCTCTCCAAGTCAATCACGTCATTATTATAATTCGGTTGATGGATCTGGATTCTATTCCATATTCCCTATCACATGAAGAACATGAATAAGATAAGTTGTCCGTTAAAATCTACGCGGATCTGCTAAATTTGATTCCTCCAGCATGCACGAATGGCCCGTGAAACATCTCCAACTCGACAAAATAACATCGAATAGAACCTCAAATATATGCCTACGCTCTTGTTGAGTATGAAGTTCTAAAAAATGATCGAAGACGAAGAGCTTCCACTGAAATATTCACAACTTTTTTAAAATTAGCAAGAGATGTTTTCTTTTCTTGATATTATATACCATGTTATAATATAATAGATAATCACATTTTGGTAAAGTATAACACCTTATTATAAGTGTGGTCATGCTTTGGTATTATAAATTGTGTTGTGATTAAGAACGTTTTAAAGCCAATATTTATAACTTTCTCTACTTTTGTCAAAGCCCAAAGAAAACGGTTAAAAATATCATAATTTTTATTTACCTGTTCTTAGAATTATTATTCGCATATGCAAAAAAAAAAAAAAGAGACGAACTTAAAATGGAGAAGCCTATGAAAACTCAAAAGGCACTATAGCACGACCAACAGTGCACCGATAATGCTGAGCCTGGCCCGAACCCAGAAAAGTGTAACCGTCCGATGGGGATGGACTATTAAAACGGATAAGATCGAATCAAGCCGTTGACTCCTGTCAACCCTTAGCCCCAAGTCCCAACCCAGTGGGCTCGACAGAGTCCATCCGAAGTCAAATGCCTAATCTTGTAATTAACAGCAAAAGGGTCGGGCGTCAACCTTCGAGGGTAAAGTAGAGAACTGTGTGTTGTAGAACGAATCTTTCGAGCAACAAGCCCTTCCCAAGACTGTGCCATGTTTCAAGCAAAAGGTAAAAAACTACCCCAAGAGCTCTCCTGCAAAGGTAAAAAGCTACCCCAAGAGCTCTCCTGCGTTCATGTTTG
Organism: Nymphaea thermarum; assembly: GCA_011799765.1. Classification (NCBI taxonomy): domain Eukaryota; kingdom Viridiplantae; phylum Streptophyta; class Magnoliopsida; order Nymphaeales; family Nymphaeaceae; genus Nymphaea; species Nymphaea thermarum. The sequence continues at coordinate 23,836 of JAANDH010000309.1, read as the reverse complement.
CATCTGGGCTTGTTGGCTAGGTACGCCATTGTGTCACCGGAATATTAGCATTATAACGATCGACCACATTGAGAATGGAAACAAGGGAAGGGATGAAGACGAAAAGTCAACACTGAGAAGTGGGTCCCGCAAATCATTAAGAAAGACGCGTCCGGATTCGAAATCACAATGCGATGCGATTAATTGAGCGTTTTAAATTCCGATGCGTCGCCTTTTTCACTTCTTTTACTGCTGCTCCTACCGCCTGGCGCCTACGCCTCTCTCACAGAGTGAAGCGGCTGAGGAAGGAAGGGGTTTTGGAACTTTGGAGCGAGGAGGGAAGTTGATTGCAGGAAGAACTGTGTTGGTTGCCGGATTGCAGCTGCCGATGGCCTGAATCCAGCTGGAAAATCGCGTTCTTCTCTTATGGCTCTACCCGACGCGAAGTCTCCGACGGAAGGTAAGGTCTGGAACCTCTGCCGGATGCCGTTCTGGCAATCCGGAGCGACGTCGTCTTCCCCTTCATCCTCCTCTCAGAACGCTCAGCTTCAGCAGAGCGGAAGCCAGGGCCAGGCCGAAGGCTCGAACCCAAAGCCGAACACTGTCTCGTCCGTCGCTCGCGCTCTCCTCCCGACTCGCCGTCGTCTTCGGCTTGATCCGGCGAACAAGCTCTACTTTCCATGTACGACTCTCTCTCTTTCTCTCTCTCTCTGGCCCCTCTCCCGCTTCCTCGGCTCACGATGCTGACGATTCTTCGGGTTTCTGTTGTGAAGATGAGCCAGGGAAGCAAGTAAAGAGTGCAGTGAGGATTGTCAACACAAGTAAATCTCACGTAGCGTTTAAGGTGCGGTGTTCGCCTTATATTTTTGTGAGATTAGCTTCTCGATTAGAGATCGACAGTGTTATGTTTCTTACGTTTGACAATGTGGGGTTTTATGGCGTTAACTTCTTTTAGTTCCAAACGACTGCGCCAAAGAGTTGCTTTATGCGTCCTCCCGGAGGCATACTTTCACCCGGAGAGAGCATTATAGCCACTGGTAGGACTCCCTCTCTCTCTCTCTATCCCTCTTCCTTTTTTTTCCCTGAAAAGAAATATATGTTCTTGCTCCTTTTCGGAAACTTCATCTTGACAGATTTGTGTTTAACAATGTCCAGTCTTCAAATTCGTTGAGCACCCAGAAACTAATGAGAAAGTGTTGGACCAGAAGACCAGAGTCAAGTTCAAAATCGTCAGTTTGAAGGTGAAAGGAGGAATGGAGTATGTGCCCGAGCTGGTGAGACTGTCTCCCTCCTCTTAAGAATAAAATTTGTGATTCTTTCTCTTGATCGTATCTGTTTGCTTTAAGTTGCGTTTGTTATTGATTTTGTATTTCTGTTGATCATCGTTATTCTTAACGTGAACTTCCTATTATTTGATTTGGTGTTTGAATATGATTTACTTGTTAAATTGGCTCTTGTTTTGCTTGTTCTCTCAATGTTTTACAAGTGAATTGCGTATCACCTAATGACTTGCCCTGTTGCTCGATTTAGTTCGATGAGCAGAAGGATCAGGTCTCTGTGGAGCAGATTCTACGAGTAATTTTCTTGGATCCTGCACGATCTTCTCCGGTAAGTCATTGTTAAGTTTCAATCCATGTTTGTTATCCCCCTTCAAGAGGGCGAGAATAATGGGCTTGATCTATATGTTGGCCGATGCAGCACTTGGAAAAGCTTAATCGTCAACTTGATGAGGCAGAGGCAGCCCTTGAGGCACGGAAAAAGCCCCCGGAGGATGCTGGACCGAAGATTGTCGGTGAAGGCCTCGTCATTGATGAATGGGTAAACCAACTTTTCTTTACCCATTGGTTGTGTTTTCTGCATGATATTTGGGTTCATCATATAGATTCTTTTTCTGTATGTGTTTTCTATGTCACGCTTTCAAATTTTACAGAAGGAGAGAAGAGAAAAGTATCTAGCACGGCAACAAGTGGAAGGCGCTGATTCAGTATAATGTGGCATTGTCTCTATGATGTAAGATTTCATGATTCGGCGATGATTTGTAATGTGTTCGGATGGATTTACCATCTCTTTTTCTTGGCATGAAAGTGATGATATTTAGTTTAATTTCAAGAAAAAATATGGTGGTGCTGATGGATCTTGAAATAGGACATAGACCTGTGCAACTGCGGGCCATTCCTACTTGTAGATAACATGATTTTGCTTCCTATGAATAAAACTGATTTCATTTCTCTATATATTTCTAGTTAACAAGTAGACACTTCTGCAAGTATTTTGTTCTTGTTGCTTTAACATTTTGGGGTCTCTGTGGCATTTGAAATGGTTGTCGGATGACAATTGCTAATTGTCAATGCCTCAATGCATTAAGGATGGCTGTTTTCTTCTAGGACTCTCACCTGTTTCTTGTTTGCTTTTCTATTGTTTAATGAATTCAGAATTCAAGTTTGCAATCGAGAAAATGAAAATAAGAACTTGAGGTTAGTGTGCAACCTTTTCTACAGAATTTTTAAATGATGCCCTTGTACACCATGATAGACTTCTAATTGTAGGAAATCTGAACATTGTCGGTGAAGGCGAATAGGTTGTCAATGTCCATTAAGATTTCTATCATTGGTTTCTTAATGCTGTCACACATTACGGTTCTTATCATGAAGGGAGTTGGGTGTTCACATCTGGTTTTGGATTTGATCGAACATGATAGAACAATAATTAAGGGAAAGGGGTCACATTTACGTAACAGTAAGACTCCAGTCAATGACTTTATATTTCTGAATATGATGATATTATTGTGGGTGCTGCTTCCGGGTAGATTATAGTAAGAATAGGAATATGATTACGTTCTGCCCATTGAAAAACTCCTGGGTGGATTTGCATTTCACTCTATACTGTGTGATGATCATGAGATGGCGATAAGTTAGTTACGTCAAAAGGTATATGTTCATCAGTGACATTAGCACATGGCAGAATACCACTAGCATCCTAAAGCTTCTACGGTTTTTGTATTCAGATTGATATAGTGTGACCGGATAACAAATAACAAATTTTCCGTATGACTTTTCTTTTGTGGCTAGTGTGAGTCGCCTTTGCTGGGTGTTTGTTGAACAATGACTTGGGGACTAGAAAATCCAAGGTTGGCATCATACTTTTACACAACTTTCTCATTAAGGGGTTTTACTTTTGTGACTAATCATGGGGAGGACAAAACTGGAAAGCTTTCAGATGTGCTCAATCTTATATCGGCATGAGTAGTTAGATTTTTTCTAGGAGAATAGATGCATAATCTACAATTATGATCTATGTGGGTGACGATAAAGGCTAGATATGATCAGGAAAGGTGATAAAACAATGACAGCTGCTTCACAGGTACGATGATTGATAGATCCTCCATTGTGAAGATCAGTTTGAAGATCTCATTTGCGACCAACTGTGAGCATTGAAGATGAGGGGATATGTTGAAGTTGCCAACTGGGAGGTGCACATTTACTTGTGTTGTCTGATAATGGCTGGGCATAAAATGTGCGGATAGCCCATTTTCTGTCTTTTCAGGAAAGTCCCTGACCTTGGCCACATGCAGTAGGATATATGCTCCGATGATTATGCCTTAGACCTTGAACTTCACTATAAGCTAACCAACCAACACACCTGGACAGATACCTTGGGCCTTTGCTTGCTAATGTTTCTGGTTGAATTACTGTCACTTAGCTTGGCCACATTTGTTTGTCAGGCACGAACTGTTGTCTGCATGTGGAATGAGGTTCTTTTGATGCCAACCTTTGTATGATTTTCATACGGTTCATACTATGATGTATGTATCACCTTCTAGTTCTGAATATATCAATTGGGGATGTTGGGTGTAACATGTTTCAACATTGGAAATGGCAGGGATATGTACATCCATTGCAGGTATAGTCAGCAAAGGTGCTGCCGTAACAGTTTTAGTAGTCAATTGTCATCTCTGTCCATGAGAATTTAGAGATCAGTCTTCATGTGGACTATAGGGATATCGGCCTATTTTTCCTGCTCCATCTTTTTTGTCGTTTACTTACTGAAATCCACTGACTAATCTTCAGCATATATGTGTATGGGGCCTCACCTTCACATCCAAGACAGGAAAGCAGACGCTAATATATGGGCTTCTGGAATTCTTGTTGCTGCTGACCTGACTCCATTTTTTTTCTCTTGTTCTGCACCTTGCAATAGCTTTGTTGCTGGTTCAGACATCTCCTTGTAAGCTCAACAACGTGGGCACCATATTGGACTTAAATCTTCAAATCAAAAGTGTTCAATGCCTTAGGTATGGGGCCAGTTTGCCCAAAATCAATTCATCAATAAGATTGAATAAAAAACTTTGTTTTCTTTGCAGGCGTTTCACAGATGAACATTATGTTTCTGAAACATGTAGTTCTCTCCAAAAAAATATGATATGAATGGATCCCAGACCACTAGGTCTGGGACAAGAACGAGATCACGCAAACTTTACTATTGAAGTACTTTTTGCATAATCCAACTGTATAGATATGATCTTAGGCTTGTTTTAATGAGAATGATACACAAGTCATTTTTTGAAAAAAAAATGAATGGCTCTTATGACTACAATTTTTAATAATATAAAGTTGACGATTTTCTTAAAAACAACTTGAACTAAATTATGTTCTGCGTTGAAGTACTATTTATGTACACTCGAATGTTAAATCATTTAAGTGAAAACATAGTCTTAGAAAGGTGTTTGTAGAATACAAATACAATGCTTTTTTTAATTACTGAATTGATTGATAGACAAACGGATACGGGCACCAATGGCAAACAGTATGAGCACCAATATTCTATATGGTCGCCGCTGACAAGATCGTCAACACGCCTGTCAGTACGATAACCTTCCAATCATGCCCTCACACAACGGACGATTATAGCATCATACGACACTATTACATCTCCACCTATACAAACTCTCGCATGAGCGGCTGTGCCGCCTCCAGGGCTGGTACATATGCCCACCACTTTTGTGTTGTACCCCTCGGTGCTGCAGCTACGCGAGTCCGCCACGAGCCCCGTGATGGTGGTGGCTTTGATATCCGCCGGCATGCCGCCAACCCACTGCTATCCCTTTTGTTCGCTTCTGTTGCCCCCAAACGGCCGAAAGTATGACACCAGGGTCTCATCTATACAGAGTACCGACACGCAGTACCGCAACGAGGTCGGCGTATGGTGCCACGACACCGCAATGAAGCCAGCCTCCAGTGCCACCGCCTTGCCGGCCGTCAAAATCAAGCCGCTGAGATACCCCAGAAGATTTCGCTATGCAAGGCCAATGGAACTGTTTTCAAACAATTGAGCACACGGTTTCAATCTCTCATTGGTTGCGCCTCCTCCCTCTTTTGCCCGACCTGGTGGCTAAAACTATGAGGACGTGTGTACGATAGGAACTGGAAACTCTTTTGAGACCGAAGTTTCCAAAAATCTGCAGCAACGCAGTGCCATACTATCACTTGTCTTGAATTGTAGAAATGCAAATCGATATTGATCGGGGGATTAGTTAAATTGTTATACTGCACAAATGCTGGGCCAAAGTCTCCCTTGGCCAAAGCCAAGAACTCCTGCGAGTTAGTCCTATTAAGAGACAATCAACCCGCACAGCCCATCACTCATCCCGCTAAATCGACCACCGACCCCTGGCTGCTTGTTTATCTTTTTATAATATCCGTAGTTAAGCTTTCATGAAAACCGTCTAATATGTGTTCAAAGTATATTTCTGCCAACTCGAACAGGGAGATACTTTAGCTCAAACAAGAAGAATATACTTTCCAAATTAGAGTTCATTTCTGCCATCTTGGGAACAGAATATTTGTAATTGAAGGTAGTATCCAAACAATTTCAGCTGGCGCTCTTTTTTGGTTTTCCTTTAAGTAATTGAAAATTCACATGAACCTCTTTCTTGATGGATAAAAAAAACCCACAAGAAGTAATTTATTCTCGAAATTATTGTTTTCGTATCAAACAATTTTAAAAAGGACAAGTTGATGTTTGGGGGGAAAGCTACGTTATAAAAGAGGAGTTAATGCAGTAAATGTCATGTTGAAAAATCGAAAGTAGGTCATAGATCTTATGTGAAAAATTTGGTGTTGAGAAGAATCATGGGTACAATAAACACACAAAACTGGCCTTGAAGTCGGTCGTATCTGCCCAACTTTGTATTCAACGCATTACTTTGAGAAAATCTTTTCGTTCAGAAACGGTGGACTTCAGCACATAGGAATAAGAGTGGCTAACATTCACCACGGTCACATTCATCAGCAATCTGATGGAATAGGAATTCTAAAAAATTCAGAAGAAGCACCACAACAAAAGGGTTATAGCACGAACTTTTTCAACTTGTTAAGATCTTAACCACCTTTCATCTGAGTCTGCTCTCTAGCTACTCATTGAAAATCTGAAATTAGGAGAAATGCTGTTGCCTCTAGAAATCCCCAAATTTAGTAATGGTTTGTTTGTTTTTCTTAACACGTTTCTCTCGGGAATCTTCAACCAAGACATAATTCTTCACCTGGCTGCTCGAGTAGGTCCTTCAAGTCAAGTCCACACTTAGAACAGAACTTGGATCCATCAGAGGAATTCTTTTGTCTTCCCAACGGACTTTTGGGGGGTTTCTTTCTAAAAATCTGTAGCACCAGGCCCGTGATTTGAAGATATTTGGCAATTAGTCTATTACAGATCTCCTTTCTGTGAATTGTATGTGACCACTTTCGGCGTTGTGGAGAAAAATTAGTGGCTTTTGTATGTGACCACTTTCGGCGTTGTGGAGAAAAATTAGTGGCTTCAAGTGGAGAACTAACCAGAGGCTTAAAATAACGGCAAGTTGGTTCCCCACTCAGCTCCGCCTGTCATTGTAAAACCAAATGAAAACCATGGGAGAAACCAGCAGCGAACCCGAAGTCTGGTCTTCCAGGAAAAGCCTGCCGACCTCGCAAAGTGACGACAATCTTCTGAAGAATCCTGAACCCCACAGACATCAAAGAAATTGCGCTCAAGTATTCATAAACTATGTGCTACAAAGCTAGAGACAGCCGCCCAGCAGTTGAAGTGAAAAGCTTGCTTGGGGGCATTGATTCTTTTATCGTCGAGCAAAAGAGAAACCTCGAGATTAATCTAGCCCCACCAATCACAGGTACAGTCTTTTCACTCTTTTATTAAGAAAATTGATGGTTTAGGAATTTTCACTCAAGATACCTCATCTGTGGCCTGGATTCGGCGCAGGCCTTGGATAATTTCTGGAAGGTACTTCATCTGCGACTTGGATGAGAGAGAGATTACTCGGAAAACCTCAAATTTCACTTTGAATCGGAGGACTTGCGCATAGAACAAGAAAACCTGAACATTTTCTTTTCAAAGATCTTATTTCATACCTACCTTTCCAACAAACAAACATCAGTCTTCCAACTTCCCAATATTTGGTAGCAGAACCGCTACCCTATACACACACACACAAACAAAGAGCAAGAAAGAGAGAAGAAGACGATGAATTTGCAGTTTGTGTATTACAATATATAAAAGTTACAATCGCGGATTGCTCAGTTTAACGCTACACCCAATTTCAGACACTACATCACATGGACGAGGACATCAAAAAACCGGGACGAAAACTCTCATTCTTTAATTTTGGACGCCCTTAGCGAGAAGTGAAACATCCCCTTCTGATTTTCTAATTGGGACCCCAACATATCAAATTGTAGACCTTCTCCGCCTTCTCCGCTTCCCTCCTCCTCTTCTCCTCCAAGCTCACCCTTTTGGCGGAGTCCGCCGCCCCCGAGAACCGCCTCACTTGGTTACGCATGCCCCCATCCTTCTTGGCCGCCGGCTGCAGAGACTTCAACCCGCCGTCGACTTTGGGGCCCTGCTCCTTGACAGACTGGAGGACCCTCGCCCCCGCGCTCACACAGAACCTGCTCACGTACCTCAAACTCATGATCCTTCAAGTCACCCACCAAGATCAATGGAAGAACCAACAGAAGACTCGAACTCAATCTGCGACTGGTGTTTTGACAAAAAGGCCAGAGCAGGGGAGTTCTTATTTATAGTGTTCCATTGGTCTAAAACAAAGGCGGTTTTTCTAAAACCGACCGCTGTTTCCCAGCAGTGGTTTTCCTGTTGAAGGTATCGCCGCTGTCCTGTACAACGCGCCATAAGCTGGGGAGACTATTTAGAAAATAGTTTATTGACGTTCGCCTGCGGCGTTATGTGACGACATCCTGAATCATATATACTCGATGGAACGTTGTTGGAAGATACGGCTTCGATGTTTTGTTCGGTGCCTGTATCTGTGTTATACAATGCACATGGTCGAGCACATGTGGTGTTGGGACAACGCTCGTCGCTGTACATTTTCATGGTTTGACAGTGGGAAAGATAAACTTTCGAAGCTTCATGGTTGAAGGGGAGGGAGGGAAAAAAAATTTTCTAGTGCACCATGGCAGACACTGAGACAAGAATCAGTTTAGGACTCCAATTGTTAAAAGTGAAGGCATCCAGCTTAGATAGAACCCATAAATACATACATTGAACAAGATAGACTAAGTTACTTCGAGGGCAGGCGAGAGTAGCTGGATCAAATCCCGCTTGAATGGTAGACGAAATTATTACAAGTTGCATCCGTTAACTCCGGCGTTCCACTGATATCTAAATTTACCTGCATGTTCCAGAAGAAGATGAAAGTTAAAGTTGCTCCCCTTTTTCTATTGCATTACTGTGGGCTCGCTTCCGCTACTACTACCCGACGAAAGAGACTCTTAAACATAAAAAATTGAATTCCCGAAGTATTCAAGGACAAGCAGTCTTCACATTCTGCCGTTGGACTGTGGTCGACGTGCATTCAGACTTGCGTTGCGTTTGAATAACACTGTCACAGAAATAATCTTCTGTGTATGCTTTCGTTTAAGTGTTTTCAAATCTCCAGAGGTCTTTAATTTGTAAGTCACCTAGCTCTTCAGGGCTAATTGTATTGAGGCATAGTAAAAAAAATTTTATTAGAAAGACAAATTTTAACAGGAGTAAAAAAAAAACTATACATGTTAAAGTGAAAATTTTTAAAAATAACATGTAATTAAAATTTTGAAATATTGAAGGGGGCCAAGGCCCCTACCACCCAACTTGGCTCTGCACTGAACTGTACCCTTTTATAGTGGGTGCTTGGATGACACCCTCAAAATTTTGATTTTGTGAAATCGAAACACCCTCATAATATTTACAACTTTTTCTTTTACCTTCCTTTTGTTTTATATTTTTCTCTCATTTTGTTCTTTAACTTTTTTTCTCCATCGGCTTAGGCTTTATGAAATCCACGGGCCTCGGGCTATATAGGGTTCTCCCCATATACTCTACCATCCTATCTCATATATAGGCCGGCAATTCTGCCGATTCAAGCCAACCTATCTAAAAACTGGGTAACAACACAAAAAACCGTAGTTTTTCAAAGTATTCCAAAACTATGTGCTAAAAAAGTAAAAAGAATCACCTGTTCTTTCTATTCTTTCAAGATTAAAATCTACACGTTCAGTTTTTAGGCGCTTTTCCTAAGAAAATTTATGCGGGAAAGAGAGATGATTCAGGAAACCCGAATTTCACCTGGAATCAGATCACTAAGGAAGAACTTCTCACACAACATCAAGTCATCATCAACCTTCCAACTTTCTCAGGGCAGTGGACTTGTTATATGTACTGTTCCAAGGATCTAAGCATATTCTGGTTTTCCTAAAACCGGGAGTTGTTGGCAGCAGTGGTTTTCCTGTTCAAGGCATCGCTGCTGTACAACGTGCCACAAACTGTGGAATTATTAAAAACAGCACAAAAGTGACGAGTGGGGGAAGGACTCTTTCCCCCTTCTGCGACTGCGACCGACCTACCATTCTTTCTTGTCCGTCTCCCAAAGCATAAGTGACGACATCCAGAATAATGAAATGTTTGTCAATTGGAATATGCTACGAAGACGCGCTTTAGGATTTTGCGTATAATGCTTCGTGTCCATATCTATTGATATAGAACATATAGTTGAGCTCCTGTAAAAATCTAAACTCTTCCATTACATGTATTGAACTACACAATCTTAGTATGTAATCCGTAAAATAAAGCAAAACAACATTCCGCTTGTGACCATGAAATATGCCTTAACACCAAAGTCGCTGTCAAAAGTAAAGAGATTCGTATTTTGATATATATATATATAAGAAATTTTTTTAAAGAAGCATTTGGATGGCAGCTCAAAACCAAGTTCTATCGGTTTTAAGAGATAAAATCGAATAACAGGTTGAGAGTGTGTCCGAATAACATACATACAGATTGGATTTAATCGAAGAAAGTGAATTAACAGGTTATATTCACATAAAACATAGGCGCAATAAAAACACAAAAACTATTTTTTCAAAATTCATTAAAATTTTGGTTTTTATAAAACTATGTATATATCGATCAATGCACAAACAAAGGGAAAAAGTCCAAGAAGCACGTAATTCCAAATCTTCCACCGCTATCAAAATTTTACCGTAACGCTATCTTTCGGGTCCCAGAACCGCAAAAGATTGTTCCCCCCTTTTCTTTTTGCAGAACTAACTGTGGGCTACCAAATATATCTTCAAAGTTTAATCTTCAAAAGTAGATTAGTGAATCCCTTTTTAATTTTTAAATTCGCATTCACCCTCCTGGCCTTCCCTCTTTACGAGCTTTCTTACGTTGCATTTGTTCAACCTCAAATTTTGTTTCACCTTATATTCATCACGGACCTCCTCCAAATCCAAATATCAAAACTGAGGATCTCTCAAAACTAACCATTTTACGCAGGTTTGAACATAAGATCCAAGGCTACCAAATACATCCTTAATGACTGATTAAAGACATACTTTTATGGATTTCAGATTAGGTGTCCTGATTGAAATAGGGTTTGCATGCTTTTATGTCGCGAAATCTGATGTCGTGTCATATGAAATCGATTTTCTGCGATATTGTAGAAGATGACTTAACTCTCATAACAACGACCGTAGAAATCATGCCTTGTTCACAAACTAACGGTGGAACAAGTGCCTGTACAGATTTTTTCTTTTCTTCTATCTGTTGCCCTCCGATCATCCATCCTAATCTCAAGCCAATGCAAGAAAGATATAGAGAGAGAGCTTTCTCGTTTCGACGACGTCTATACAATGGAAGAACAGTGTTTATAGTACCTGTCCAACAGGCTATACCTTGAAAGATTGGACACTATACTATGCCCCTTAATAAGAGAGAAACACAGGAATAACGCTCATGGAATTCGAACTGGAGACATGTCTCATCTTGTCATCCATGGCCTTTGAGAGAGAGAGAGAGAGATGCAGTAATAACGCTCACACCAATTGAATCGAACAGAAGACGAAGGAAAAATAGCAAGAAGAAATGTTTGGCAATCTCAGTTTAATTGAATGCCAACATCTGTAGTCGATCGAAATCCAGCAGTAAACCCAAAAAAAAGAAAAAAAGTTGACGCCCCTGACTCACCAATTTTGGCGTACAACGGAGAAAATATTTTTGCGATGATTTTCTACTGGGGACCCCAGCATATCAAATGGTAGACCTTCTCCGCCTTCTCCGCTTCTCTCCTTTTCTGATCCTCCGCCGTCGCCCTCTTGGCAGCGCCCGAGAACCGCCTCATTTGGTTGCGGGCGCTCCCTTCCCTCTTGCTCGCCGGCTGCAGATTCTTGAACCCGCCGTCGATCTTGGCGCCCTGGTCCTTGACATATTGGAAGGCCCTTGCCCCCGCGTTCGCATAGATCCTGCTCATGTACCTCAAACTCATTCTCGATTGGATGCAATGCTTTGAATCTGAAAACAAAAGGACCTTTTGCTTCCTCCTGAGGCAGAACAAGCCACAGACTCTTTGATTTATAAGGGGGAGCCTTCAAAGAAGAAGATTCCCTGCGAGATCCTGGTTTTCCTGAAATCTGTGGTTTTCGGATCGCAGGGATCTTTGCTGCAGTGGTTTTGATTTTTCTTTCTTCTGTTCAACGCGAGAACCAGAAAGTTGGACAACCTGGACCTTGTCCCGTATGGCACAGAAGCCCACGGGCGGGCTCCATGAAATGAAATATGTGGAAACCACCGCCAACTATTCTTGACGGTTCATCGCCATGGTTGCTTCCTCCTCTTCTTTATTTCGCGTCATTACCAATTTGTTTCCGCCATTATTAACTCTGGAACCCCCCTACTGGCTACGCACATTGCATTAAACTTTGTTGTAATACTTAAAGACAACTTTGCTTATAATCGCCTTTAAACATTTCTAAGTTTTTGTCCTTTTTACATGGTAAAAAATTTATACATTCTCATCTAAATTTTAAGAAATTTAAAAATGGAGAATTTTTTGCTTTCGGGCATACCGTTCGCCCATGGTTTTGAAGATATTTTTTTATAGTTTATTTAATAAAGTCAAAGCAACCAAATAACGACACTAACTTGAAGAATATCTAAGATTAGTTAAAAACAATAAAAATGCAATTTAGTGATCAAGAAAAACTACTAAAAGTTGCATGCCATGCCCATTGACGTAATGCTACTTCAAGCTTTTATTTGATAGTTTTAGTGAAAAGTGAGACTTGTACTAAGCAATGGCCGTCTTTTTAAAATTACAAGTGAAGTTAAGCACGAAAACAGAAAGTTGAGCAAATTAGTAACCGTTAGTTATTTATAAATACAATAATAATTAGTTAACAGAAGACCGCATTTAGTCCCCAATAGTTACTATATTGTGTCCTCTTTTTTAGAACCATTAAAAGTGTTCTCTACCCTTGTTTTAGAACATTAATTTGTTATGCATTTTGGAGTTATATTCTTTTTACAGTTAATTAATTTGGTCAATAATAGATACATTTTTTTTTCTTTTAACTGTGGGAGACCGTTTATATGGGCAGCGCATTTTGCAGCTGGTTAAATATTCTCCAGGGCAGAAACTTGGCTTTGATTCCCAAAAATCTTGGCTGTCCGCTGCCTGTCACTTTTTATTCACGTCGCTTCCTCGAGTTTATGCTTTTATTTTAAGTACTGATTTTCCTAGTTTTCCAAGTAAATTTGAACTCCCTTCTTACAGGCTCATTCAGATGTCACCTTCCTCTTAATTCTTCATACGTTGCGTCATAGCGAGTGGATTGTGCTTAAGGTTGTTTGGAGAAGCAACTATTTTCCAGTTCAATTCAAAGTTAGCCTTTCGTATGATTTTCCCATTTTCCGGCTGATTTAACACTCTTTTGGGTTTTCCTTAGGTGTTCAACTTTCTCATTCATGTCCCAAAAGCAAACAATTTTGATTACAAAGAGGTAAATTTCTTGAATCGATAATCATCAATTAAATGTCGTATTGATAAGCAGCTATACAACATAATATGTTCATTATTTTTTTTTCTAATTTTAAGAAAGAAACCTAAATCTAAATGGATCGTGTAATCCCCATCTAATATGGTTCTCTATCAGCGTCGATCTTAAGGCACTGACCTCCGATCCTGTAGTTGGTTCAGTAAGTTCTCTGTAATCTTAGACGGTGAGACCAACTCGTCTCCCCGCATTGCCTGGACTCCCCGTCTATTTTTTCTAGCTAGAAAGAAATTTAGAGTTTTGAAAGTGTCCGTGTTATGGAAGGAAGATGTTATCATTATCTCTCGGTTGCAATTTTTTTGGAAGGTGATAAAGAGATGATAGCTGGCTTGAGGAGGTTACGAGGTTTTCTTGCCCATTATCCTGCTGTCTAGATGTTCCACGAGAACTTTCATTTTGTCTAGCTTGAATTAATTAGTTGTAATCTCTTTATTATACTGGTGGTACACCATGGACGCCATGAATGAATAATCTAGCTCTTCTCCCTTGCCGCGGACTTAGGCACCAAACGCCTAACCACGTAACACTCATTGTGTCCAGCTTCTTTTCTCTCTCTGCCTCCTTTTCTGACAGAAAGGCCACCGAACGATCGAAGGAAGGTCGCGCTTGCAGTTGGCAGCCGCTGGTATTTTTCCAAACTGTGTACGACGGGAAGGTCCAAAACCGAGTTCGCTGTCCCCGTTCCGCTACCATCGTCTCCAAACCCAAGTAGCTAGAGGAAGAGAAAGTGAACGGGTCAATCTCCAGCAAGGAAGTCGCAGAGTGAGCGAGAGAGATGAGTCACATGAAGGGGTCAAGCATGAGTGAGGGTGTGACAGCGGCCATGGAGAGCCTCAAGGAGCAAGGGACAGTGATGAGCGCCGCTCTGAGGATGCTACATCGGTGCGTGTGGAGGGAGACTGCAGGAATCTCGTCTGTACAGGCCACGAGGATGGTTTCCTCCATAGAGTCTTGCTCCCCACTCTGGAGGAAGAGGTGGAAGGCCGAGGAGGAGTCCCTCAGGAAGATTGTTCATGTTGGTTGCTGGGGTCCAAATTGAGCATTGAGCATTTCCATCGATGAGCGGAAAGACTACCACCAACTATGAATCGATTCACAACTTTCTGACCTCTACTCTTTCTTTCTTTTCTATTGGAGTTCTGTAGATTCTGATATGAATTCTGAATGAACTATGTATACAATTAAGAATTGCTTATAATGCAAAAAAAATGGACATCAATTTCCATTGTTCTGATTACTAGCTTATGTTTGTCTGATACGGGTTTGAAAACAAACATGAATGTTCTAGGTTTCTTGGACAAATTCATGCAGTTGAGGCAGACTGCATCATACTTTGTACAGTACTGTGAAACCGGTGGCCTTTGTTTTCAACCGCTTCTCTGATGAACGGAAGTTAGCGAAGGCTTTTGAAAAAAAAAGAAGAGAGAGAGGTGAAACTTGCGGTTGAAAATCCCCCTTTACAGCAAAATAAATGAGAAAATCTCCAGCCGATTCCCAGGACCCCATGTCAGATTTTGTCAGAGGTTGAGAACCAAGGGTCTTACCTTGTGTGTTTTCATTCTCGCATTCCACATATTTTCCAGTCTGTACTTATAAGACATACTGTATATAACTCGAAACCTATGATCGTTGGGAATCTTACAAAATTCTATTTACTCCCCAGCTAATGTGGCGGCTTAATTTGGTAGGAAGAGGAATGTTAGAAAATAGTGTTCTTCCCCTGTAAATTATTCTCTAGAGATTATAATGCTGCGCATTCGGCAGAACTAGGCAATACGTTTTAGCAGCATGTGGCTACTATCAGAAAACCACTCTCTTCGTTGATGGGGATCTAAAATAGGAGAGAAATTGCTGATGGACTAATCTCCCTTACAATGGAGAGAATTGGGAAGGAAAGTTGGACGGCAAGCAGGAAAGTAAAAGGTAGGGCAAGGGAAGGATCATTGGCATGTTTATTTTCTCCAAAGCCCCATGACGGGCTCGCAATATCGAATATTCATCACAGCACTCTAAAAATTTGTGATGGAAAGAAACTGTATTGAGATGTACATCTGTTTACACTAATTACAGAAATTCCCGGAACAAGTTTGCAAGGGAATTCTTTGTGAAGAGATCATCGAAACTGTCAGATGTGCTACCCCTCTCACTCTCCACATATGTGAAAGCATCGAATACATGCTCCGGTTTCCTCACCTTCACCCTCATTTTCTTCTTCACTCAATTGGGTCCCCAACAGCTCAAATACATTACTTTTCTTAATGACTCGTCAGCTTCTTTGCTTCTCACTTCTCCCATCCTCTGCATTGAATTAGAGGAATTGATGGCGGAAGACGAGGCCCTGATTGCTTGCAGAGAGGAACCATGGTTCCTCCTCCTTGCGTTTTGATCCAATGCCCTCACCACCGAACTGACTCTGATTCCTTGGTCCTTCATTCCTTCAACTGCTGCAACTGCACCTGCCCTTATCATCGCTCTGTTCATGTAACTCATTGTTTTCCGTTTTTTCTTCTCTCTCACGCTCTGTAAACACACAGGCAAAGAGAAATGTCCCTGATGGTCCGTTCGGAGCTCAAGAGTTTTAGAAGATCACAGCTTGTTGATTTGGAAAGGAAATCAATGTACTTATACATAGAGTCCCAGGATGAGATGAGGATGGTAATTGAAGGCTTTCCACTGGCGGCTAATGGTTTTAGGGAAAACCAGGTTCTGCCTCGAAATACCAGTGGCTATTCTGTCCTTTTTGCCTGCAAAGTTGAAGCTCTGTACCTTTCTCTTCCCATGGTTTTGGTGTGAGATGATTGCGACTTCTAACTCTATTCCAGCCAAGTTTTGGAATCGTCCCCAGCTGGTCGTTCGTACTTCCTCTTTCTCCCGAGGATCGTCACTGTGGAAAATCTATTTAATTTTCCTGTGCCTACCTCCTCCTGTACACGGAGTCCAGGGTATGGCCATTTTTTAGATTACTTCATCATTTCTTTCTCTCTTCTTTTTACTCCTCTTATGCTTTTGAATCTCTTCACCTATTCTGTCAATTAAATCGAAGTAGCCATGTAATATTATGCTTCCTGTCCTGTGCCATGCGAACAGCTTGTTAAGAAGCCGTGATGACGATGGGAAGTTATTAGATGATGTTCTGCCCTTACCTTTCTCTGGCTTAGCTTAAAAACACAGAGTTTCGTTCCAAGTTCCGTACTTCAAGTTTTTAGCTATTAGTGCAGTTGTTCTTAGTTTTCTGTTGGAAAGATCAGGCTTTCATCACCTTCCTGTTAATCGGGGACTGATTTGGGTGGTCTAGGAGCACGAGGATATTAGCATAAGGTCTTCAAGTTGCCGAGTTTAGCTTCGACTATCTTGTTTAAAAAAGATCACATTTAGTTTGCAGTCGAACTTGAGCTCTACAGTTGTAAAAGTTCAGTCTCGAGACAGCTCACGCTTATACTCATTTACAAGCAAAACACATTGCATTGTTCTAATAAAGAAAGAACAAATGGTATGCGAGCTTTAAAGCTGTTGCTTACAAGCCAAACACTGCCAGCCACATATTCTACGTGAAATCTGCAGCAAATTCGGTCGTTTATATATAATATGTATTATAATTGCATACTCCTGTTTTTCTATTAACAAGGCGACCCTTAAAAAATCGGACAACTAAATGGTCCTGCCTTCTGAAACCGGAACTTCACGTGAGCCCCAACATTACGGAAAGGCTTAGCTGCGGAGAGGCAGCCATTATCCAGAGTCTTCGCTGCAACCCGCTTGACAACTTCTCTATTCCCGAGCATTTTTTAGGCCAAAACGAGCAGAGACAGGACCCATTGATCTTATTTTCTGAACCAAGCGTTTCATGGCATGCTACCCAAGATTCAAATTGAAAGGCGCATCTGTTAAGCACACCTTCCGTGGACTCAACTCCCAAGATAAGAACAGACTCGATACTCAAGTTGGGCATGATCTCTGTGTGCAGCATTAGCTTTTACTTTTAGCTGCACATGGAACCTGATCGCTTTGGAGATGAAGGTATTATCTTTCTGTGAAAATGAGTCTAGACTTCAGTTGAACATTTTTGTCTGCCCATAGAACTTGACCGGCTTGTCTGATTCCCAGCCCCGGCCAATTTATCTTTGTACTCATTCACCATAAATTCTTTGGATTTGTAACGAGGCATCTTCTGCAAGACAAATAATCAGGACATTCAAAAGCTGAATGCAGCTCATATCAAGGGAGAGATCCAATGGATCCCCAAGCTCACCTTATCATGGCGGGTCCTAGCGATGCTGGTGATGATAACTACCCCTTTTTGGTTGCGGAAAGTAGCAGTCAGAGACTGAGGCAAAAGAAACGCCGCTGGCTGCAAATGGGTGGCCAAGGTTTCGAGCCAAGGCGGTTTCGCAATACGTGAGGCTCCCCCAGCCGTGTGCTGCTTTGTTTTATTTTTCTTTATTATTCAGAAATGGCCAAGTTCTTAAACGTTGATGGCGACTAGGCTTCCCACTTTATTTACATGCATTCTGTTCTCGTTTTTTACTTTGCCTTTGACGAATTACATGTTATTGTAAATTGCACCAAGTTAAGAAATCCGCAGCTTACATACAGCATATGTCACAATTAAACTGCAGTAATAAAGATCTTGAAAAATCTTACAACATTTTCAAAGCAGATGGTTCCCTACTACCTGTGGTCTTACTTAATCATCCTTTTGAAGTACGATAGACATGAAATATGAAAGATGTCACAGATCTACTGAACACTGGGATCAGTTCGGTTTTGAGTTGTGTTGTCATAAATTATAATCACATAAACATATGGGCGTTAGAGAATTAACACATTAATGATGCAATTGATTTGGTCAAGTAATTGTTTCTTTTGATCGTAGTAAAAGATATGCGGATCAAATAACTGATGTCCTGACACAAAAGAGTAAAACCAATTTTTGTGGTTGTCGAGATGGCCTTGAAATCTTCGCCTTGGGTTCATGTCACCGCGTGCGTTCGTAATCATTGGGGTACAGGTAACTGTGGACCTGGCCGAACCATCAGCTTCAAGGTGGTGAACATTTAATACGTCAGACGACAGATCGGACGATGATATCATGCAGTCAATCTGGCTTTACTTTACTGTATGAAAGAGGACGGCCAACATTTTTTTAATGATGAGATGGCGTTTCCTTCATGTTCATCCTAAGAACGAAGTGATAAGCATGTAGTACAAGGCCACATGCGGATGCATCCTTCACCTTCTTCCATTTCTGCCTCAAGTTTCAATCAGATTAAGTAGGTCGTGAATAGATATTCCCAAAATTGTTTATATTTGTTTCCTGCAGTTTTAACATTTTTTGTTTTCTTTTGTATTTTGAAATGCACTACGTTTTCGAAGGCTTGTTGAAAAAATATTGAAATCACATATGATTTATTAATAATTGGGAACTGAAAAAGACTTTCTTATTTCTAAGCTGAGGACAAAAAGTTTTGTAATTTGTAAAACTATAAATTGTCAAAATGAGAAATGTAGTTTGAAAGACAAAAGGTAGATTTTCGTAGCTTTGACACATGTAAAAAAAAAAAAAAATCCAAAACACCCGAAAACTCTTGTTTGACTGTTAAGCTCAAAGATTTTTGTTTTAACTTTTTTGTAGATGAAAGATTTACAAGTTCGTGCAGCATTCAGCATTACAACTATTCTAACCTTCGAGTGCTATATATAAAACCTCGAGCTAAACAAGTTCAGAAATACTACAATTCTGAGCCGCTGCATGTTCTATCCCTTAAAAAACAAAAAACAATCAGATATTCCAACTTTGGAACCACGAAGCCTCGATCTAAGGAGAAGTATTTCAGTTCTTTTAATTGGTTATCTAAAATTTTGACAAGAGGCCAAAGCAAGCAACGCCTGCGTAGGTCTTCCCTGTGCCGGTGAGCTTGATATGAAGAGACACAAACGGACAAAAATCTCTGCCTTTCCCACTTTTCCCAGCCCGTGGATTTGGAGACGGGACCCCTTCATTAAGATTGCCATGAATCTCTCAGCTAGCCATCATATCCAATCTCAGAATGAGTCTCTTAAAAGTTAACCAAAATTGCAATTTTTTTTAGTGCCACCAATTATCAGGTTTTCCATTATGTACACCAACCATTTGACTGGCAAGTTTCGAGTTCATACTCAAACCAATCTCGTCTTCTCTCCCGATTCTAATTACGGAAATTCTTTACATGTAAATTCCATGTCCTTTTGATTTTTAGTGTGTTAAAAAGGATGCATCGATGCCAGACATATGAAATAGAAGTTGGTATTAGAAAAAGGAAGAGAAACAAGGACGGCCTTGGTATTTCCTTTTCTGGGGAGAGCTGGTTTTTTCGAAACCGCTGACTGCAGCAGTGGTGCAAAACCGTAGGCTGAAGTGAACCATATCCATTTCCCTGGCCTTATATATAATCATGTCCACTTTGCTTTCCATACTTTTAACTCAAACCTTCTTGAGAATCTTTCATCTGCAAATCTTCAGCACAGAGAGAGTACAATGAGTTACAGAAACAGAGGAATTATGACCGCTGGCATCGCTTCACCAGTGGATGCATTGCAAGATCAAGGAACTTTGTTCCATTCCGTCATGGCGGACCTAGGCCAGAACGTGAGGAGGAATTCCGTCTCCGGTCTTCAACTTCAGGGACTTCCATCTTTTCCGGTTAGCTCCTCTCCTTCGCCCTCTCCTACGAACAAAATGGATGAAGAGAGAAGCGACCAGGCGGAGGCATCTCTGAGGATGGTCATGTACTTGAGCTGTTGGGGATCAAATTAACCGAAGAAGAGGGGGAGAGAGATGGTTGACAAAAGTGGAACCTGAGGGAAGAGTGCAGAAAAGCTGAAAAAATTGTTCTGCATTCTCTTGTAAATCGTCTGTATATAGCTTGAAGCTTTCGGAACATTATTTTTTCTGATTTTGGTTAAACTGAAATTACAAAATAATGTTCCATCCACTCCTGATTTCTAGACTTCACGGATGAAATGCCGTGAACGGAATTTTCATGGTCAGAAAAGCAAGGATGGACTCTCGGATCATCGTCAAAACCAGTAGCCTTAAATTCATGAAGATAAACATGGTTTCGATGGAAGCAGATATTGTTTCCATATGTCTCTCTCTCCATGTGCATTCATTCATGATTATGCTAAAAATTACTGAAAAACAAAACTGAAGAAACACAGTTATTCAGAAACGTCTACATGATTCGATACCAAATTTCAACAAAACTATCACCTCTTTACGGTTCCTCTGAACATCGCATCTCTTTTGGCCTGGACCCAAAAAGGTTCGGTCAGCTTCTTGACTGTAGGGGTTTGCAAAAGCCAAACAAAACAGAGAAAATGCATAGTTTTCTTTTTCATTTTGTTTTTTCAACACATAAGTGGGAAAAACTGTGATTTCAAGATCCAAGAGAAAGGGATGCCGCAGGCAAGACGACTCTGCTTCCAAAATCATGGTATCAATGGCAACTGAAATCGACCCCACAATGACAAGAGTCTACTCAAAGCTGTTCCTTATTCAAATTAAACTGTTCCTCATACCATTTTAGCTGACAGTTCATACTGTAGGAAAATGTTAGGTACAGACTACAGTTCATATTTAATGATTGTTTTCACAGTTGCATCTTAAAGTGGGTGGTGCGGTTTATTTTGCCCATGCAGTTCAAGACATTGAAAGCATCTGACTAGTAGGTTGTTAGCCTTTTATTAACTCCAAATGATTGTTTTTGCAGTTTAAAAAATTTACTACTGAAATTAGAATTTGCACAGTTATTTTAATTGTAATTTTCCATGGAATCAGTTTCCCAACGACCATAAGCCAGCATTCTGCAGTTGTGGCAAACATTTGGGGCAGGGGCGTAGTTAGGAAAATTCTTCATAAGGGGGTCGAATTGAAGTTTTTAAATTTTGATTATGACCGAAATATCATCTTTCAAAATTTTTATATACAACAAGTAAAATTTTCTAAAACCTGCGTGTAAATTTGAAAAAAAATAATTAGAAAGACTAATTAGATTAGATTGAAATGGGAAAATCAGCTACCCATGGATCTCAAAGGAATAAATAAAAGGCAGAGGGATTGATATCGGTTGTACCTCGCAGTTTATGTTGAATTCAGAGACCGAACCTGACTTAGATAAGTGGAGACCCGGGATCTGGTGATGTAGACGGAGATACAAAGGGTTTTTGGTCTCTGGTCGTTGATCAGCTATAGTGGACGGTACATATTCAAGACCAAAATTACATTCGGTGTTCAGTCTTCAAGGTCGACTAACCCCACCCACACCAATTTGGCTGAGGTTCATACAAAAATTAAGGTGCTAGAAATCTTTTTTTAAGAGGTGCCATTTTAAAAATTTTCGGTCTTTAGGGGTCACAATATAAATAAATTAGTAAATAATTGTAACCCACCGATATAAAAAAATCTTGAGACTGATGTGGGCAAGCTTATATGCAGCTGCACTACAGTGCATACGAGTAGTACCATGAGGTAAAATAAATTTTCGCAAACAAGTCCTCATACATTGGCATCATAATTTCATAAACATACAGGTGGTGCTGTTTCTATGTGATATTTACAGATCAAGAAACTCATCGATCCTTTCTTATACATAAAACGGAACAGGTCTTTACACAAATAAAAGCAAAAAAATAGAAGTTCTGAAATTTTAGGTCTTTTCGTTAACTATGTGCTTCAGAGTCCTTCAACAAAGAGGGCAACAGCATATTGTTCGATATGCGCGTCAAAAGCTAGAGCAGCCTCATTCGATTAGAATTAAAAGAAGAACACTCAACTTATAAAATGAATGAAACGGCACAATTTTTATTTTGAATCGAGGCAACTAAGCCTCCGGAGCCAATGAGGGTCTGGCACGTGTAGCGTGAACGTTTTCGAATGGGCCGATTCGCGGCGCTTTTGCGCGTCACCAGATCTGGTGTAGGACAGAAAGGAGTGGACATTGTCGATGTGGAGAAAAAGCGAGTCTTCAAGAGGAGTCCCACCACTCCAATAAGGGTGGTGGATACAGCCGGTTGTTTCCCTCCTCCATCTATGTGCTCCTTGGAACCAGTAGATGTTTCAATCGTAAGTTGCAGGACGATACGATCGAGAATTATTCACGACCTAAAATAATAAAGTTTGGACGAGCCAAAGGAGTTTAAAATGTTCTACTAATGTGATGAGCCAGTTAAACTTGGCATGATTGGAGACAAAAGATGTGGTTGTTGTGAGCTTTAGATCGATCTCCCCTTTTCACTGAGTTCTTCTCAGCACTGTATATGTAGAGAGTTAATTATGAGGTTTGGCCAATTTTAACTTGTTCCTTAAGCAGAAAAGAATTTTTGTGTTTTGGGGTTCCTCTACAGGCCATCAATCTCCAGTCCACCGTTCATTAATTGTGCATTTTTGTTGCCATCCTTTTGGTTTAGCTCAGTTCCTTAACTCATAATTACATACACATCCAACTACAAGAATGTCAATGTTAGATTACAAGCAGTGGCCCAGCCACATGTAGGTTGGTGTGGGCAGTTGCCTACGCCAGCTTCTTATTATTATTATTTTTTTACATTGGTAAATTTAATATATACTTTTATATATGTACAGGTTCTCCTCTAAATACGAGTATTTTTAAATGAGTGTCCCTCCAACTAATTTTTTTTTTACTCCGCCACTGATCAGAAGGTGCCCATGCCCATTGTCAAATTTTTGTCTATGTGAAGGCCGTCTGGACAGTTTGGCCATTTTTCAATCACCTGTCACGAATCCATGTATAAATTCCGCACTACTTGTTCAACTAAATTGTGAAAATCTTTTGAGCATTTCAATTTGGATAAGAGATTAATGATCTCAGCTTTTTTGAACATTCTTTGTTTTTTTTACATTTCCAAACATTCCACAACTATTTGTGTTAATGTAGTTTTCCGGAGAAATGCCCAAGTCTCTCATAGGGCACTTTTAGATATACAAAACAATGTTGTAAAAAAGCGAAAAAGTGAGGCGAGCCGAGGTGTTGAGCTTCTCATGAGGCGAGGCAAGGCGAGACATTAATTGAAGCATAAGCTTCACGGACAAATTTGTGAATTATATAATATTTATAAAAATATAACAAAGTGAAAAAAATGACTACAATACTAATAATATAAATAAATAACAATACACAACATATGCAAACCACAATAATTTGTAAATCTAAATAAATACAATGTTATAACATACATAGTGCAAAGAGCGCTTGCGTGATTGGCTCATAGTACAACATGTCCTAAACTGTAAGACCCACGATTTTTCTTATGTTTCTTTAAATAATTGAAACGTAAATTGGGGAGAAATCATAAATGGTAGATTTTAAAGATTAATGGAAATAGCTAAAAACTGTCAAGAAGAACAATTATGGAAAGATATGAATGATTTACTGATTGAAAAGATCTAGAGAAATGGGAATGGAAACTGTAAGACCGTTCCTTTT
>JAANDH010000308.1:317541-391628 GCA_011799765.1 Nymphaea thermarum | reverse complement strand
GCATTTGGGTGGAGCGCAACAACAGGGTCTTCAGGGGCTCCTTCTCTTCGTCAGATTCTGTTGCTCGTCTTGTGCAGGGGGATGTCCAGTTTGCCATTCGGTTAAAGCGCCGTTGCAGGACTGCGGTTGGGTGACTGTGCCGCTTCGTCTTTCCTCTTCTCTCTTCTTCTCTGTGCATTGTATTGTATATTTCCTTTTCATGTGTGTGTTTTTGCGGTGTGTTTTTTGTGGATTGCTTCTGTATTTAGGGGACTTCTTGTCCCCAAATTTTGTTAAATATATTCCCATTTTATCGTCTCTCTCTCTCTCTCTCTGTTCTGTGCACATAGTTCTGTTCATTGGAGGGCCGCAAATGTTGAAATTTCTTTTGCTTGGAAGCTTTTAACACTGCGTTCTGAGTGGGCCGCGTGCCTAATCATGCATTTTCACGGTTTCCGCTTTCAGATGGACAAACAAGACGGGTGAGCAATCTAATCAATCATAGGGCACCGTTCATTATAAGGATTAATTCATTTCCATAAATGCCAACAATACTTCATAAACCCATGATTGTGTCAATCACTCACAGAATTTTGTTGGGCCAATTTGCAAGTTTTTGAGGACCCCTTGGTTGTGTTTGATTTCTCACACTGATCTCATCTTGTCTGACACCAACAATAGCTGAATTTCATAGTTTTAACAAACTATAAGTTTCAACAATGGCGGAGTTTGTGGGCAAATTGCCCACACAAGCTCATAATATTTTTTTTTTGTTTATATATTGATTTTTCAATCTTTTTTGCGGTTTTTATATATAAGTGCCCTTTAAATTTGACACTTAAACTAAAGTTGCGCAGCCTCAAATGCCTGACTCAGCCAGTGGATTTCAGCATCAACCTCAGTGTGGTGGCTCTCTTGAAGATACTCGATGCATCCTCAATCTTCAATACCACCTCAAATCTCTAACATTGATAGTTTTTCATCCTTCTTGATGCATTTTGCTTCCCTCTTGAGCTGGTTGCAAGATGCATGAAGAAAGTTTAAGCTAGAGAACAAGTTAAAGCACAAAATAACAGTGATACAACGCTATCAAAATACAAAGATAAGATATCTTATACATATACATGTAAGTGTGTGCTAGCCGGTTATTAAGCAAAATACAACTGCTGTCCAGTGTCTTTCATGTCAAAAGCATCTAAACTTAGTTAATGCCAGCTAGCCCAAGTCTAGGCTAGTTCAAACCCATTTTGTATGTGAATTCAAAATATGCATGCCGTAGATTGCTAAAATTCAAAATAATTATAAAACTAAACAACTAAATATTATGAACTATAAATTTCAAAGAATACTAATCTAAACTACCAAATTACAATAACAAATATTCAAGCAAAATGTGCACTTTTTTCTCTCTAAAACAGTTCATATTTAAAAAATAGGTGTAGCTACTAATTAACAACTAAGTTTTATCTAAACCAGTTTTTCACAAAGGATGACTATTTTTCCTGCTAAACTTACACTATAAAAGACAACAAATACGGTCAAAATGAACACCTAACACAAAATTGTGTACTTTTTCTCTATAGAACCAGAAAATCAACAAGTAGCAGTCCACAAGCTAAATCGGCTAAATTTAATTACTAATAACTACCCTTCAACAAAAATATTGCTTCAAACAAGATAGAACTAATTAATCTATTAACTACAACAGAAATTTATAGTAAAAAATATAGTTAAAGCAAGATAAATCACCTAGACACTACTCTTGAAGCTTGAGAAACAGTAAACAGTTTCAACTATTGAATAAAGCTATAGTTAAAGACCAACAACTAACTTTTGCTTAAAAAAAGATTCCTATGAAGGTAATCATGAATGACAATAAGAAAATAAGATTTAACTATAAAACTCAAGTTAGCTACTGTAAATTAAGTTTATACTAACCAGCAGACCTGAAAATGCTGGTTGTTGGGTCTACCCTTTACCAACTACTCTAAACTAAGTAAATTATAATTATATTAGACCAAGTCCGATAGTAGTAACAAGCAACCAACATAAATAGAATCTTCTATAGTAGAAAAACATAGAGAAACATGACATAAGCTATTGTAACTAAAGAAAATATCAATCAATGAACGCAAATTGACTACAACAACAACTATGTTTATCCAGTATTGTGCATGTTATTAACTATACAAACGTAAGCTACCGCAAGTAATGTTAAACTAGAAACCACAAAGGTTACTAGATAAGAATCTAACCTATGATTCTGCTGCAGATACTTCATTAAACTAAGATGTGAATATACTTATGAGAGAAGGAAAAATATAAACCATACTTTTAGTTAATTAACATGCACAATCTAAAACTACAAATTGGCTACAAAGCATCACTAAAAGGCTAAAACATTGAAACACCACTTATTAACATCTACAGAATTATTGAAAACAAAAAGCGCACTCAGCTGCAACTAAATCTAAAAACAATTTACTACTGGAGCCAACCCGCAGCAACTTGTAGATCTTGGCAGCAGCCTACTGGAACTTTGAAACTTCCAACTTTACTTAAGCAAAATGCTATCTAATCAACTAACCATTATCAAAGACCACCTAATCCCAGCTAAGGCACACAAAATCACACTAAACCAAAGCTCTAAATGCATGTAACTAAGAGAAATTTATTGAAATAAGGTGCTGGTCACAGCCAGCACCTTACTCCCAGCTGAAAACAATGAAATCCCTAAATCTGGCAGCCCCTTTACTACTTAACGAACAAGATACAACTTGCCTAATATATATTATTGCACACTAAACCTTAATTAATTGACGCTAAAAATAAATGAAACTAAATGAAAATAAATGCCAATTCATGCTGGATGCAGCAACCAGCCACATGGGACAGCTTGTGAGCTGTCGGCCACAAAAACACTTACACACTACATGCTAAAATGCAAACAAATCAATAAAAACTATGCCTAATTAGCTAATTTATGTTAATAAACAACTAAACACAACAACTAGGGGCTAGAAAAGCATGTAATCACCACAAAATTGCAGAAATTATGTGCTGGACACAGCCAACACCCTACTTTTAGCTAGAAGCCACAAAACCCCTAATGTTTAAACACCACTCAATTAGCAAGAAAATATTAATCAATACCTATACTATGTGTTCACACTAAAGACTAATTAGTCAAAGCTGCAAATAGAAGAAACTATCAGAAAATAAACACACAAAAGTAGCTGGATACTAACAAAATTATAAACTAATGCAGCCCTAATCATGAATTTACTAAAGTTACTCTTATCTATGTTAATGCAAACACTTCAAACAACGTAAAGTTATAAAAAACTACTTCTTTAACAAGATAAACACCTAATCTATACCAAAGCACACTAAAATACATTAAGAAGTGCTGTCAAATACTTGACATTAATAAGACACATGAATGAAAAGTGGTGGACAAAGTCAGCATGCTATTCTTAGTTAAAAATCACAAAATCCTATTTCCATGATCTAATCCCTTTTCAATTAAAAAGATAAATTCAAGAATCATGTCACCTATGCTGCAACATGTCTAAACTCAAAATAAATCTAGTTTAGATGCATGAAATAAGAGGCGTCTCCTGGACTACGCCTGAAAAAATCTGTCGAGGAGTTCTCTGGCCAGAGCAGGGAGCGCTTACCTGTTTCAAGTGTGACTATCTCTTGGGCGCAATTCTGATTGGAGTCGATTATGAGGTCGAACAAGGT
Source organism: Nymphaea thermarum (assembly GCA_011799765.1). Taxonomy (NCBI): domain Eukaryota; kingdom Viridiplantae; phylum Streptophyta; class Magnoliopsida; order Nymphaeales; family Nymphaeaceae; genus Nymphaea; species Nymphaea thermarum. The sequence goes on along the minus strand of JAANDH010000308.1, from coordinate 387,902 downwards.
GGCGTTGGATTCAGGTATCTGTTCAGTATCTTTGGTCCAAGTTGTGGATTTTTTGGACGATCCTGTGAAGAGATATAGAATTTACAAGTGTCATAGGTTTCTAAAGTTCCCTGCGACCTCCTGTGACTGCATCTAGCGGCGGAAGGTAGCTGCATCAGCCTACCAAGGTGTCGAAGCAGTTGAGACCTCTGGTCTTCTTCTCAGCTGAAGCATCGTTCATGGAGATGCCAAACGTGGCTCCGGCAAGTGAGGCCTAAACCATCCTTTAGAAGTGGGGTGGGTGTGTTTGATTGTAGCCGGCCTTTGGCCATTACATCCAACAACAAACTCCTCCAAAGCATGTTGCTTAGGACACAGTCCCGGGCTGATCAAACCACCTAGGGATTAATTGGGCATGGTTTGTACACTCCTAGTGAGGATAGAAAATTTGTATCGCGTATGATTGTAAAAGCCTCACATCCCTGTAGTTTTCTAGTGTAGGCTTAAATCGGGCTGCTGAACCTCTCTCTCTTGTAAGCAGTCCTAAGGGTTAATTTGAGTTGGGGTTATTGTCCACCAGGTAGAAAATTTGTAACCTCCTTTAATATTCATCAACCGAGCACCTTCTCCAACAGATCTTGGGAGTATGATCCGCCTTCGGGAGCCGTGTTCGGTTGCTACTAGGACAGGTTCTATCAATTTGGTATCAGAGCCGTGTTGGAGGGGTCGTATACAACAGGGCAACATTCGGTGTAGCAAATTTGTGGTAGAGTTTTTGTGTTTTGGCATGGTAGAGGGAGATCCCTGGTTTTGTGTGCGTAGGCCAAGCCCTACATCGGTAGTAGGACTGTGGTTGTTGCCCATCGCACAGCCATCGGTGGCTGAGTCTGAGGTTTCTTGCTAAGGTGCTGGGAGGGCGCGACAAGCAGGTCTATTTGGACAGGGCTGAGGATGAGGTTAGCTGCAAGGGCACCAGGTGGGCGCAGCAGCAGGCGAACCCCTCCTATGCCTCTGGAGTTGGAAGGTCGACCTTGAGCGAATTCACATCCTCATGGACTAGCACAACACCTTCGAGACTTAGAGGGCGAGGTGTCAAACGGCCAAAGAACTGTCCCCATAGTCCAAAGTATCTTGACAGAACAGTCCCTGCCAGAGAACAGTCTGCCCCTTAAATCAGTTCATATCTTTGCGCATGGGGCTAATTAGTGCAAATTGACCATATCGATAGGTTCATAACTAATTTTGGGGCCTAGCTTGACCCCTGGTTTCCCTCGAAACAAGCTCGAGTAACAGACCCACCTAGGAGCGAGCCAGTGCAGTGGCATCAAGGTTGGACTTATGGGATGGCAAGAAAGGGACTTAGTTCTCGACATCTACCAGAGGGGTAAACTTCTACAAGACTTCATGTTAGTTCGTGGAGTCACCCATCCTGCAACTTAGTGATCAGACATCCCAGTGTTTATGGGTTGCATTTCCGGTTTGAAATTGATAAGGACAACCGGAAAATTTGGGAGACTAACAAAATGCAAGCGTATGGGCCAAGTGTATCGGGGTATGAGATAAAACCCCAACACTCCATGCAAATATACTCAGACAAAATCCTTCAAATAAGAAACTCGAGCAGAAGTTATAAGCTAGAATTGATATCCTCGGTTTCAGACCAAGAAACAAGAGGCACAGACCACGGTTGCTCCATCTTATGAGCATGATCCCATAGACGAATTCACGAAGACAGGGTTAGAGATCATTAGAAGGTAGGATGAACTTTAAGGGATGAGGATGCAAGTTGACTCGGTTTGCCAAATGACGCTATAGACATTAGATGAAATGAAAAATTATTCTTCCAAAGTAAAACCCAAGGTGGGCAAAGTAACCGAAAAACACACCAGTACTGAGAGTGTGGACACAGAATTCCTTGAGGCCCCAGAAACGTGAGCGTTCGACTGAAGGAAGACCAATTGAAATTGCTATAGTGGTTACAATGGACTGTGACTAGCAACCATAGAAAACCAAGAACAGCCAAGTTCAGCTGCTTTCATATAGAATCAACCCTCTATAGAAAATTGAATGTTTAGCTGCTTACAATCGAGTCTATATGGGATTTGAGTGGCATGAGATAGCTGAACAAGGAGAGGCCAAAGTAATTGCATTTATGACAATGGACAAGCAAGCTGAAATTTTTGAAAACCAATGTCGTATTCTAGCAAACCAAAGGGATGAGTCGTTACCTAAGGAGGGTAGCGACAACAACCTCTACTTACCAATCGTCCAACCGCACAAATCACCCACACTTGGGGGTTGAGAAACATAGAGATGATGGGACTGCCATCCGCTACTATTTGAGAACGTATACGAGGAAGGATGAGATGTTCTTGAATATGGACAAAGAGGAGCTAATGTCCAAGCATCTGAAGGATAAAACCACTCTTCCTCTAAATTTTGAGTTGATAACATGCCATGTGAATGAGCATAAACCGAGCAAAAGAGAGAACAATACTAATTACAGCCAACACCAAAGGGCTATTGAGCATCGGCATATGAGCCAAGCTCGGGCATATACGAGATTGGTTTTTGATCCAGGGTTGGTATTAGGAGACAGCAAAAGGCTCAAGGGACTTCGTAAATGACTGAAGTCCCAACTCAGAAAGCTCCAAATAGATTATGGACCAATAAGTGTACAAAACGAAGGAAGTGAGGCAGTCACGATCCTAAACTACTCCATGGGTTTAAGCAGTCACGTAGATAAAGAAGATCAGAGTTGCGCAATGGAAGAGTGGAAGAAGAAAATTACAATTTGGGTAAACCCATTATCACCCTTCCTCCACTCGGCTGTCGAGGAGGACCAAGTTACCACTTTGACAAAAACCACCTGCCACCAATAGGACAACAAGAGGCTAGAACTAAACAACTAAAGGGGCAGGTGTATGATTGTGGGTAGGCTTTCACAACATTAACATGGGGTGACTATGCATGGCCCAAACATCTACAAAGACACCCAAAGTCCTTGTTAGGGTTGTTTCTAAAAAACTACCGACCTGGTCCAAAGCAAAATGGTTGGATGAGGGTGGCGAGGAATAATAGATGGAGTGGGTTGGCACAATCTACCCAAGAAAATTGTCGAGAACGAGCTTGGGGGCAAGCTCGACTTAAGGAGGGTGAGTTTGATACATGCCTAATTTGGACCTTGTCGAAAGCTGCGTCGACCGCACGGCCGAAGGGCACCAAACGACGTAGCACACAATTGAGAGCTTTCGCCGAGGTCGCTGCCAAGGGCAAACGAAGCTGAAGTGAGGTTAACTTCACGGAGGTGTCCGTAAGCACTGGCAGCAAGAAACATAGTGAGGTTATCGTCTGGAGATGGCCGAGCCAGCAGCTGGGCACAACAATAGTGGCATCACATGGGAACCAGCGCCTTGCCCATGAGGGAAACATGTTTAGAAGGGTTTGAGTCAGGTGCAGTCAACATCAGTCAAATCACAACGACTAAACCTAGCATAAGTGACAACATCCAAGGGCAAACCTAGGTGCATCTAGTGGCTGAACCGAGCAACCTAGGGCGAACCTAGGTGGGTACCAGCCAAGAGGCTCAATGGAGGAAGAGTCTGGGCGCAACCCAGACACGTGGTGGCAGACCCACTGGTCTGATTCATCATGGAGTGATTGAGACTCAGTCGACTGATACAGGCCAAATTGCTTTTGCTTTTTCATTTGTTTTTGTATCGTCTCGGTTCGAGACACTCTAGACTCATTTGCTTTTGCTTTGTATCGACTCAGGATAGAACCTTGAATCGAGTTGCCAAATGTTATTTAAACTTGTAATTAGGGTGAAACTCTAGGCAATTATGGATTAAGGAAAGTTTGAATTTCTCTTCCCTCCCTTCTTCCTCATGGTACCCTTTCCAGCAGGCAGTTGCCTGGTTTTTTTCTTCTTTTTCTTCTTCTTTGGCGGCAATCTTGGACACCGCCCTTCGAGAAACTCTCCGCTGGCACTTTCTTTGTTGAGTGAGAATACCGTCTAAAAGTTTAGAAGATATGCCCTACCTTATTATGGACCATTAATGATTTTCTTGCATATGCTAATTTATCCCATGGAGTACAAAAAGTATATTCACTTGCTCTCGTTATCAATCTAAAACCAATTATACTTGGTTGAATAATAGTAAATTTTTTATTGTATGGGTCATCGTCGATTTTTTGTCGATTGATCATGTATTTCAGCTTAATAAACAGGCATCGATTGAAACCTAGAACTGCGAGATGCACCTACAACTACTTTTAGTGGTGACAATTGCTTACAGTTGTTAGACATCACAAATATGTTTGGAAAAAATATGTTTGGAAAAAAAATTGAACCGTGCTCAACTACCAAGATTGCCATTCAATTGGAAGAGGAGAAGTATATTCTTTTGATTTGCCTTATTGGTAGTACAATATGTTAAGACACAACTTAGATGTCATGCATATTGAAAAGAATGTTCTCGATATATTTTGAATAAATTGTTAAACATTAAAGGGAAAACCAAAGACTCTTACAATGCTAGATTAGGTCTGCAAGAAGTGAACATTAGACATGCACTTCATCTAAACATTATAATTTTAGGTTGTAACATAACTCGTTTGCCGACAATTTGCCACTAGCTTGCCTTTCAATGGAAAGGGATGAAAAAAATATTATGCAAAGTGCGAAAAAAGCTAAAGACTCTCAATGGTTTTTTGTCAAATATTTCAAGGTGTGTGCATTTGAGGGATGCAAAAATGACAGGTCTCAAAGCTAAAGACTCACATATTTTATTGCACCACATTCTTCCATTGGCTGTTAGAAGATCATTGGGGAAGGATGTTGTTGTGGTTTTGGCTGAGCTGTGTAGGTTTTTAAAGAGATTGTGCTCAAAAGTAGTTCACAAGATAACTTAAAGCAGTGAGATATGGACATTGTTATTATACTTTGTAAACTTGAACCCATTTTTCCACCTACCATTTTCGATATCATGATACATTTGATAGTGCACTTGGCTCAAAAGGCAATTCTGTGGGGACTTGTTCAATATCGTTAGATGTACCCCATTGAGAGATTAGTTATACTTTCTATTATACATTATATAGTAATTTTATTATTTATAGATTTACTATTTTTTTGTGTACAGAAATCTTACAACACTGAAGACATGTGTGAAATAGAAGTCATTTAGAAGGTTCAACTACAGAACATTATTTGACAGAAGGGTGTCTAACATTTTGTTCTAGGCATCTATATGATGTTGAAAGCAGATTAAATCAGTTTACATGAAATGAAAATGGTGATTATGATAATAATCAATAGTCCTCTACATTATTGAGAAAAGGACATATTTTAGGAAAAGAAAAATCAGTTCTAATCGATGACATGGAGTTGAAGGAGGCACATTTATATGTGCTACTTTATCATGGCCTAGTGAAACAATATGTTGAGTAAGTCTTAAAATTTAGTTTCTTCATAAATGATGTGGATTAATTGATCAATTTTAGTTTCATGGAAATTTCTTTCTTATAAAGAGCATTGTTATGTAGTAGCAAAGACACATCAAAGATCATATAATGTAGAGATAGCTCACAAAACAGAATTTTCAAGATAGATTAGAGAACACATATGTTGTCTTTCATTCTCAAATTTTAGGTATCATGTACTTATTAATAACATTCAATTTCACATGTTTTTTTGGTTTCCCTACATAAATTAGATGGTTATCTCAAGGACTAATGACAATGGTAAAAGGTACAAGAGGTTCTTTATCAATAGATTTAGGTTCCATGGCAAAGAAAATGAGACAAAAAGGAAAACACAAAATAATGGAGTAAAAATTTGTGCATGGGGATACCAACTATGCATATTGACAAGATTAAAATATTAACACGAGAAAAGCATTGCATTGTGACAATGTCGAGGATATTATTGAGATAGAATTTTTGAATGCATTAGGTATATCATTTTCAAATGCAAATAGTTTGATATATTCGGATTATCTGGCCACGAGAAGAAGAACGATCAATTTTGATTTACATTGGTACATTCTAGGTATACATGCATGAAAGCTGAACCAATTATATGAGCTAATCAAGCAAACCAAGTTTTATATGTTCAAGATTCATTGGACTATGACTAGCATATGGTTCTAGATATAATTCCTAAAGATTTGTATGACATGCCACCTAATTTGCAAGCAAATTGTGAGGATGAGTTGAGCTCAACAATTGACTTATCACTACATAGTTCTCACCGATACCTGAAAAGCTCTTACCAGAATAAGAAACAACACCTCTTACTTGACTCTAAGTATGTGTGGGCCGTGGCCTCAATTTGCTGTCTCGAGGCAGTTCTCTAATTCAGTAAACCTAAAGAGCAGCCTGTCAAAGCTTTTCCCATCACATGAAAGCATTCGAGCAACACATACCTCCACAACAGAACCATCAATAATATGTCATGGCAAATGGGGAAGCTTCTCCCAATAATCTCACACCATGAGAAAGTGTTTCATATGAAAAATTATAAAAGAACATGCATCTTAAAAAGAGTGAAATACACTTCCAGGCTATTTACATGGAAGTTCTAGCTCATCCGATGGCCTTACATGAGTTTTGTTTTGTATAATGCACAAGGTTATCTGTCATGAGTCAGAGTACCATGTAGACAGGCCCACATTCACCTGGTTTTAGCTTATTATCCCGACTGAAGTTGTTTGTTGCATCTTGCATGATCTTTAGGCTGATTTCTTGCTTGCCAGAGCTACTCATCTCAAGCAGAGATATTTCCTTTCATAGCTTGGTTTTTCTGTAATATGAAAACAAAGATAATAATAAGCAAAATGGTACTGAAGCATGTTTCCTTTTAGACTAGATAACATAAAGACCAGAACTATGCAACCTACATGCAAGTCGCAAGATAATTCTACAAAATCAAGATTCAAGTGATTTATGACATTAATCTATAATTTGATAAGGCACTATTAATGCAATGAGTGAATTATAACACTGCATTGCCTTTTTGTTATTCATCTTCAACATACTCATGTTTATTTTTTATTTCATTATATTCCATAATAGCAAAAAAAAGATGAAGAGTTAGGTCCAATACAAAAGTTTGTCTCCAATACAAATGAACAAGATGATCAACTTTCAATAGATATCATCTCTAACACTAACGAACAAAATAATTTATTGTCAAATATTGTACCTAACATTGAAGGAGTAAACAATCAAATGTTATAAATAATATCAAATTCTAAAGAAGATGATGATTATGCACCACCAAGGAAATTATTTATGACAATTGAGAAAAATTCAGGTGTTTGAATTGAAGAGCCTAGTCAAACAATCAAAGATTTATTATGAATTTAAATTCCATTATATGTTGACTAGTTTCGTGTACTAAGACTTTGCCTTGCCTAATTAAAAGACTCAATGTTCGATTATTCACTAATTGTCAGATGTGATAGCTAACCAATTAACCAATGATATTTCCTACATGACAGCAAGCAAAATCAATATTACAACACTAAAATGTTAGGCACTGTATAGCACCAAAATGAAGCTAGTGTGCAGCTAATGCAGAAGCAAGCTGCTATTATGAATCCAATGCATAATAGCCTTGTAGTAACATTGTGTACATGGTTGAAATCAAAATACAGTTGACATTCAGAGAAAAAGAAAAAACAAATTAACCTCTAAGCAGACATTCTTAATATATGAAATTATTTCAAGTACCTATGAAACTTTGTTCTACTTGCAGATAATAACCTATTACTTGGAACCTAGAATGAATGTAGAATAACAATACTATTGTTTAAAAGATCTCTTCAAGACTAGATCATAACATGTGGTATGATACCATTATGAGTATGGACAAACCTTTAGGTTTTTCTATCATGCCACTTGCATAAACAATGAAGGTGGGATTATCTCTTGCAAAACTACAAAGTTATTTACCAATTACTTTTTGTTGTATTTGTGCATTTCATGTTTCCCCCACAGGTTATTACTTGGCTGACATTTCCTGGTATAGATTCTATAGGCAAAACTTTATCGCATGAATTACTTGGGATAGGCAGAATTCGGTACTCAGTGGGGACAAAAAAAAAAACGATTGGGCCCCTGCCTTTACTGCCTCCTAGGTTTTGCTAGATTTGTCTTGGACAATGAAATGCTTGAAATCTCTGACCCGCAATGCAAGTTTTCATGATAGAACAATGGCCTAGGAGAGGAGAACATGATGACTCGAATGGATGGATGCTTCAACAACATGACAAAGATTGAAGGATTCCAGCACTCTGTCAACCTATTTTTCTTTCCTAGAACCACCACTGATCACTGCCTTCTCTACTTTCAATCCAAAGAGGGGTCCTTAGGCTACCCTGGCCACCATTTATTCTGGTTTTGTTAATGTTGGCTCTATAATGATTGGTACGAAGAGCTCGTGTCCAATACTTGGGCCAAGCAATGCTTTGGTTGCCCGTTGATTCAGGTTACAAATAGATTGGATGATACCAAGCACAATGTGCAATCTAGGAGGAATTTCAGCTTTAGGCATTTGTCCCAACAGATCAAAAATGCCCACAAAAACCTCAGCTTGTGCCAATAGCAATTGAGAGAGGAGACAAGGGTGGCTTACTCAACGAGATTACCCTTAGGATGCAATTCAATCATCTTTTGGTCATTCAGGAGGATTACTGGTGTCAAAAGTCGCACGGCAAATAACTTCAAGGCGACGATACAAATTTTAAATTCATCCTTGAATTAGTTAATAACAAGAGATGCAAAAAATAGGATCACGACTAAGGAGATTGAAGGGCAGCACTGTGAGGATCCTAATAAAATTCTTGGTCAGTGCTGCTCTTACTTGAATGTCTCCTAGAGGAAGATGAAGATTCTAGTCGGCTCCCACAGGATCTCGTGGATGGGCCCTGCTAAGGCATGTTTCGGATGAAGAGATCCATTGGTTGGTGACATAAGCAGACCTTGATTTTGCCCCAGGCCCTGATAGCTTCCTGAACAGATTTTATCAAGCCTTATGGGAGCCACTTAATCCAGGGGTATCCAAGCCTACCCAGAAGTTTTTTTAAAACTAGGAGAATGCTATGGAGAATCAACAAGACTCGTGTGGTGATTATTTCCAATGAAAGAGAGTCCAAAGAATGCGTTAGAATGGTGACAATGCACTGGTATCCGTTGGACTGAGTGGATTTGGGACCTAGGCATTGGCACCATGGTCCAAATCAGGAATGTTCGAAGAGGTCAAACGTATGGAGTTGCGGCAGTCATAAGGGACAGCTCTAAATGCTGGCTTTTTAAGTTGTCCAAATGGATTGTAAGATCACCCAGTCATAAACTGATCTGAGTCTTATCTAGGAAATTGTGAGAGGTTAAGCAAATTGATCTCCCTATTTTAATTCAATCCAACAGTATCAAATGGATGAAATGGATTTCTGAACTTTGCAGGGGGTGGTATTATCAGTTAATGGATGGTCAGATCAGTAAAGACCTACTTCCTCTTCTGAAAATCTCTAGGCGACCTCCCTCATTTGAGCTGGTTGGGCTACTTGCGACTTATTTCAACATTGAGGCCTCTAAAATGAGAAATTCTGATCCTCCCTTAGTGGGGATTTTGGGTTCTCTTTTTGTATAATATTGTGACTCATGATCCCATTCTACCTATCATTTCCTTCACAATAAAATATGGGGATACCCTTTTGTTGAATACCTTGTAGTTTGTTTTTTGAAATACATTTTGTTGATGGTGTTGAATTTTATATGTATCTGCTTTTGTTGAACCTATTTGGGCATATTAAAATACATTTCTCCATATTTAGGTTCTAAATACATTTTTCCGTAATTGGAATATATCGGAGGTTATTGACAAGCCCTATCGAGCAAATTTGATTATGTTCTTATATGCTAAACAAAATATTGATTTCAAAGCCGATACTATCGTGTGTGACATTGAAGAGTACCTACATAATTTGGATCTCTAAAGATCATCGAATAGTTCTGAAGAGTGTTGCTGCCAAATATTTTTCAAAATTTATGTTCATTCCACCTGTTCTAAGTATTTCTTGCGATAAAGTTTTGCCTATAGAATCTACAGCTGGAGCTTTCAGCCAACTAGCTAACCTATCTGGTGGAATTGAAAGTGCAAATACAATAGAAGGTAATTGGCAAATAAATGAATGTTATTTCCTGTGGTAATGGAAACCTTTTTGTAACTTCATGTAGTTTTGCATGAGATAATCATGCTTTCATTGTATACTCACTTTGTATGATCGAAAGACCTAAAGCTATTGTGCACACTCATAATGGTATCATAGCACATGCCATGATCTCATCTTGAAGAGACCTTTTAAGCAATAGTATTGTTACTCTGCATTCGCTCTAGGTTCCAAGTCAAAGGTTATTATCTGCATGTAGAGCCAAGTTTAATGGGTACTTTAATTAATTTCATATATATAGAGTTTTTCTTTTATGTTGTAGGTTCAAATCCTGACAGAAGCATGGGAATATTCTTTTGTTGTTTTGTTTCTTAATTTTCTTCCCTTGTGCCATATCCATCAATCGATATACTCTCGTGGGAGTTGCTTTGCCAGAGTTATTTTGTTCTTATTGATTCTTTTTGAAATTGTACTATGCTTGGCAATATTGATCATTTGTTGGTTTGTTTTTTCTTTTTCTCTAAATGTCAATGACTGGATCATTAACTTTGTATCACATGTTCATGGTCTCTTAAATGCTTTGTTCACCCCTCTTTTTGTAGGGTATGTTGTAATCCCTTTTCCAAACTCAAGTGTAAGTTTCTTGTTGCATGAAATATTTTTACATGACTTTATGACATCTAATCTACGGTTGCTGTTTTAACTGGTGTTGCTGTTTTGAAGGTTGAATTCATGCCAAAGTTTAGCGTAAGAGGAACAATGCAGAGATGCCAGGAATCATATCCCAATGATGAGAACAAGTTGGTGATGATATTACTGTTTTCACTAGCGTAAGTTGTTCCTCTACATTGTGTTGGAACTTCCACTATATTCTACTACATCGAAGTTATGCTAAAATGAGTTGTTTGAATTATCTCATGATGGAGATATTTAATTGGCTCATTGCTAGTGGGCAACAATGTAGACATTTAGAGTTGTCAAGATATAATATGAATATTAACGGTTTAGTCACTGGGGATACACATTGAACCTAAGGTTCCAAACCGTTGGGGAAAACGTTATTCATTCCAACGGTTAGAAGCATTGGGAATACTACAGTGATCTCATGATGGTTTTCAAGGTCTAGAACTGCGAACCGTAGTAATTATATTTCTGAAAAAAAAAAAAAAGTAAATACTTATTTTGCTGATGCCTAGCAAAGATAATGAATTCTTGGACCCTATGTTTATGCCAGTGGTCTTGTCCTCAAGAAAAGTGAAAACCATCTCTATCGGAAAAAGAAAAAGCAACTGCTTTAAGGACAGTGGGAAACAAAAAATCCTTGCATGAGGATATACAATTCTTTTGGGGTCCCAAGAAATCTTTATTAAACCTCTTGAGCATTAGCTTGCTGTCAATAGTCGAATGCGTTAGTGGATAACAATAACAGCCCACTAGGTAAGAAAACGGGCCTACACTGATTTGTCTTACTCAGGCTTCAATGTCCAATCCGACCTAACTGTACCTGATTTAGTAAAATTTAGAGTGGAACTTGGATTCCGATCTGATTTTTAGTGAGAAATCATGTCCTAGCTTAAAACCTAACGTTACGTGTAATATTCCTGTGGAGCCCTTGTCTAATTTCAGACCTAAAATACGGGCTCAGACAGATCCAGAACTTCAAAATGTATCTGTATATTCTAAATTAAATTAGTAATACTATATATATATATATATGCAAGTGGACTTGGCTATACTGGTTTCGACTTAGGTCAGCGCTACTGGATATCAAAGTCACCCATTTACAATGTCGGAACCGTAGTTATGGATCGAATAGCTTCAATTTGTTGGGGAATCATGTTTTGCAAAAGCATGGATCAGCAATTGGAAGCATGGATCTTGCTGAAATTACTCATTAATGGCGAGTCCTCATCAGCTGCAGAACCAAAAAATCACTTCCCTGATTAGCTTGTTTTTGCTCCATCGTAGTATCTCATTTTTCTCCCACAGTTTGAACTTTTCCTTGATAGATGCATTGCATTTTCCTTTGACATTAATATTGCATGTGGTATTCATTTACTGTAGTTGGTTTTGGGGTACTATTTATGCTTTTGGTTCTTAATTTTTTTGCTTGTATATATAATTATTTTTATAAACGCTCCATATATATTATTTTGAGGTCAGTATTCCTTCTTCTGACTTTAAGTTGATCAGTCGGCTGATTAACTCTTAGTTGTCGTCTTGTCAATGAAATCCATCCATTGATGTAAATTTCGTAAATTATTATATGGCTTCCAATGGATTTCTTGAAGTTTTAAACTTCTGTTTCCTTTTATTTTTTAATCCATTCAAGTGGAAATGCTTGTTTATTTTGTCCTTATTTGATTTTTTGGAATAAAATGAAAGGGAGCCTGACTAACCAGCAGATTTGCATTGGAATTGAAAATGCTTGCGATTTTCCTGAGTTTTCGATCTAATTTTTATTTGGAAACATATGTATAATATATAGTTCCAATTAATGATGATTTGTAGATGAAATTTTTTATTCGGATTTAAAATTTCAGCCAATTCACCTAATCTTTTTGCTCTTCTATACAAATAGTGAAAATTCTGCTTTTGATAATATTGGTGACACCTATTTCATTGGGTTTTTGATGGTTTGGAATTTTGATTCAAGAATGAAAAAAAGTCCAAAATCATATTTCCTCCTCAAACTGGAATGGAATAAAAATGCCAGTTTTATTTTTCTTATTTCGGAAACAAGATACCCTCTTTGTTTAATAGTTCTATTTTTGTTTTTTTAAATGAGCATTTTGGTTCTAAAATTTGATGATTTTGGGTATATCAAGCGCTCTCTAAAATTGATTGCGAATTGTGTGGATGACCCACATGAGCACTGTTTGGGGATGAAGACCAGATGGGCTGCTAGTGAAAGCATCCACCTTGGTGAAATACTGAAATTCCCCACTAAAAAAGTTCGAGTGTAGAAAGAATGTTGACATCTCTCTCTCTCTCTCTCTCTCTCGTATATATCTGTCTGGAAGTAAAATGACATCGAAGCTTACCTGGAAAGATAAGGATAGCTGCTGTCTTCTCATGCTTGCACAGGGATTTCTCTCGTCGTTTTTTATTACTGTATCGAGCGTTCGCAACGCCTGTCGTTTACCAAGATTGCCGAAACATGCTACCATTTTTTTTTTTTTTTTTGGTTAGACAAGGAAGAATCTCGAATATGAGCTCCAAATCATGTCCTTCTATTAGAGAGGCGTTTGATTTTGAAATTTGTCTCCCACAAAATTAGGTAGAACCAGTGGCGGAGGCACCTGTGGTCTGGCATTCAGTAATAATAGTACGATTGCTTACTCGCGTATTTTACTTATTTATACATTAGCTGGCTCTTACAAGTTTTAATTGAAATATTAGTCATGTCTCTAAGTCAAAAATGTCTGGCTGGGATTTCGAAAGTCTTAACCTCATGGTCCTGCAGTGGCTTCATTCTTTTTGTTTATTGTCCTTATCCTGGGACTAATTATATCAAAATTTGAAAAGAATCCTCTGCTTGGAAAAGACTTTCTTAGTTGGCCACGGCTTGCTTAAACATGAATGTACCTCTGGCAACAAAGGCTTCTTCTTTGCTTGGTTTATTAAATCGACAAAACGGTCCTCAAATTTTACTTGGAAAGGATTTCGGTGGCAAGGATACATAGGCGCTAATCCATCAAAAATTTCATCGGAAAAAATAAAAAATAACATTGTGATGACTTAAAGATTACATGGAGCGCCCACATCAGACCTTGGTGACTTCAGTGCCCATTAGCCAAAATATTGTGGCTCCACCACTGGTTACTTTAATGCCCAGACGTGAGTTGGTCAGAAAACACAGCCCCCATTTCAGAGAAATATTTAGGAAATGTTAGTGGCTAAATGGATATTGTAAAGCTGCAATAGTAAATCAAAATTAAATTAAAATTGTGCCTTCTTTTGTAGTGAATACTATCCAATTAGAAGTCATCATTTAAGGGCCATTTGGGAATAGTAATGTAACGCTATTTTCCCATACACCTATTCCAAAAATTGGTTTGGTTCATTAGACAGAGTGTTTTTCAGCTCAGTGGAACAGATTCATGAAATAGTAACAATAGGTTACTGATGCCCAAAAACCCTTATTGTTCGATCGAAACATCTGACGTACATTGAAACTGTGAGAAGATAAGATGATCTTTTGTATCTTATAACTTAAATTAAAATTGAAAGTTGTAGCCAGGCTTACAAGCTAATTGAAGGTTGAGCTTGGTAATGAACCAAGCACCTATTTTTTCGGTCATTTGGCTCATGAGAAGCTCCTCTATTATGTTCTTGATCCGTTTTTAAGAAATTAATGGTGAACATGAAGCTTGTCCTTATGAGAGGATGAAGGGTTGAGCACCGAACTGTATGAAAGTGTTTGGCTGCCGTAAATGATATATTGCTCCTCACACAAGACATCTCTGTAGCTCCTAACCGACTTTAATTTTCAGATCCACATTAGCTGCGGAGCTCAGACATCCCAAGTCCTGGTTAATTAGGACTCGAAAAATCGATAATGGTCGGAATTTGATGCATGTGTCAAATTTGTTGAAACTTTTACAATCATTAGTCGATCTTGATCTGTTTGAAGATTGGGGTTCATAAGAACTAACGAACTTGAAATTTCAAGATTTTTGTTTTTCATATGTGAAGTCAAATCTAAAAACTAAAGTAGGCTATATATATATATATATATATATATATATATATATATATATATATATATATATATATATATATATATATATATATATATATATATATATATATATATATGATTGTGTAGACGTGTTGTGCGTGTTCAAAAAGTACAAATTAAATAATGTCAAGGTCGTGGTTTTGATATGTGAAATGAGTTTGAAAGTCAAAAACAAATTAAAGATTCCTATTTTATTTTTTATAATCTTTTGAAATTCAATCTAAAGATTTATAAAAACACATTGTTTTCTGTAAATTAATAAATTTCGATACGAAAATCACATGCATGTATAAGGTAGACCGTTTAAAACCATTTAGGTGGAAAGAAATGAAAAAAGGAAGCACCGAAATGATCAATCCTAGAATGGGTTGGGTGAGTGCATTCCCCTGTATTCTAGACTGAAGGGCAATGATTTCACTTGATTGATATTCGTACAACTTAATGGATTGTATATAGTTAGGCTGCCGCGCACGATCGTTTGCGACCGGGACTGTCTCAAATCTGATTTTAAATCATGTTTTTTTAAATAAAACATTGCTCATTTTTTGGCTCATAATGTATGAGTTGGTAGCCGTTTGTTTTTATGCTTTTGATCTTCGTTTTCATACCTTCAACACGTATACTTCAAAGGTAGTACGGAATTATTAAATAGATTATTACATGCTGTCGACAATATGCTTTGTATCATTTTTGGTTGGCTTTAAAAAAGAGCGGCATGGAAAGAGAAAAAAAGAAAAAACCAGTACGCATGTATATGTTATTGATCAGCGGTTAAGAAACAAATGCTGCTTCAAGGATATGACCGTCAGCTCAGCTCGATCATTTCAACTACAGCACTTAATGCATGAATTAAATGAACCACGACCGAACATGGCCTGCTCGGTCCGGCCGGCGTTCATATGGTTGCTTCTCAGTCGCCAGAAAAATTTTAAGGTTGCAGTGGAATCTAAAGAAACGAAAGGCGATCGTCTCAAGAATTGATTTTCCCCTTTTTCTAAACAAAATGGAAAGTTGACCAACGTTTCTCAGTTTATGGTAGTCAAAGTCCGGCTGATTTTATGGGCTTAAGGAATTTCTTGCTCATATCTTTAATATTATTAATCCAGCTGCTATCTCAAAACAAAGCGGCTGGAGTTGCCTGGTGGACCAAACCAGGTGGCCTCTCCGGCTCCGCCTCCTATAAATCTTTCAACTCACTCTCAGCTTTCATCCACATCCTCTGCAGAAAGCAAGCAAACAGAAAAAATCACATATCAGCTCATCATGCCAGCTCGCTTCTTCTTCCTTCTCTTCTTTTCCTTCACATTCTCCTTCTCCCTCTCCTCAGCCATCCGCGGCCGCTGCCGTCCGGAAGATGCGCAAATCCTCAGTGAGGTCTTCAACAGGCCTATAATCGACTGCTGCAGATTGTCCGATACTCGATGCAATGCGAACACCAGCTGGATCGACTACCTCACCATCAAGAACGATGTCATTTCCGGCCGCCTGTCTCCGGCCATCGGCAGGATGACGCGCCTTCAGGAGCTCATCCTCGTGAGGTTGCCCAACGTCTACGGCGAAATCCCGAGCGAGATGGCCAAGCTCACCGGTCTCACCAACCTAGTGATCAGCGACACCAACCTCACCGGACCTATACCAACTTGGCTCGGCCAGCTCAAGAACCTAAGGACACTTTCCCTATCCAACAGCCGGTTCACGGGTTCCATACCATCGTCCCTCGGTAACCTGCCGAAGCTGACCTATTTGACCATGGAGTGGAACCAGCTGACCGGTCCGATACCGGAGTCCCTCGGTCGGCTGCCTCTCCAGGGGCTAAACCTCGGCCACAACCAACTCTCCGGTCCCGTGCCTTTGTCCCTTGGGCGTGTCAATTTCGATTACATTGATCTCAACAGGAACCGGCTTGTGGGCGACCCGTCTCATCTCTTCAGCAACCGGTACAAGTCCCTGAGACGGATAGACTTGTCTCGGAATGTCTTTGATTTTGATCTCTCCAAAGTGGTCTTCCCGGTGAACCTGTCCAGCATGGACCTCTCGCATAACGTGATACGTGGCAGCATCTCATTGGACATAGTCCGTGTACCAGAACTCTACTACTTCAACGTGAGCTACAACGGGCTCTGTGGGAGGATACCACAGGGTGGGGCCCTGCAAGGCCTTCCCAGCGAGTCTTTTGCCCACAATAAGTGCCTCTGTGGGCCACCGCTTTCTACCGCGTGCTAACCATCTGTGGGACCCACTCGGGCATTTCTTTTGCTGCAGTCGGCCTCTGAGTTGTGTTGGCGAAATCTCCAAGGGCGAATACCGTGTTTTTCTTTTTAAATAAATAAGTGGATAAGCATTTCCACGTCGCTAAGTTGTAATCTGTTTCTTTTTTCTTTTTTCAATAAGAGAAAAAAAAAATCAGGTCTTCTTGACAAATCTAGAGATTTAGACACTAAAATTTAAATATTAGAATGAAGAAACCACGTGCGCAATTAATTCATTTTCTTAAAAGAGTAACTGTGCTGACTTTCTGCAATAATTTTACCTTCGGTGCCACCTTTTCGAATATTAAGTTCTTCTGGAATCACTTCCTGTGTGCGTGAGCAGTTCCCATAGGAACGCGCATGAGTTGTTTTATTTACAATTACGGCCTCAATCTAATTTAATTTATTACATATTGGTGCCTCTTTAA
This sequence comes from Nymphaea thermarum, assembly GCA_011799765.1. Classification (NCBI taxonomy): domain Eukaryota; kingdom Viridiplantae; phylum Streptophyta; class Magnoliopsida; order Nymphaeales; family Nymphaeaceae; genus Nymphaea; species Nymphaea thermarum. Next base: position 370,327 of record JAANDH010000308.1, on the reverse strand, counting down.
TTTACGATTTCTTTTATGAATGTCCCTTAGCTACAAATTTTTCTCGCTCCCTTGGGGTTTTCTCTAAGTTTCTAAATCTATCTTTCTTTTTTTTCAATGTTTGGTCCATGTAGCAACTCAAGTTATTCATAAACTTAAGAAAGAGACACCAAAAAGGCGAAGCTCATTCTTCTTCCACCCTGCTCCAGGCATCCAGGGTAATTGGTCAATCGATCGAAGAAATGAAGACAATCCGAAAATCACGCATTGTAAAGCAAGGTACGAATGAGCTACGTTCTTCATATCTGCAATGTTTTTACTTGAAACTTACTCAAAGAAAGTTACCTACATGACTAAAAATGATAAAATTGACATAAACGTCCTCACTTTTTCCGGCCTAGGAATTGAACAACTTGAAGTTTTTCGACTTTTGAATTTTCATAATAATTTGTGCAAATTCTAAGGTTTTCCATTAACACCGCATTAATTGCAACCGCACGTACATGTTACTAGATTTGTCAAAATAATTCAGATTTTTGAAAGTTAATCGTCAAAATCGTCGTTATTTTTTAATTGATGCACATATAAAAAAAAGTTCTTTGTACAGAAAGGTAAAATTATTATTTTTATACCATCTGGGCCTTTTGGCTAAGACTGCTTTTTTTTGGAAAATTTAACTGTTGTTAACCATTTCCATGCATGGTCTAGCGGGTGGATTTGTCTAACTGGTTAAGGAGATGTGGAGGATGGACTTGGAGATTCTGAAGGGACAAATGAATTTCGGGAATAGCAAATTAATTAGCTTGGTGGATGTGGGACGCTGAAGGATATGAATATGAAATATTACTTTCTCATATACTGCACCAATATTTCTCTTCAAAATTTTTCGTTCGGTTGTCAAACATTCACTGGCAAACTAACCCTTCTTAAAAGTTAAATTAGAAAAATTCTGCGTACAGAAAAAAAAATGTCTTTTTCGTATAAATAAATGATGTTCCTTGAATTTCTCAGGGCGTCAGAGTCTATTTTGTGAAAGATACATAATTCCATTATATTTCAAAAAGTAATTTGCCCCAAGTGATCGATGACGCTGCTGTTACGCTGTATGTATCTCCCTTGCCTTTTTTTTTTCCTTTTCTTTGGAGGGACTCTTTTTCCCTTTTTTTAATGGCAAACAATAGATGTGCGGCACTGACACTCTTGGTAATGGGTGTTCCACTCTATATCTAAGTCTAAGTCTGAAGCAGCCTTAAGCGTTTCGGCCAATATTAAGGTATGTTTTCCCATATGTTTATATCTTTTTCATTAAATTATTAATAGTGAATACAACAAAAAAAGGGGGCCCTTAGTCAAATGCCACAATTAGTAAAAATTAAATGTTATGACACCATTCAACGATTAGCAATGATTTTTTTTTTTTTTGAAGCTTTTTTTGAACATATATAAGTTCTTTCCTTTTTGGTATTATGTGGGGTTAATGGGGATGTAGACGGAAAAACTTCCGTATGATATGTACTTTGATATTAAATGTGAGTAACAAGGGAAGGTGAATAATGGGAGGCATTAAAGATAGCTGGATATACTTTTGCTGCTGCTTTAATCAAATATCTTTCATGGTGGTCCGGCATCCACAAACAAGGACTTGACGACGAAGGCATTTAAGTCTCTTTGCACTCGATAGACTTCATGATCCACACCACATATATTTTCTTCGAATTTATTTTCTTCTGGTTATCCACCACCATAGACCAAGTGATAAAATTTGTTGTTGAATTTTCGGCCAAAAAAAAAAAAAAAAAGAAGAGGAGTCTGATCTTAGATCCGAGGGTTTGATTTAACTTAAAGTTGCATTTGATAGCCTCAAAATTCATATCCGAGGTCGGATTTGCTGAATAAGTATGAGGTTTATCAAATTGTAGATTTAAGAACCGCAAATTCCATGTCCATGGGAATTCTTAGATCCATGTTGTTCCGAGGGTTAGCTCGGGAGCGGGAGAGGTGTTCTGTACCATGTTGTTCCGAGGGTTAGCTCGAAACAATGAGAAACAGGAGGTAATTTATACCCCTATTTAATTGTATGTGTTGTCTGTCATGTATGTGGATGGCGTTTGATAGAAATTCAATTAAACAAGACAGGTGTGTTCCGTTCCGTGTGTCCTATGACCATCAACCGACCTCTTCGCCTCACCCTTTTGCCGTGAGAATTCAGACATATCGTCATTCTTTATATATTTTAAGTGCAAGATTTGCAATGATTGGTCATATGGGAAAGGAAAGAGAACTTCATAATTGTGGTATTTCCAATTGTCTCATGCTTATTTAATTTTTTTTTTATGCTGGAACTTGCAAAGTTGCTAAATAATTTCTTCTATTATTTCTGTAATTAGTTTTATGATTGCTGCTTTCGTTTGGATTTTTATATTGTTAGGTGAAGTTGTGGGTTTGCGCTAGAAGCTAGGTTGCAACAGTATCCTAATTCCAGAATTTTAATTCCCTTTAAATCCACAGGCTGTTCAGTTCTGGAAACACAATTCCACGTTACCAAACATATGTTGAAATTGGAATTGAATGGATTCGGAAAGAAAATGCCGGTTCCACTTTGTATTCCATTCCAAACTAATCATCAATGAGTGAGGAAGGTTCTCTTCACTATTTGCAAGGAGGCTAACACCATATTTGTTGGACTTTCCCCATTTTTACTTTTGTCCAATTTATTTAAAAGCACCACTATTGCTAAATGTCGCTACCCACGTTAATGGATCTATAATCAATGACGGCTAATCAAATTAATATTGACAGTATTTATATTCGTTAGTAAATATCTAGTATTTACTGACATCTCTTTATGGTTCGTCCGTAAACATGAACGATTTTTTTATTTCTTTTTCTAACCATTAGTGAAAACTCTTTACTGTCACCATCGTGATTTTGTCGGTGTAATTGAACTTTTACTAATAGATTACTTTCGGCCCATCGGTAGGAAGATTTTTTTTTTTTTTATTAGTGTGATATGGCGTTTTCAGGTCTATATATATCCAACCGTTTAACTGAATTCTTCACATTGATTCTATCCAACTTCATTTCCTTCAACAAAAGTTATCTATTGAAACCCTTAGGTGATGGTCAAAGTTAGCTTTGTTTAGGTTAGTTGCCCACGATAAAAACTCACTCAAAGCATCTCTAATTCTCAATCCATTAAGCATACTGATAGGGAAAAAAATACTGACAACTCTCAACGCTTAGCATTATCATATTGATTAGTGGATATCGCCCTGTGAATGATCGTAAGTGGATATCGGCCTTTCTTTTGCTGAGAAGAATAACAGCGTTGCCGAAGTCACTATTCATTGACCGCATGGTTCCCCTCAATACCGTAACACCATAAATTGATGGAGGCCGAAGGCGGAATGCAGATAATCCGGAGGGAAGGAAAACCCACAGGAGAATCGATGGCTTCCCGTCGTCTTCTTCTCTCTTATTTTTCTGTCTTCTTTGTTGTTCTCTTCTTCTTCCCCGTCCTGATATCCGCCGCCCGCTGCCACCCTGAAGACAAGGCCGCCCTCCTCGACATCAAGAAGGCGATGGGCGACCCTTACATCCTCATCTCCTGGGACCCCAAGGTCGACTGCTGCAGCTGGCTCGCCCTCAAATGCGATCCCAAGACCAATCGCGTGTCTGAACTCGCCATTGGCGGCGACAACGTCTCCGGCACCATCTCTCCTTCCGTCAGCAAGCTCAAGTCCCTCACCCAGCTCACCATGCGGAAACTCACCGGCCTCACCGGCCCGATCCCGACGGCCATCTGTGACATGACCACCCTCACCTTCCTCTGGCTCGACTGGAACGAGCTATCCGGCACCATCCCAGCCTGCCTCTCTAAACTCCGAAGCCTCACCTACATCAACCTCTCCTTCAATCAGCTGACGGGCGAAATCCCCGCCAGCCTTGCCCTGCTCGAGAAGCTCGACGCCATCTTCATTGACCACAACCGCCTCACCGGGCGGATCCCCGAGTCCTTCGGCCACTTCCGGGGATCGACGCCGTACCTCCGCCTTTCCCACAACAACCTCATCGGCGAGATCCCGGCGTCGCTCGGTGCCATGAACTTCGTGAACATCGACCTGTCAAGGAACATGCTCGAGGGCGACGCCTCGTTTCTGTTTGGTTCAACGAAGCCCACCCAAGTTCTTGACATCTCGAGGAACCAGAACCTCAGCTTCGACCTCTCGACTGTGAGCTTTCCCAAGACGCTCATCACTATCAACATCCACCACAACAAGATCTACGGCGCCATTCCCAAGAGCATCTTGAAGCTCAGCAACCTTCAGCAGCTCAACGTCAGCTACAACCGCCTGTGCGGCAAGATCCCGCAGGGAGCCAACCTGAAGCGGTTCGACGAGTACTCCTTTTGGCATAACAAATGCCTCTGCGGCCCGCCCTTAACTCCATCATGTTCCTAAAAATATGGTGAACGAGAGAGAAACTAACGGAGCATGCAGATCACAGCAGCCGCCGAAAGAGATGGAAAATGAACAGCCGAGTTCAGTATTCTAAATTGCAGTTCGAGAGCGACGTCAGCAGAAAGAGAGTGCAATTTGCAATAAATAAAGGGACGCGTATGTCTGTTCATGTCATCGGAATAAACTTAATTGGTTTCAACTGTTCGAGTCATGCAAGCTCTTTTGTGTCTTTCGTTCTTCGTTCTTCTATTAAAGTTATTCGCTCTTTGTTCATCGTTGTACTTTGGATGTTTACTATCGTGCCAAAATGTAGCAACACAACCTGTAGTTTCTATTCCAAGAGAAATATACAATATGTTTTACTTATACCACCAGATTAACATGAGATTTTTCTTCATATTTTCTTAATGGTACATGGATAGCTAGATAGTTATGGGTACGAGTGATTGATCTATTAGATAATCTACACTTGTTAATCGAATTCCGAGCAGAGGTAGAGCCGCATGCGCCTCAAATTGGTTGCGTACTTTCAGAGCACGAGACCGTCCATTGATCATTGTTCTGCGCGGGGACATGGTGGACAATTGAAGAAGAGAGACACAAAAAGCAACAGCAACGTGGTTTTACATTAAAAGAAACGAGCATTGTGTTGTTTCCCCCATTATTTTTTCGGTGGGTCCCGCATCAATTATGCTCCTTAGCCCTTACGCGGCGAGAAAAGGGGAGGTGGAAGGCGCCCCCGACGCTGGGGACCAATTTGATTTTCAAAATGGAATTGTTGCTACTCAATCATACAGCAGAAACGCTTTTCTTGCCAGCTTGCTTTGTTCAGCAGTAAAAGAATTTTCAGTCCTTTTCTGTCATTTTACGCCGAAAAGAAGGTAGGGTAAGTTCATATATGATGAGGAGGAATAGTCGGCAGTGTCGTTTAGTACAATAAAAATTACTGCCGCTAAAAGAGTGGGAGCTCTAGTGGATGTCAATATGTGTAGTGGATGTCAATGTATGTGTCCTCAAAAAATTAGATATAAAAAAAAACATATAATATCGATTAAAAAACAGATCAGATTCATATTTAAGAAATCACATTTGATTGGATTGGACTGGAATTAGTTTTTAAAATATCCTATACTTAGATTTGGATATGAATGTAAAAATCCACTAGATTTAGTTAAAAATTCTGATTGGGATATGAATGCAAAAATCAGATTTAAGATTCAAATTCATATATGTTTTTTCTCTGTTTGTAATTGAATCCAAATTCCAACCAAATATGTGAGTATCTCAACAGACAGAGACGACTAAAGATATATCCGATTCAAATCGGATCCATTGACATCCCTATCGTTGCCTCAGCAGTTTGACCCTTAATTGTCTGAATTTTGTTTAAAAATAAATGAAAAAGCGAGATGAGCCATGATAAACGAAATTAACATATGCCTGCTCACCTCTTCACAGTATGTGTCCTGTCTGATCTCCGTCCTCTCTCTTCTTCACGAAAGGGGTATTTTTGTCAAGTATTATAAATTTTAAACTTTCCTTTCCTTTTTATCCAAACAAGTTTTTATAAATATTCCTTTCCCTTCCTTTCCTTTCCTTTCCTTTCCTTTCCCTCCAACCAAACGGAGCGCAAATGTCGCATGATTAATTTTTTGGACAAATCTCAAATAAATAGATGTCATATCTGACAACCCATTTCAAGTAGTACCCGCTTTGAATTTTATACAGATCAGTCCTAATTTTTCTCCTAGCATATTTTCTGTAGCTGACGTGGAAGAAAAAGTGTATCCATTTTTTTATAAAGTGATCAGCCACTCTTACTACAACTGGCATATGAAATACTGAGGATTTACATATGGAGAAAAAGCATACTTTCACTGTGCAGTTAATTGATGGCAAATTTACCGCAGTTTGGCTTTAGGCTTCAGTCAGACCCCTGTTTTGATTCTTGGCTCTTCCAGTGGTTCCAAGTCTGGACCAGCCAATTTTAAGGAATGGAGATGAGCCACCGAAAGTTGATGGTCAAAGTTTCCGTTCTCTACAGGAAGACGTCGAACCAAGCAACTTACTTTCCTGTTTGATTTGGCTTGTCAAGAGCACATCTGCGATCATATCATTAATAAAACATGCTCACTGAAGCTCATCCTTATTCTCAGACAAGCCAAATTTAGTGATAGCTGTTCATCTCAGTTGGTTGGATTGCCGCACTTTGGCTTTGAGCTTCTAGCAGCCCCTGTCTGCCATTCTAGTTCTGACATGCCTAAACCTTGTTCTTGAACCCACTCGGCTCACAACAGGACCCACAGTCTGCCATTGGGCCCCATGTGGGTTCAATAAGACAGTGTAGGTTAATGGGGTGCCAAACTTAGGACAATGATAAGATATAAGGTTAATACCAAATTCGGAATTGTCTGGGATGAACTAAGTGAAATGGCAATTTTGCCCTTGTTGCAAGAATCTGAAATTGATCGAACCTAGCTAGGTAAAGTGGGTTAAGTCATCATGGGCCTATATCTAGTTCCCAACCTGGTTCAAATAGAATCTAGAAATTCCTCCCAATTCTTCGAACAAAACAATTTTCTAGGAACTTTGATTGTAACCAAAGAGAGAAATGGAAAAATGATGGATAAACAGGGAAAAATTGCCAGTGTGGTAGGTTCGGGGTGAAATTTTGACAAATTGAGCTGGAGGGACTCAAATAAGTAGCCATCCTATTATTTGGTCAGGAAACAACAGAATTTGAATGAAATTCTAGCTTAAGTAAGCTACTAAGACATATTTGAGAGGGAAGTGACTCGAGTACATGTTGCGGATAAGGTTAGTGAATTTGTGCTATTAAAATTAAGCTTCACGAATGATATTAGAACTGAAATTAAGCAGAGGGCAGGCAAATATAAGTGTGATGAACTTATTCCTAACTTGGTCATGTGAAACCAAATGAAAGGAGCTAGTGAATCGACCACCGAAAACTTTGGAAAATGAATTAAACAGAATCCCTAAACATGATGGATTTTCTTTAAGTTCGATCTAACTTATATCTACTCTGTTGAACTAGAAATGAACTAAAATACCAAAACGAGAGCACAAGTGATCTAATGATTGGGTCCATGTTCGCTGGATCTAAAGTCAGACAAATTATACATCTTGACTACTAAACTTAAGCTAATTTAAGAACCAAAAAACATGTTGAAAGCTTGCCTTAAAGATAGATGTGAGGAATTTAACTAAAATTCTTTCATTTTTGAAGAAACATGCCTTGCTAGACTCAATTAGGTAAGCTTGTGGTACAATGAGCTGTTTGAAGCACATGTAACCTAGAAATGGCGTCTCTACTACCCAAATGGAAGTCCAATGTACCTGACTAAATCTAAACTTTCTATAGACAACTGATTTGAGGTAATGAAGGTGTAAAGGTTGATAAATGAGATGATTTAACATTGCTCCTAGGCCAAGGACCACATAGGTTTGAATGGATTGAAAACTAACCCAGAAAAAATGGTGATAAAATAGGCAAGTTGAGGGTAACATGGGAAGATTGATAAGTAAAAAATTTTGGGATGTTAACACCAGGACATTAGAATACGAAAAAACAACTTTGTGAGGCATATTCACCTTGTTCATCACATATAATTATCTTGACATATATAATAAGTTGTTTTTCAAATTCACTTTTATATTGTTTAAAATTTTTCAGACTTGTTAGAATGAGTTTCATCAATCTATGGTATAATTCTTTGTTAATGCATATGTGGTTTAATAATTTATGCTAAAAATTTACATTTAAAGCATAGTTGATTGAAATAAAAATACTATTTTCTGACAATTTGAACATGTCATGTTTGTCTAAAAACATGCCCTTAGACAGGACTGTCCAATGCTTTCCAATAGTAACTTTTCCTACTGCTTGACATCAAAACCCTTTCTGAAACATATATCAACTTCCTCCTCATGAACAAAACAAACAGGATATTGTTTAAAAATATAATGGTGTCACCTACCTTAAGTCTGTAAAATTTCCCATATAAGTTTTATCTGTGCTTGGAGTAATGCATTTTGCAATCACATATACCACATCGTTGTTGTTATCTTCTCATGTGAACCTCTTATCATGATTATTGTTTCTATGATTATTAATATTAGTGGGAAATTTGGATCTACAATTTTTTTTGATATACCTATCTTGTAGCATTTCACATGACAATTGTTGCTATTAGCCTTAGGCTTCCATGATCCTTTTATGCTTCTTGTCAAACTTACCATTGTTATTTTTCTTCTTGATGTGCCTGGCCTTGAGAGGAACATGACTGCTTCATGGCTGATCTTGAACCTTCATCAATAGACTTCTTTTCTTTGACCATGTGATCTTATTCAATGGTGCTAATTTTGAGGGGAAATCTATTAGGTTCAAATTCTTGGAGTTTAATCTCGAGATTGTTATTACCATCCTCCAAAAAGTAGGCAAACTGTTCAAGATAGTTGAAATCTGTGTTTTGTGAGGTGTAATAGTTTCAATAACGGATACTTTAACTACGACAAAGTTGCCGCCATGGGCATAGGTAGCTCCAAGCTCATATAAAAGCACATTCCACCCCAGATCAATTAGGTCTTGTTTGATAGCCTCATCTCAGAGCCGAAACTATATTTCATGACAAATCTACGGTCTCAACAAACCTCGGATTTCAAATTCAAGAATTTTGGTAGAAGAGAGATCAATGGTTTTGAGATCGGACCCCACTCTGATCTCTCCTGCAGATCACAAATCCATGCTGCCTCCCACTCCCATGCATAACAGGAGATATCGACGGTTGTCGAGGGTTTTGGACCCTCAACTGAGGAATGGGTGTGGTTTGGCCATCCTAGGTATGCTTGAATGAGATTGTTTGTGAGCTGAGAGAGATTGTTTGTATTGATTAAGACCAATGTCCGAATGATTTCGAGTTGATTGTGGTGAGGTTTATCGGTTTGGGTCCCTTTGTAACCAACGTGCGGGTGTAGATAGGGCTGTTGTCTAGCCGGGAACCTTGTTAAACATGCCTTTAAGAGCAGCTGATTTGGAGCGCTTGGAGATAGCCTCTCTTGGCTGATGCTTTGCTTGCCACTCGGCAGTCCTCGACAGGGCGGGTTCTAATGCAAGCCTAATTCTAACCCAGCCGGCGATGGCCGAGGGAGAGGCCAAGACCAGGCCAAAGGCTCGTAACTAAGGCATAAACCTAGGCAAGAAAGCCGGCTGCCGAACAAGAAAAGCCAAGGACGAAAGAGGCCACGGCCCAGCGCGTGGCAGAGGGAGGGCACCAGGCAAAGTAAAGAAGCGCCAAAGTAGCCAACAAGGCCAAAGCATACTCGGCCAAGAGGTGCCGACCTTGCGGCACTAACGTCGATCTAGAAAGACTGGGAGTAAGCAGCCAGGAACATAAGAAGAATATCTCCCAAGTCCCAAGGCTTAAGGAGACCGGTTGTAACAACAGAGGAATTAGAGCTTAGGGAGGTTAAAAGAGTACTTGGAGGTGCTACAGTCGGCGGAGCACCAAGCGACCAAGTACGGGACTTGGCATAGCGTAGACAGACTTGAAGATGGGCATGGCATAGAGAAAGGACCTAGATCCAGTAGAGGTAAAATCAAACCCAGTGTCGTGTCCAAACCAGGTCGAATAGGAAAGTTTAGGCCGAACCTAGACAAGGTACCCTTCGGGCTCACAAGGCCTGAGTCTCTCCCAAAGTATGAGACGTCTCGTCTCGATTTCCCTTTTTCGCACTTTGCTTAAGTTGAGTCGTTTTATTTCAAGCTTTTATGTGTCTCGGTTCATTCCTAGAACCGATTATGAGTGAACTATACATAGTAAGATGTTTTAATTATGTTGAATATGAATTAAGAAAGTTTGGAACGAGTGTTTCTCCTTCCCCATGTGGGAATCCATCTTCTTCCTCTTGCCCCCTTGCCTGAGGTGATCGAAAATTCCAGCAAGTCAACCCATGGTTCTGGCCGATTTGAGAAAAGGTTTGGCTTTGATCCTTGGAGGTCACCGAAATCCTCCTTGGGCGACTTCAGCCTACGTGAAATTTTCCCCAACCAGCGTGCTCCTTCCTCACGGTGCAGCCCCTCTCAATCACGGAGGAGGACTGGAGGCCGGTTGAAGCCTCAGGAAGGTTTGAAGAAGATCGACTCGTGGCTCTAGTCAATTAGTACTCAAACATCGACTCCGGCTGCTAGAGATTGAGGTAGGTACCGAACGCATCTCTCGGTTCCTTCCTTCTTGAGCAGAAAAAAAAGGCCAACTGAAATCGACCTTAGTAAGCTCCTTTACCTCTGCCAAAAAATCAGAGGAAAAACTGCTGGAAAGGAAGATAGAAGCCTCGGTCTTGGACCGTCTCTATCAGTGAAAGGCTTGAGCTGTCCGAAGGATTCATCGGTAGACGGCTGGTAGGATTTGCTGGACTTCTTGGCTGATCAGCATGAGAAAATCAGCAACGTAGGCACCTCTCGATCCCAACCTAAATGTTAATCAAGGTGCTAAGCCTTGGAGATTGAATTCCCGACAGCCAGCCCGCTGCCCAAATGCCCGTCGCACAACACCCGTTGAGTCTCAGCCAAGCTGAGCAGAACCGAGCAGCAGGCGGAAGATTGAAATCAAATCTGAAGGAATTCATGGCAGAACGAGATCAGTTGAATCTCACATTATGATGGCCCAGGAATCAACTCTCTTCATACCAAATTTCGGCCTGATTGGGTCACGGACAGCTGAGTTCCATCGTTGGTCGGAATTTCAAAATTGGGCGGCAGAACATGTGGAAGTTTCAAGTAAAACCAGCATCGCCCGATAACAGACTGTCAGGATCGCCCTGGTCTTGGCTACTTTCTAACGTCAGACGGATGAGATAGAGCTCACGATTTGAAATCATCCAACGGCTGCCGGAAGTAGCAGCCGCTGCATTCTTTCCGGCGACGATCGAGCGTCTACCGCATTTGGTTTGGCCATTCCCTAAACTGCCCTTGGTCATAATTTGGTTATCCAATTTCTTCATAGTTTGAGGAGGGAAATTCGGTAAACCCAAAGAAGGGTGTGCCTAAAGTCCAATGGGAGAAGTCCATAACAGTGGGCACTCATTTCTTTCCCACCTCTTCGTTTCGCTCTCATTAAACTAGGTGCTACAAGACGCCATCATCTTCATTCCCTCGGATCACTCCTCGCACCACCTCCTCCATCATGAAGCCATAAAGGTGAGTAACCCCTTTCCTTGCCAAGTGTCCAACACCTGTACTCGTTGGACTCCCTTCCTTTCCTTTCATAACTGTTCCTAAAACACCACGAGCTCAAGGATCTTCATCCCTTGGCTCACCACCTAGCTCCTCTCATGAATAACCCTCTTGAAGTCTCCCCACCGTGAGTCATAACTCCCTCTCACTCTCGCACATAACTCATATACCCTCTCGTGTGATCCTTACCTTACCCAAACCATAACCGAATACCCTCCTAAGTGCTCCTCTCCTCACCCACTTAATTCCCTAGCCACTACCTCATCACTTAACATTATAGCTATCCTCATCATTTCATAAGCCATCTCTTGGATTACCCCTAAGCATAACCGTCATCAGCCTTATCCCACTCGCTTCAATTAAAACCTTCATCATATCTCACTTCCATTAACACGCATTACCCCTAGCCCTTGTATTCTATAACTGACCATCATTGTTAGTGTCCACCTTTCTTGAGCCATAATTCTCCATTAATTAGCTCGAGTCAGTCCTAGCCCACCTTGCCCCTTGTCTTACTCAAACCCAGTACCTACCAGGTTTGACCCACCTAACCTCACACCCGAGCTCATCCACTTACCTTGAAGCCCCTTAGTTAGGTCAAATCCTCCAAGCTCTAGACCGAGCTCTAGACCGAGCTTCCCGCCTTCAGCCAGACGTCCAACAGTTGAAGATCCAGCTTCCATTTGTGTTCAAATGCCGTGATCATTAGTTCGTGAAGGTTGTACATGTTCAACATCTAGGCGACGCACCATCAAAGCGGGTGACTCTTCCAGGCGGCCAGCATTGCCGCATCTTGTAGCCAAAGACATCAGTCAGCTCCGGAGGTATCCAAGGTGACCTCGGCCAGGCGGGCCGAGCACTTCCTTCAACCGTAGCTGAGATATCTGAGGGCAGCTACGCTTCCGGTCTTCACTCGGATTTACCCTGCAGCTAAGCCGACCCTCTATCGGCCCGGTAAGACTCTAACCTCCCTATAGAGCGGGGAATTGGGTGCATTTGAATTCCAAACCAGGCTTCTCGCCTATTGCTTCCGTCGACAGTCCCTCCGAGGCTTTCTGCCAAGGGCACGGCTGCGGGAATGCACAACCACCTAAGGGAAAGGGTGTGGTTTAGCCGTTTTAGGCATGCATGTGAATGGATTGAATGTGATTGGTTGAGTGAGATGCGAGTGTTCAATTGTAATTGAACGTGGTTGTAAGGCCTGAAACCCTTAGTCTTTGTAATAGGCATCAACCGTGAGAAGGGTTAACCACACTTGTACCATTCACCTAGGGGAGTATTAAGTCGGGGTTCCTGTCCGGCAGGGTTTGTTTTTTGTAATTTCATTTTGTTTTTGTTTGAGTCTACGGCTCCCTCGAGTGATCTTGGGGAGGGACCGACATTCGGGGGTAGCAAATTCACTGATGCAGGATCTAGGGTCCTATCAGGTTCTAACAGACTGGTATCAGAACCGGCATCGACTGGAGCAGATTAGGAGGCAGAGAGTATAGAGGGTTCAGTAGTGTAGGCCAATTCTCAGTAGCGTAAGCAGACCAGCGGACAGTTTGGTAGATGCCTTGAGAGAGGGTATGATACGACTTGACTTTGGCCAGGGTCGTCGACCCAACTGCGATTGCTGTGTGCCACACTGTCGAACGGTGGCTGAGCTTTGGGTGTGTCACCGAGGCGCTAGGTGAGAGTGGCGGTCCAGGTTTAGTTGGAACCCCATGTCGGGTGAGGCCAGTTGTCGAGGTGCCTGCCAGGCATGACAGAGGGTGATCGTGTAGGCCGAAGTGATCCTTCCAAAGTTGTAGTGTGCCATTCCGGTGTAGTCAGCAAATGATTGGGATCATCAGGGGTGGAGCCAGGATTTTTTTTAGGGATGACGGTTATTTGACTGTTTAGCCAAACGGTCTAACGAATTTATCCAAATAGGGCCAAACTAAATCAAAATACAAAAAATACATTAAACAACTAAAGATTTTTAAATTTTTTAATGTAACTTTTTTTTTTAGTTAGCTAGGATGGGGCACGGCCTAGACACCCCCCCCCCCCTTCCCTTTGCCCCTGGGGATCATCCCAACATGGTGAGAGAGGGCAAGGATAAGATGCCCACAGAGCTCCTTTTTTATCAGCCGACGTCTTAGCTAGTGTATGTTAGCTGGGCTAGCGGCGTCTGTCACCCAGCTTAGTTCGCATGAACCCAGCCTAGTCGTCATACTGACTTTGAGTGTGTGGCTGGAAGAGCTGGCCATAGAGATGCGTCGGATGAACGAGGAGATGAATGGGTTGGCCTCTTCTCACTACAAAAACCATTCAGTGACTTTGGTACTGGACGTTCCCAAAATATGTGCGATCCTGTCAGGTGAATTAGATAAGTTAGCATTCCAAGCTTCTATTTCCTAAACTTCTATCTTCTTTTAGGAAGGGCCTATCCAAAAGAGAATCTGTTGCCTCCGTTGTTTGCTTTAGAACAAAGCATTTAGAATTAGGCTTAGTCAACTATAATGTGTATTATCTATATAAGAGATATTCTAATTGAGAGGTATATATATGTATACATGTATAATATTTGCATCATGTAGTTTTTGTTGGCTATTGTATAAGCAACTAAGCAACTATGGTTGTTGCAAATAATAGCCACAGTCAAAATTGCGGCTAATGATCAGGCTGAGCCTGTAATAGACATAGCCTAAATCATGGCAAAAAGCAATAGCCACAATGGCTGTTTCCACAGCCATTGCAGTTAATTGCCACAATATTGCTTTCACCCGCAGCTAATAGCCTATTCTGTTGTGTTTTTTTATCCATGACTAACATCTTATTCACACGATTGACCACTTTTTTTTTTTTTTGTAAGAATTGTATTGTTTGAAACGCAATTAGGTCTTAAGGATATAGCATCAAATGTTTATTTTGTTGCCATGTAGTCTTCAAATGCTCGAATTAAATCATTGTGCCTCTAAGCTAACATCATGATTCTAGCCATTGTCGTCTATTTTGTTTTTTTTTTTTTTTCATCTTAAGGATCAATTTCTGATGAAGCAATACTCCTTTTCTAAATGTTGAAATTAATGCCGTTCAATTTGTCAGCCTTTGTCAGTTTGGAGGCATTATAATCTTGGCTCATAATCAATGAAAAAGATATAATTTAAGAAAAAATGACTTCGCACAATCAGATAAGTTTAAATGCAAAGACAATATCCATTGTACCTTATTTCAAAAATTATAAAGAAATTTGGCGCCATAATTTTTACATTTTTGGATAGTATCCTTTTTCACCAACAGTTTGACAAACGAGGTCTTAGTTTGAAACTTTTTTGAAACACAATCATCAAAGATGTAGAAAAACCAAAAGGAAACTTTTCTATAAATAATTTTTCTGCTGGGTTCTTAATATGGAATTTTGTAATAATACCTTTTACGGAGCTTTTTCGGAGGAAGCATTTGGTGCTATACCATTCCACCGTGGCAGGTGGAATGGTTAGCAACTAACCTCCTCTGTATAGATGCCCCATTCTTTTCTATCTCACTTTTTCTCATTTGGTTCCTCTCTCCTCCTTTTTCCTTCTTTCTTCTGTGTGTTTTCTTTTCCTGTAATGCGCTTGCTGCGCTTGCTCCTTCTTTACAATGCTTTGCAACTCTCAGGTGAACAGCATAAAAAACAGGCGAGACTCCAGTACAGGTATGGTGCTCCTATTTTAATTTTATGTGCTTTTCTTGCTTTCTTCCCTTGTCATTTTCTCTTTTGATTTTTGTTTCTGTTGCCCACCGGCGGCATAACAGCAGCAGGATTATTGTAAAAATCTTCCTTTGTTTTACTTAATTATATTTTGTGTTATAATAATAATAATAATTTACTCTTGTTTATGTGTTATTTATTATTTTGTTTTGCGTGTGTTAACTTAATTTCATTAATGTCATGACATATAGAATCACCACTTCCACATGATATGTCTATGTGTGATTAGGGACAGCGGGCGAAGAAAGTTATGGCTAATCTATACCAGTGATCATTATTACCGGTTATGTACCATTTATTTACCTTATAACTGTGGTTGTTTTGCATGTGCTTGTTGTTGATTGGCTTCCATCATGGACATGAATTGTCCTCGTATTGAAATCTTACTGAATTATGCACACTGGGCGCTGAAGAAAAATTTGCCTTGATCTAGCTGCAATCTTAGTTTTCAATGAGTTCTTTATAATTTGGAAGCTTAAGGGTAAAAGTTATTCAACACACCAATTTCTAGTGACATAACTGCAAGCCCCTCAAAGTGCACATAGAACACAAGAAAATGTCAAACAGTACTTGGCCACAAAACAGAAGTGCAAAATACAAGATAGATTCATAAGGGTTCATCGTCAAAGAAGAAAAGTCTTTCCTACATGGTTAATAATAGTATTTTGATAAAGATCCTTGCAGTTCACGTATGAAATAGAAAATGAGACTAGCTAAAGTTGAACAATAGTTACATGTGGAAGTTGACTTTCATACTGGTCATATTTGGGGGATTGTTTTGAAAGAAACTCATCCGTCTACATATAAATGTCCCAACTGGATGGTGTATAATCCAACTAATTACTTGGACGAGTTTTAGAGAGAGAGAGAGAGAGAGAGAGAGAGCTAATCAACATATCCCATTCATTCGACATTAGCAACATGAACAAAGAACAGGACTACTGTATCACTTGAAGTCCTTTTATTCGAACACTAATTAATTTACAATAGAAATATACTCTCAAAACGCCAAGTGCAGGAAGCTCAGCACTTGGTAGAGAGTGGCGGCCCGCAAAGGCACTTATTGTGTGTGTAGGAGTAGCTTTCTATGTTCTGCAACTGTCCACCGTTGGGTATCCTCCCACAGAGCCTGTTGTAGCTCACGTTGAAGAGAGAAAGCGCCGGTAGCTCAGCTGCCTGCGCCGGAATGCTACCACTTATCGCGTTGTGGGAGAGATCCACATGATACAAGTTCTTCACAGGGAACACCACGTTTGTTAGATCGAAATCGAAAAGATTTCGGGACAGGTCGATATAACTCAGAGACTTGGATCGGTTGTTGAAGAGGTGAGACGGGTTGCCGACGAACCGGTTCCTCTGGAGTTCAATATGTTCAAAATCGATGCGGCCAAGGGACAACGGCACGGCTCCGGAGAGTTGATTAAGGCCGAGGTACAGCTCGGTGCCACGGAACCGGCCAAACGACTCGGGTATCGTCCCGGTGAGCTGATTCCGGTCCAGGCGCAAACTTTTCAGCTTGGGGAGATCGAACAGGAACGACGGAATTGGACCGGTGAGCTTGTTGTAGGAGAGGTCGAGGTACTCTAGCTCTCTGAGTTGGCTGATCCAAGACGGAATTGGTCCGGAGAAGTTGGTGAACGCAATCCGGAGGAATGTGAGCTTGGCAATGGCGGGGGGGATGTCGCCGACGAGGCTTCGGCTCTCTTTTATCTGAAGCACTATCAAATTGGTCATCTTGCCGAGCACCGGCGGGATGGTCCCGGTGATCCGGTCGTCGGAGATGTAAAGTGATTCGATCCAGCTCGTTTTCGCATTGCACCCGACGGGCTTGAAGGCGCAGCAGTCGAAATCGAGGGTCATGTTAAAGAGCTGCTCGAGAAGTTGCTTGTCCTCGGGGTGGCATCGGAAACGGGTGGCATGGGAGAAACTGCAAAAGAAAAGGAGGCAAAGGAGGAGGGGAAGGAGCAAGGAGAAGCGTGACATTGCGATTGTCCCGACCGTCACTCTTTGGCGGAGTGTGGACCAAAAAGAGTGGACACAACAAACATGACACCCAGGCACCATGCCTGGAAATTCCGCAGGGTTCAAGCACTTGAACAACTACATGCAAAAGAAGGAAACTTAATAATGTTTTTCCCCTTGTCCTCCCCTACTCAAGGCCTTCTTCCAAAAACTGCTGTTTTCTTCAGCCAACAATTATAAGACCACATAGGTATATAACACCGACATCTATCATCGAAACAGTGGGGGCCTTGGGTCTCATTTCCGTGACCCACCAAGATTATAGTAAAAGGAAAATCAACAATCGAAATTAAACATTCAAATCCTATCAGATGACTCAAATCCGATGGTTTATCTTAATTTCTCAAAGTCAACAATAGAAGATGGAAATAATTAACACAGTAAAACCAGCAACCGGCATATTGTAGAGGGAAAAGCAGCTTATGACCCAAGACAGACTTTTGAAGGTAGAGCAATATTTCCACTGTCGTTCCAGCAGACCAATGGGTCACAATTTTAGTTTTACGCTTTGGAGGATGAGGCAATGTAATGGTACGGATGGCTGAACCGCGTGCGCCCAAGGTTAAATTGGGCCGAGACTATTCATGAGCTTCTCACACGATTTAGAGAGTCTACGTTTCAAATTTTGAGGTCGAACTCAAAGATCTCAAACAAGTCACCACAGTCCAAGACTATCAAAGTCGGTTTGACAATCTCACTTGTATGGTTCGAAATTAGCCAAGGAGTGCTCTTATTGGTACTTTGATAGGACTCGAAGAAGAGGTCCGGATCGAGCTGCTATCCCATGGCCCTGCGCAGCTACGAGATTGCTTTGGATTGGCGTGCGACATTGAGGAGAAGAACAGGTGATTGCAGACCTTGTGCAAACCCATCGAACCGTATGCCTCAAACCGAGTCCATGTGCATGACCCCAAACCCTTTCAGCCAGCAAAAAATGTAGATGCACAACATTCTATCACGTTCTCCCCTCAAACACAATAAATCAACCAGCATGATAGAAAGGACCGCACTAAACAAGGGTTATGTTTCACTTGTGATGAAAAATGGGAACGTGGTCATGAGTGTAGACATATGAAGCTGTTCGTTGTACAGGAGGTTCAGTCCTAGCTCATACAAGTCTTGACTAGCCATCCTGAGAAGGGTGTGGTTTGATTGCTAAGGATTGTATGCGTGGTTTGGACGATGTGCTTGAATTTATGACGCACTTATGGCTTGTTGAGTGAGGCTGAATGGACTATTGTATCAGACACGTGTACAACCTATTGAGAATTTTTTTGTATTAATAGTTTAGATTTGAGGATGGTTAACCCCGTTTGTACCTCGTCTCAGGGTTTTGTTTAGCCAGAGTTGCTATCCGGCAGGGTGATTTTGGCATAATCATTACATTAGGAGACGAGGCATCACAAGCCATCTCACCAAGTTGTTCCTGGCGCGGATCCCATCCTTGGCACCAGAGCAATAAATAGCGAAAGTGGGATCCCATCCATTGATATGAGAGCCAACTTGGAGACTATGGTTCGTGGAGGAAGCAAGCACACCGGGTCTGAAGAGGAGGCAGCAGACCGTGTGGGGCAGTACGCGCTTGCAACAGATTTAGAGAGGCTGATGGCAGAGGTCCGCCTTGAGTTGGGGCAGGTTCATGGCCAGCTCATGAACTTAGATCGGTTAGATACAGTGTTGGAGCACATGGACGGACGCATCATGACTTTAGATGGGGCTAAGCACAGCATTTTGGATACCTTCATAGTCATGATCCAACTAAGGCTGTCCCCAAGGCGCCTAGCCAGCCTTACCAAAGGCAAAGATGTCAAGACGAGCGCGTAGATGATGGCTTCATTAGAGAAGCACAACGTCATCATGCCCATGGTTTGGAAGAGACGAGATGTGCATGACGTTGACCACAGCCATGATGTTAGAGAGGCAGACATATTTCACCACACGCATGAGGGCCACAATGATAGAGTGGGCCGCAAGCATGAGATGAGACGCACTGACCAAAGACGCAGATGATAGCCAAGAGTTTAGAGACGCGGACAGACCTCGCCACATGCAAGATGATCACTATGGTAGACCAGTTCATGACTGAGAGGATAAAAATGTGTACAGACCTCGCCACATGCGAGATGATCACTATGGACGACCAGCCCATGAGCGAGAGTTTAGAGACACAGACATACCTCACCCCATGCGAGATAGCACTATGATAGACACGCTAACCATAGGCATGAAGATGGCCAAGAGACGCAACCATTTGACAGATCTGGAGTTAGAGAGGAACGTTTCAGCCGAGTGTCCAACAACCTGATTGAGTAGCGATGTCGTTCGCAGTATGGATTTGATACGAGGACTCAACAGGAGAGAAAGCCATATGATGAGTGACAGGGTATAGCAAGAGATGAACCTCGGTTGCCCAGTATTAAGCTTGATTTCCCCAAGTTTAACGCCAAGAAGGCTTTTTGATGAAATGAATTGAAGAGGAAGAGTTCCCCTTTTTCGACAGGATGCCGGTGACTTCCATAACGACAACCGCCCGACGATTGGCTTAAACCATTCCACACTAACCAAAGAATTGATGCATAAACCATGGCAATCGCATGCTTTGACACTCTGTAGCAAACACTAGAAATCTGCTACTATCAATCTAATGGCGACGCACGAGCGAATCAAAACCACCGACGATGAGTTTCACAACAATCTTTTGTGCATTTCGTCACATCTCAGGCGGTTTAGAGGCAGACGGATGGTCGCTTCAGTGAATTTTGGAGACGATCAACCCCTTCCGACGACCAACTTCCAGATGATCAGCATTTAGGCGAGTCAATTTCCATTTAGATTACAAATTCCCGAATCTTCATCAATTCTTGGACGATATTTGATACCAAGATTGAAGAATTCGAGCAACGTTAAGCTCCGGCACACTTAGATGTGTCCAATTCATGTTTTGATCAGACGAAAATCTATTAAACACTCAATGTTTCTGTCTGCTCGACAATTTTTGGTGGATCTTGAAATTTCAGCCACCGAAGGCGATACCAGCGGCCGACGAAGATTCAAATCCCTTCGCCTTTTCCTTGCGGAGATTATTGGATTGAAGACCAATTCAAGAAAAAAATTATCACATTGTGAGATTTTGACGCGTCCTGTCAAAGTGAAGCTGCCGCAAGAAGAACTCAGGCGAGTTCTTGAATTTCTGACCACCAGAGGAAATCGTGTCAACCGTTCTCCAATCCATCAATGTCACCCTTCCCTGTG
This sequence comes from Nymphaea thermarum, assembly GCA_011799765.1. Lineage (NCBI taxonomy): Eukaryota > Viridiplantae > Streptophyta > Magnoliopsida > Nymphaeales > Nymphaeaceae > Nymphaea > Nymphaea thermarum. The sequence goes on along the minus strand of JAANDH010000308.1, from coordinate 349,641 downwards.
GAACCCGTCTGAGTAATTTGAGCTCAATCCAAGTTGAATTTGATGCACTCAGTTGAAGATTGGGTGCTGTCGAAAAATAGAGAGTTTGACGACATTACCGCTTTTCACAACAACACCAATCTCCGATCGGAATTGGGTTCAATTTGTGCCACGGTGTTTCATTTTAGTAACGCCTTATGTTTTGATTGATTCTTGAATGATTCTGATTAATTTTGGTAATTGTTTTGGCGATCATAAATTCTTTTGGAGGTGATACCGGAAAATAGAGAACTTGCGAGAGATGTCAGCTGTCCATTACAACTACTCTTCATTTCCACAGCAAATTCCGATGAGAATTAGGTGGACAATGGCTTCTTCGACATCAATGCTTTTTGCAAGGCTCGCCTAAGCAATTCTAGCAATCTTGGAGAGGGTTATCTACTGAAAACAACGCAGAACCCCGTCGGGAACTGAAGACTTCCATGAGAGGTTCCTCCTGCCGAGCGGCGTCTGATTCTTGCTTCTCTTCATAAATCCGGCGGTAATTGAGCTGGCAACGACATTCTCCCAATTCTTGGTGTCTACAGTTCAACGTTAGCTCAACTCGAGTTGTTTCGAAGGGAGCAATCGCTGGAGGAGCTTTTGCCAATCATCAACAAAGATCTGTCGCTGTAGAGACGTCTATGAACAGAGAACGAAACAAGAGAAGCCACCGATTCACAGCGATTGATTCTTATCGACTTCCAAAAATCTGGTGGAATATGAGCAAAGATAACTTCAATCATGATTCTAGATGTCCACAAAACTCATCTGAGCATTTCCAGATAGTTTGAGGTTATTTTGAAGGAGAATCGAATGAAATGTTATCGTAGGTCATTCAAGAAATGCACAACAGCTTTCCGACGATAAATCTGTCAACCGCCTACCCAATTCTGTCAAAAGCTCCTTTTGATAATCTCTGTGTTGTATTGCAATTCTGTTGATATATGCATCACAATCGTGTTGCATGAGCTTACGATTGAAGGCCATGTAGAGTTTGGTAGCTATCTAGTTCGAACACGCAAAGGCGGTCTCAGGCGATAATTCTTCATGCAATGCTAAATGTCGCATGAGTAGCAGGCTTCTACGACTATAGCAGTAAGCAAAACACGATTCATTTGGCACCATCCACCTGCGCTTGTTCCAGCTAGCTGAGCTTGAGTGCAGTTGCTCGTGACCATCATGGTAGTGCTTTAGCCAACGCCTGCATGGGCCGATCCACCTCTACACGGACGAGTCACGCTTAAAGGAAACACCGGACGAGGCCCCAGCTGGTGAGATCACTTTGACACCCTATAGACATAGGGTTGTGGCTCGTTTGAGACTACAACCAACAAGCTCTGAGCAATCCTAGTGTCACACCCCAACCCTTTGACCCTCAAATAATTTTTTTTGTTAAAACATAAAACATTGAGGTGCAACGACACAACAATTTAAAACGAAATGAGCTATGCAATTCAAAACAATAGGAGAAACTTTCTATTATATAAATAACTTCTATTCATACAAAATCACTTCACATTTCTTAATAACCCATATGACAAAAATGCCACAAAACCATATTATTGATGCCTAACAAAAGCAAGACATTAATAAAACCAAAACACGACGCGCCGACACTACCATATACCCAAAACCTCCCCTGTATGATGTGAGTAGAGTCATCTGATCAACCTGCTGCCCCGGATCCGCTAAAACTTGAAAAAGAAAGATAACAAAAGGCTTAGCCTTCTCAGTATGGTAACAAGTCAGATAAATCTCTAACCCTCTAAGGTGAGGGCTAAATTATAAGATATAATAAAATGAAAGCAAATCAATATCATGTCATGGTAGGACATACATTCACATAACTTGACATGGAACCCTCTTACATATACCACGACATGTGAAGGTCACTCATTAGCCACAATAATACATTCACAAATCACATGCAACTCATCCATAAATATTTCACTCTCATTCACTTCATTCTCATTCTTTTCATTTACATTAACTTCAGTAAATTGACAGTTCTTGTAGTGCAAACACAGGCACATGCACACTGTGGCGGCCTACAGTTGGGAGACAACCCCCATGGTGGCCCGAAACAATATAAATCTATTCACGTTGTAGCGGAAGAGTACTCGTCCATGGATGTGTGAATTCCAAGGAGAGGTATTCAACCTCACCTAGGACATCCAGTTTGGGAAGGCAGGAGGTCAACGCTCCAAGCACATCACACAACAATACCCTGGGGCCTTACATCGCTTGCACTCCGAATAGGCGAGACCAGTGGCGAAGGCGGAACAACTCCCAAACACAATGCCACAACCCACTGGTCTCTCATCTTTTATTCTTTCTTACTTATCATTATGATTGTACATTCACAAAATGACCAACTGGCTCATGAGGTTGATTCACTCCACGAGTGCATCCATACCTCCAAATGCCTCTACACGAGGGCTACACAACATTTTTAGCTAGCCGTCATAAAATTACGGGTACAACTACCCTTCAATTTCATTCATTTTATCGTATCCATGGCACTGCATACGAAACATTACGACATTCATATCACACAAAACATCAATCATATCTTTCAAAACTTAGTTGAACCACAGAGAGTAGTCTCGATTCGTGATTGGTTCGTAGTTGTCTTATACAGTTATCGTTCTAGGATGCTTTCTAATGCACAATTGGGGTCGAGAAGATACTCGACTCAATACCCCACCTCATCTGTCCTAAGCAGTTATCGATTCTAACTTGCACATACAATTGTGTAGTAATTTTCAAAACAAAACTTATTACATAAACATTCAATTCCCATATATACATTCATTCAATCACATCACAATCACAAGATCCAACGATCCTAAAAACACACATTCAAAAGTTGACCCCAGGCAGATATTTGTTTGGAATGCTGTCATACCTGATGCACATTGCCAAAATACCCAAAAACGCCTCGAGCTTCAAATCTGGTCATGTAAGGTCTACTAGACGTACCCCATGTGCCTGCAAACACAATCAAGTGATAAGTTCTTTACTCGCTTCGCTATACAATTTATACAAGTATGAAACATAATCATTGCCTCAAAAGGGTGTTGACGGGTAGTGTCGACCCACAAAGCCCTCCAATGGGCTTCCTCCTAACTTTTTGAAGTTGTCACTAAATGATTTAAGCTTCACACTTTTGATTTGAACCAATCACTAATCTGTTTCTCCCTTGCTTCCCTAATTAAGCCGTTTTCCTAACATACCTACTATTTTCCAACAAAGGGCGTGCATGCACATAAAAAAACATACCTCACGAGTTTGCTAACACAGTTCTAAACCTTCCCAACATCGTTAATATCTCTCTCATGTTTTCAAATCACTTCGAAAATCAACTTATCATGTTAACAAGACAATTATACACGTAGATCTTCGTCCTTCTCAAAATAATCATAAACTTTTCCCAAAATAGCAACATCCCTAATATGCATTCCAAATCATCGAATCATGAGTCTAACATGCTCAGCCATTAATTATACATGCTCTAATAGATAATATTAGTCGATTTAGGCTCGGTTAGGCCTCGCTCACCCTAATCTTAGAGTTTGAACTGTCGTAGTGTTTTCCACAGCCACCTCAAAAGTTCGATGAAGCATCATTGCTAGCTCGCTGCCTCCGCCAACAACACGGCCCTGGTGGTAGGAGGGGGAAGATGGACTTCCCTAGCTGAAATCTAACCAAACAGCAGTAAATAGGGTGAGGTTTTGCGGAAGAGATATCAAAGAGGGGTCTACGGTTAGAAGAAGGCATCGGCTGTGAGAATGAGGTTCGGCTGAGGGAGACATAGTGGTGACCCAAAACGGAGAGGGAGAGCGCTCAGTTGAGGGAGAGGGAAAGACTGTGAGAGTGGGTCTAGCGGTGGAGAGAGGGTAGTGCATGAGGAAGAGAGCTGACATTAACGAGAGAGTTCGACCGAAGAGAGTGTGGGCAAAAAGAGAGTGTAAATAGAGAGGGGAGTCAAGCAGAGGGAGTTCAGACAAAGGGGAGGGACTGACAGAGAACAACAAAGAGGGAGAAGAAGAAGAAAGAAAGAAAGAAGAGACAAAGAAAGAAAATGAAGAGATTGAGAGAGAGGGCGAGAGACAGACGAAGAGGGCGAGAGTGTGTGAGAATGGCGGAGGAGAAGAAGGAAGAAATAAAAGGATAGGGAGAGAGAGACAGACGTCTTACCTATGCAACACCGTCGTTGCTACTGTGGCCCTTGCTCCACTGGCCCAAGCGTCGCCACTGCCACACCCTCTGTCGTCGGCTGTTCCTTCTGCCTCCTGTTTCTTCTTTGTGACACAGTAGAGGAAGGAATGAAGAGGAAGAAGACAAGGGAGAAGAGGGAAAGACAAGGGAGAAGAGGGTGATGTCGGGACTCTTCACTCGTGGAGCTCGGGTTCGGGTCTAGACCCGCTCCACCAAACCCGCCGAGATATAAAGCATTACATCCTACCTTCCTTAAATAAAATTTCGTCCTCAAAATTTAGATCATACCTCAATGCAAAAACAACTGTGGATACTTCTTTCACATATCCTCCTCAAGTTCTCATGTGCTCTCCTTCAACCCATGGTGTTGTCATTCTACTTTCACTAAAGGAATTCTGTTAGTGTGAAACACTTGCTCTCTTTGATCCATAATTTTAATAGGTTTCTCAAGTATTGTCAAATAATCTTGCACTTAAATACCTTGACAATTTATCACATCTGTAGGATCCGGTACATACTTTCGAAGCATGGAAACATGAAAAACGTCATGAACATGACTCAAATTAGGTGGTAGTGTCAATTTGTATGCCCTTCTTCGATCCTTTCTAATATCTCAAAAGGTCCAATAAACCTCAGGTTCAACTTTCCCTTAATACTAAATAAAAAAAATGCCTTTAATAAGTGAAATTTTCAAGAACACATGATCATCAACCTCAAAAGCCAACTCCCTACATCGATTGTCGGCATAACTTTTCTGTCTACTATGAGCAGTCAACAACTTTTTCCTTATCAATTGTACTTGGTCGGTGTAATGTTACAATACCAAAGGGTTCTCGATTTTGCCATCACCTATTTCGGTCCAACAAGTTGGCGATCTGCATGGCCTTCCACACAAGGCCTCAAAAGGTGTCAGTCCGATACTAGAGTGGTAACTGTTGTCATATGCAAACTCTCTCAATTTCACATGTTTATCCCATTTTTCCTTCCAGTCCAAAACACAAGCATGTAACGTGTCTTCTAAGGTGTGAATGGTTCTCTCATATTGCCCATCAATTTGGGGGTGGAATGTTGTACTTAGCTTAAGCTTGGTACCCAATGCCTTTTGCAATTGCCCCCAAAACCTAGAGGTAAAACATGAATCTCGATACGCAATAATAGATTTTGGCACTCCATGCAATCTCACTATATCTGCGAGACTTTTCAATGATTGACTGATTCTGATTGACAGAAAATGAGTAGACTTCGTAATTCGATCAACAATCACCTACATGGCATCATGTTGACTTCTGGTGTGAGGCAAACCAACCATGAAATTCATCGTAATGTCCTCTCATTTCCACACTGGAATATCAATCCTCTGCAACAAGCCTCTTGATCGTTGATGTTCTGCCTTGACCCATCGACAAACTAAGCACTGTGCTGCATATTATGCAACTTCACGCTTTATTCCAGACCACCAAAAATTTCTTTTAATATCTTGAAATGTTCTTGTACTGCTAGGGTGTATAGCAAATTTGTATTTGTGAGCTTCATCAAGCAATTGGCATTTCACCCTACATCCACAATCATTGTCGAAACCACAATGAACCATCTTCATCTTGATACCAAGAAGAATATGATCTTTTGTATTTTTAGCAATATCGGGATCTTTCTTTTGCTTCAATATAAGCTTTTCTAACAGAGGATGTTGTATCAAGGAAGTCATTATTGCTTTGTTCTTGTCACAAAGGTGAGGCTGCCGCTATCACATCTTGCAACAATACATCTGCCACCACATTCGTCTTTCCTAGATGATATGATATTTTGAAATCATAATCCTTTAAGTATTCAATCCATCTTCTTTGCCTTAGATTGAGATCCTTTTGAGAGAATATGTACTTTAATGATTGGTTTGTAAACAACTCGAATATTGCTCCATGGAGATAGTGTCTTCACATCTGCAATGTAAACACAACTGCTCCCAATTCCAAATCATGGGTGGGATAATGTTTCTCATGTGTCTTCAGTTGCCTAAATGCATAAGTCACTACATGACTATGTTGCATCAATACACAACCATAACCGATTCCCGATGTATTAGTGTACACCACAAATCCAGAATGACCCGATGGAAGCGTCCAAATAGGGGCAGTGATAAGCTTGTCCTTTAGAGTTTGGAAATTCTTTTCACACTCCTCATTCCAAACAAACTTCACTCCTTTTCTTAATAGTTTAGTCATGTGTGTAGTTATTTTCAAAAAGTCTTGCATAAACCTGCTATAGTATCATGCCCATCCTAAAAAGCTTCTAACATCAGTTCGCTGCATGGCTTCCTCCAGTCCTACATAGCCGATACCTTGGTCAGATGGCGTCCTCCAGTCATGTACATGACCAAGAAAGTTTACCTTATCTAGCTAAAATTCACATTTCGAGTACTTAGCGTATAACTTATGCTTGTGCAAAATACCCAACACACTCTTTAAGTGACCTCTGTGCTTTACCTCACTATCTGAGTACACCAAAACATCATCAACAAAAACAATAACAAATCGATCCAAGTAGTCTTGAAAAACTCGAATCATTAGGTCCATAAATGTTGCGGGAGCATTGGTCAAACCAAAAGGCATGACCCTAAATTCATAGTATCGATACTTAGTATGAAAGGCAGTCTTAGCAACATCTTCCTCACTTATCAATAGTTGATGATAACTTGTCCTCAGATCAATATTGGAGAATACCTTTGCATTCTTGAATTGATAAAACAAGTCTTCAATTCTAAGAAGCGGATACTTATTTTTTATGGTGATTTGATTCAACATGCAGTAATCTTTACACAAGCACATTGTTTCATCTTTCTTCTTAATAAACAATACGGGTGCTCCCCAAGGTGATACACTGGATCAAATGAAGCCCTTATCTAAGAGCTCCTGCAATTGCTTCTTCAATTCTTCTAACTCTGTCGGTGCTATATGGTATGGTGCCTTAGAAATGAGAGTTGCCCCTGGTAACAAATCTATCTTAAATTCAACTTCTCGTGTTAGAGACAAACTCGATAACTCGTCAGGAAACACATCAGGGTACTCATTTACAATGACAACATCATGTAACTTCATCGGTTCAGTCTCATTGGTCAACACATTGACCAAGAATGCCACACACCAATTTTCTAACAATCTTTTAGCCTTTACTGCAGACACCATTATCTTATCAGATCAATTTTCTTTTCGAGCTTGGAATTCCACTGGTTTCATCTCATTAGTCAACAACTGTATATGCTTCTTTCTGCAATCGATGTTGGCATAATGCACATATAGTCAATCCATGCCCAAAATGACATCAAACCCACTGAGACTTCTGATCATAAACTGTGCAGGTAGGTGATGTTGATGGATCTCCACGTCTTCATCAAGTAGGAATCTTCAGCACGCATAGGGCTGACCACTTTTAACACATGAGGCATCGTCTTAGCCGACAGTTCCAGTGAGGTGGCAAATCGACTAGATATGAAAGAATGAAGTGTCTCTACATCAAACAACACTCTAGCAATATGAGAACCAACAAGTAATGTACCTTCAGTAAGATCGTGTGTCTGAAGCTCCTCCGTGGCAGTTGCATAGACACGTCCAGTCATCTTTTGAGCATTAAAATGACTGGCCTCAGGCTTCTTCAACTCTTTTCCTCATATTATGGGGCAATCTTTGATCAAGTGTCTCATCCTTCCACAGTGTATACACGCCCTGGTCTCCCGATAACACGGCTTTCCGGTGTGCACATGTGAGCAAGTGGGGCATCTCGGTAGAGTCAAAGTAGTCACTACACCCTGTGTGGTGTCACTGCGTTTTGGCTTGTTTTGCCTGAATGTTCGGTCATCACACCTCTCATAAGGCTTTGCCCTGCTTGCAAAGTGGTGGTGCTTGACCTGCGTACACCCACCATGTGAGTGTTGGCATGTCTTCTTGTAATGGTCCTTTTGAGTCATAGCCCAATCTTCTTCCATGCTCTAGTCATGGTGACCGCCTCATCCAAATCATGAGGTCTGCTGGACATAACTTTGCTTCACAGCCCATCACGTAGTCCATGTACAAACTTGTCTGCTCTAGCCTCATCTGTAGGGCTGCACACGAGCCGAGTCGAGCTCGAGCTCAAACTCGACTCGGCTCACAGAGCTCGAGCTCGAACTCGACTCGAACTCGAGTCGATCTCCCTGACACAAGCTCGAGCTCGACTTGATTATACATAGTCAAGCTCGAACTCGACTCCCTTAACTCAATTAACTCATTTATGTCTTGTTTCTTTAAACTGGAAACATAGAAGGCAACAGGAAACCTGGAAATGAATGGAATTAAGGGAAGGATCACCGGTTCTTCCATGCGCCATTGAAGCAAATGATTCCTCCACTTCTTCCTCAAGCAGCGTCCTATCTCTTAGGTCCAGCAAGCTCCATGAGGCATCCTGCCAAACATCTTCACATACCTATCTACATACAGACACACACACATAGACACACAGTCCCACACACAGAGGTGCCTCACTTGGAACATGGGAAAAAGAGAAGCGAGGAAGCCGGTGGCAAAGAAGAGGGAGCAGAGGATGAAAACAAGCGGTAGACCCACATGCCTCCCGCAGTTTTGAGAGGACGACACCTTGCCCTTCACTTTCATCTCTCTTTGACCTTCTTAGCCACCTAAGGAGGAGGCTTACCTTCCAAACCTCGAACAACCAAAATCAGAGAAACAAAGTGGAGATGGGGTGAAAGAGGGGAAGTGAAACGATCTTACCTATGAAGAAATACGATCGACCAGTGGGCTTTGTGATGGGAAAAGAATCGAAGGAGCTTCAAAAGAACACTAGGGTTTCAGGAAAAACCACCACCTCCGTCTCGACATTCACCTGCGAAAAAAGCCCAAAACGTGTATGGCAGAGCTTCAAAAGAACCCTAGGGTTTCAGGGAAAGGCGAGAAGAGAGACTAACCAGTATAATGGCCGGACTCTGCCGGATGGATGGTGGTGGTCATGGCGTGTGCGGTGGTGAGTCGGTGTGGGTGGTAGAGAGGAGAGAGAGCGGTAGTGAGTCAGTGCGGTCATGGGCCCTCAGCGTTGACAGACCCTCAATGAGGGTTCTCTGAAACCCTCAGCGTTGAGAGACCCTCAACGAGGGTTTCGTTCAAGGGGGTTTCTTTGGAAGCCTCGTTGAGGGTTTCAGAGGGTTGAGAGACCCTTAGAGAGAGAGAGAGATAGATAGATAGATAGAGAGAGAGAGAGAAAAGGAGGGAGAAGTCGAAACGGCAATGTTAAAAATGTAAACGTAGTAAACAAAAACTAAATCGGTGAATCTGTGGCTCAGTGAACCGGTTCATATAATTAAGCTAAACGATTTTCAACAATCGAGCCGAGTCGAGCATAAACGAGTCGAGTTCTTACAACTCGAACTCAACTCGTTTAATGTTTCGAGTATAAGTTTAAACTCGAACTCGACTCGTTTATAAATGAGTCGAGCTCGAGTCGAGTTTTTCTGAGCGAGTTCGAGTCGAGCCCGAGTTGGCTCGACTCGTTGTGCAGCCCTACTCATCTGTGGTGTAGAGGTGCAAACAACACACCTCTAGGTGTCGATACTTGATAACATATTTTTCCAATCTCATATGATTTTGTTGCAACTCAAGAAAATCCTGCATCTTCTTGTTTTTGGCATGTGCTGGGAAGTAAGTGCTGAAGAACGACTCTCTGAACTGCTTCCATGAGATCAGTTGTTGGCTTGCAAACCGGATCTCACGGGTCGATTGCCACCATCTTTTGGCATCATCTTTCAACAAATAAGAGCCATAATTCACTTTGCCTCCTTCTGGAATCTTCAGAAGCTCAAAGATACGTTCAACCTCTTTAATATATTCCTCTGTCTACTTTGGACTGCCATATCTAGTAAAGACAAGCAACTGCATTGACATAAATTGCTTGAACGACACCAAAGTTGTCTTCTCCTTAGGTGGTACAGTAGTGGAGATGCATGACTCCTCTAATTACTGACCATCGATTGTACTAACAAGGTAAGTGTCTGCAAGGTTATCATTAGTATAGTCTACTGGTCAACAGGTGGAGCCTGCCCTGGTGGGGTTTGGGCACCCACACTAGTCTGGGCGCATTGTTACCCTGACGTACTATCATCCAATGGGGTATGCGCAGCAGAATGGGCCAAACTTGGCTCTCTTTGTGCCTCTGCAGCCAGCCCAGCTCGCTTCTTACCCCTACATTGGTACTCCATCTGCACAAACAAGAACTCTCATTCTCATTACAAAGTCTGAGACAACTTTTACAAGTCTCATTTGCAAAGATGCATCACAATTATCAAGACATCAATCCATCATATATATATATATATATATATATATATATATATATCACAGTAAAATCAAAACTTCAATAAAAGCTAACTCAAATAACGCGTATGTGGGAAACACGGCTTCACAGGTAGACTTTAACTCACATCCACATGGGGTTTTGCCATAAGTCTGATACCAAAACTATCACACTTCAATCCTTTGACCCTCAAATAATTTTTTTTGTTAAAACATAAAATATTGAGGTGCAACGACACAACAATTCAAAAGGAAAGGAGCTATGCAATTCAAAACAATAGGGTAAACTTTCCATTATATAAATCATTCATGTTCATACAAAATGCCCCAAAACCACAATATTGATGCCTAACAAAAGCAAGACATCAATAAGACCAAAGACCAAAACACGACGCACTAGCACTGTCATAAACCCAAAACCTCCCCAGTATGATGTGAGTAGAGTCATCTGATCAACTTGCTGCCCCGAGTCCGCCAAAACCTGAAAAGAAAGACAACAAAAGGCTTAGCCTTCGCAGTATGACAACAAGTCAGATAAATCCTTAACCCTCTAAGGTGTGGGCTCAATTATGAGATATAACAAAATGAAAACAAAACACTATTATGTCCGAGTAGGGCATACATTCACATGACTTGACATGAAAGCCCCTCACATATACCACATATACCAGGACATGTGAAGGCCACTCAATAGCCACAATAATACATTTACAAATCACATGCAACTCATGCATAAACATTTCATTTTCATTCACTTCATTCTCATTCTTTACATTTACATTAACTTTAGTAAATTGACGGTTCCTGTGGGTGCAAACACAAGCATGTGCACACCGTGGCGACCTACAATTAGGAGACAACCCCCATGGTGGCCCAAAACAATATGGATCTATTCACGCTGCAGCGGAAGAGTACTCGTCAATGATGTGTGAATTCCAAGGAGAGGTATTCAACCTTACCTAGAACATCCAATTTGAGAAGGCAGGAGGACAACGCTCCAAGCACATCACACAACAATACCCTGGGGCCTTGCACCGCCTGCACTCCAAACAAGCGAGACCAGTGGCGAAGGCAGAACAACTCCCAAACACAATGCAACAACCCACTGGCCTCTCGTCTCTTATTCTTTCTTATAATTATGATTGCACATTCACAAAATAACCGGCCAACTCATGAGGTTGGTTCACTCCACGAGTGCACTCATACCTGTGAATGCCTTCACACGAGGGGTACACATATAATTAACATTCGTAGCTAGCCATCATATTACAGGTACAATTACCCTTCAATTTTATTCATTGTATCGTGCCCATAGCACTACATACGGAACATTACAACATTCACATCACTCAACACATCAATTATATCTTTCAAAACTTAGTCGAACCATGGAGAGTATTCTAGATCTGTGATTGGCTCGTAAATGTCCTATGCGGTTATCATTTTAGGATGCTTTCTAATGCACTTGGGATGGAGGAGATACTCTATTCAATACCTCACCTCATCTGTCCTAAGCAGTTATCAATTCTAGCATGCACATGCAATTGCGTTGTAATTTTCAAAACAAAACTTATTGCTTAAGCATTCAATTCTCATACATACATTCATTCAATCACATCACAATCACAGGATCCAACGATTCTGAAAATACACATTCAAAAGTTGGCCTTAGGCAGAAATTTGCTTGGAATGCTACCATACCTGACACACGTCACCAAAATACCCAAAAACACCTCAAGCTTGAAATCTGATCGTGCAAAGTCAACCAGACGTACCATGTGTCTGCAAACACAATGAAGCGATAAGTTCTTTACTCGCTTCGCTATACAATTTATACAAATATGAAACATAATCATTGTGACATGTCATTGCCTCAATAAGGTGTCGACGGGTAGTGTCTCCACCCACAAAGCCCTTCAATAGGCTTCTTCCCAACTCTTTGAGGTTGTCAGCAAGATTTAAGCTCCACACTTTTGATTTGAATCAATCACTAATCTATTTCTCCCTTGCTTCCCTAATTGAGTTGTCTTCCTAACATACCTACTATTTCCCAACAAAGGACACAAATGCACATAAAAAAAAAGCATACTTCACAAATTCGCTAACACTGTTGTAAACCTTCCCAACATCATCAAAATCAATATCATGTTTTCAAATCGCTTCGAAAATCAACTTATCATGTTAAAAAGATAATTATACACGTAGATCTTCGTCCTTCTCAAAATAGTCATAAAACTTTTCTCAAAATAGCAACATCCCTAATATGCATTCCAAATCATAGAATCATGAGTCTGGCATGCTCAATCATTAATTATACATGCCCTAATAGATAATATTAGTCGATTTAGGCTCGGTTAGACCTCGCTCACCCCAATCTTAGAGTCTGAATTGTTGTAGTGTTCCTGGCAGCCACTTTAAAAGTTCGATCAAGTGCCAATGCCAACGATTGCTCACTGCTGCCGCCAACAACATGGCCCATTTGGTGGTAGAAGGGGGAAGATGGACTTCCCTAGCTGAAATCCAATCAAACAGTAGTAAATAGGGTAAGGTTTTGCAGAAGAGATATCAAAAGAGGGGTCTGTGGTTACAAGAAGGCATTCATCAGTGAGAATGAGGTTTGGCTGAGAGAGACATAGAGGAGGCCCAAAACAGAGAGGGAGCGCTCAGTTGAGGGAGAGAGAAAGACAGTGAGAATGGGTCTAGCAATGGAGAGAGGGTAGCACAAGAGAGACAGTGAGGGAGAGAGTTGGCGGTAAGGAGAGAGTTCGATAGGAGCGAGTGTGGGCAGAAGAGAGTATGAATAGAGAGGGGTGACGAGTAGAGGGAGTTCAGATAGAGGGGAGGGACCGATAGAGAACAACAAAAAGGGTGAAGAAGAAGAAAGAAAGAAAGAAAAGACAGAGAAATAAAATGCAGAGAATGAGAGAGACGGGCTGAGAGAGGGCATGAGAGAAGCGTGGGAGGAAGAGGGGAGAGACAGACGAAGAGGGCGAGAGTGCATGTATAATGGCGGAGGAGAAGAATGAAGAAATAAAAGGACAGAGAGAGAGAGACCGACGGCTTACCTATGCAACACAATCGCTGCCACCGTCGCCCTTCCTCCACTGGCCCAAGCGTCGCCTCTGCCACACCCTCCGTCGTCAGTTGTTCCTCATGTTTCTTCTTTGCAACGCAGTAGAAGAAGGAACAAAGAGGAAGACGAGGGAGAAGAGGGCGACGTCGGGACCCTTCACGCGTGGAGCTCGTGTCCGGGTCTGGACCCGCTCCACCAAACCCACCGAGAAATAAAGCTTACACCTAGAGTCGAAGATTCAATCCCAGCACATACACTTGACTAGCCGTCTAGAGAAAGGTGTGGTTTGATTGCTAAGGATTGTATACATGGTTTGGACGATGTGCTTGAAATGTATGACACATGTATGGTTTGTCGAGTGATGCTGAGTGGACTATTGTATCGAACGCATGTGTACAAACTATTGAGAATTTTATTGTATTAACAGTTGAGAGTTGGAGAGGGTTAACCCCATTTGTACCTCGTCTTAGGGTTTTGCTTAGCTGGGGTTGCTATCTGGCAAGGCGATTTTTGTATAATCATTAGGAGACAAGGCACTAACACCAAGTTCTTCATGGTGCGGATCCCATCCTTGGCACGAGAGAAATAGACGGCTAAAGTGGAGGCATTGTGAGAACCATTTTTTGCTCGGTAATGAAAGTTCCAACTCCAAATTCAAGAAACTACGATATCAAGTTATTATCCATTATCTGTGGGATTCAGACATTTAAGGCTTGTAAAATACAAACAAATGTCAAGCACATGATCGTTTCAAGATCATTGGAGCTGTTGGACCCTTCTCCCTATGGTTTCACCTTCTTGTCCATGACGTCACGCATTGCAACATTATAATCTCGTCTTCCCAAAGTACAGATTCCTAAATTCCGGATACAAATGATGACCCGCAAGGACATGTAGGATCTTAGGTGTACAATCGCTATTTTTGTGATATACATCGCATAAACATGTGCAATTTGAATTGGACAAAAACATAACTTTTTAGTATTCTTGCCTCAGCACCTTCCATACTTTGAGGATCAAACTAGTCAGTCAGTTGCTGCATTCATGCATTCTGGAGCCCAATTTTGGAGACCAAAAAATTCCTGCACTTAAAACTAGAAAAATAACTGTTATTTATTCTCTCCCAGGCACCAAATTGTGCTTCCATAATAAGAGGTGTCATATATATAGTGCACATCAATCTATTTATTCCACAGGGAGCCACTAATTATGACAACTCTGTCTTGCATGGCCGGTATATTGAGGTGGAGTTTGACTGCCTGCATATAGTTCTTGTATAAGCTTCTCACTATTGTGTGTGTTAGTGTGTTTCATTTTGCAGATCTACATAATGATTAAAGACCAAATATAGGAGCATGAAATTAAATTTCAAATCCTACTAAAAGTCGAAAGCTTGGTAGGGCATATTATTTGTAACTATTGCAAGAACGAGGTTAAAAGAGGGAATTTCAAGGTTGCAGCATCATTTGGTAGATGGAAAACATGGTGTAAGAATCTCTGTGCTTATTTCCCTCAAGTTGAAAGCATCTTCTTCAAAAAGCACGAAGAATTTGAGGGTAATGAAAGGGAAAGATAGAATATTTGAAATTTGAAGAAGTGCCATATATTATGGTTCAACATGGACAGATGCAAATGATGTCGAAGTTAGTGCTACTAATATTGGTAAGAAAAATAATGTAATGGGCCAATTGATCTAGTTGTTAGCATAGGAGGAGGCTACAATCAGCAGTGCATTGATTGACGAAAAGAAAGGAAAGAGAAATTGTGATGCTATAGGCAAATTTTTTTGTTTATAAATGCTTTACTTTTCAATCTTTGCAGGAGATGTTATTTTGCCCCTACAATAGAGGCTACCCAAAATTATGGCCAAGAACTAAAGCCACTTTCTTACCATGAGACAAGGACATGGTAAAAGAAAAACGAAATAGAGCAGAACACACATTAAATGCCCGTAGTTTAAAGTTCATAGGTGAAAGTTGGTAATACTATCATGGTTGACGGTTGGACTGAGAATAAGCAGAGGCAATTGCTTAATTTTCTTGTTAATGGTTCAGTTTTCAATGGAAAAGAATGATGTTCTATGTCAAATATTTGAAGAAGCTGTAAAAGAAGTTGAGCTGAAAGGGTAGCCTTTTTCGTTCACAAAGAATGCACCTAATTTTGTTGCTGCTGAAAATAAGTTGAAAAATGAAAATATTTTATGGGGGCATTGGTCATTGTGTGCTGCTCACCGCATAGATTTTATGCTCAAGGATACTGGAAAAAATGAGCACATGTAGAGACAATTTTCAAGACAAGATGTACCACAAAATAAACCTAGAGTCATGCATGGGCTCTTAATTCGAGGACAAGGCATACAGATAAGATGAAACTGTTGCACCCTGCAACCACACGTTTTGACAAATCTTGCGTTGCTCTCAAAAAAACCATTGCATATCTCAAGAAAGAATTGAAGGCAATATTTTTGAGTCTCAAATTTCAAACAAGTAGTTACTTCAGGAAACCTGAAGCTAAGCAAGTTTTCCATATTATTATTGAAGACCAGAAAGGAATGCAGTAGTATTTACAATTAAAGCAACCATGCCTCTTGTCGAAGTTTTAACAATAGTAGTTGGTAATGAAAGAACACCAAAAGAGGTTTTGTTTAAAGCAATGAATGTGGCAACAGAGCAAAAAGCTGCCAATTTAGATTTATGAAGATTGAAAACTACAAGCCCCTATGCAATATAATCGATAGAAGATAGAATGTATAACTTCATCTACCAAGCAGGATTTCATTTGAGACTGCATTTTCATTATGATAGCAATTGTGACGTTGATAAACAAATTATGGATGAATTATATAAAATTATATCGACAAATTGGTGGCAAATCCCATGGTTCATTTAACAGTTAGATAATTGGATGCATTTATATAACCTCACAGCTTATTATTTTTATTTTCTAATACTATCTTGAACCATTGATAATTGAAATTATATCATATTTCTTATATTTTATTGTTACATGTAGTTGATTGGTAGATCTCATTTGGAAGAGACAAGGGCCCTGTTTGAAAAGATAGAACTGTGTGGTGGTTGGGGAACTTTAGTTCAAATTTGCTGAGAAGTTCAGCCATGAAGCAAACGTGGAACTTTTGTGCCAGTACTTTAGGGGGGAGGAGTTCACCGAATCACTTTAATGCCGGGGCTCTTTTTTTTTTCCCTGTTGGAAAATCACCCGTTAGGGCACGCTCGACCTCCTCTCCTTTTCTCTTCTCAACACAGACGCAGCTTCCGCCCGAGCTTTCTTCCAACTTGCTGTCGTCTTCCGCAGGAGCTTCACCTGCAACTTCCCCTTGCTTACCAGGCAACTCTCCTTCCCCATCTCGCTTCCCCCTTTCTGCCTTCCCTGTCTCCAACCTTTCTCGTCTCTCTTCCTTGTCTCCCCTTCCCCGTCTCTTCCCCATCTCCCCCTTCCCGGTCTCCCCTTCACACTTCTCTTTCCCGTCCCCATCTCTCCCTTACCCTTTCTCCGCTTCATGTCTCCCCAATCAGCATGCTCAAGGCTGCAAGGATCAGTCACAGTCATCCCCAGCATGTAATGGATGTATTATTCAATAAAATTGAATCCTGTCTCTCTCTTCCCCTTCCCATCTTCCCTTCCTGTCTCTCTTCCCATTCCCCGTCTGCGCTTCTCGTCTCTCTTCCCTAGCTCCCCTTCCCGTCTCCCGTTCTCCCCTTCCTGTCTCTTGTCCATGTCTCTCTTCCCCTTCCCTCTCCCCGTCTCTCCTTTCCTGGTCTCCTCTCGTCCCCGCGTCTCTTACACATCTCTTTTCTCCATCCCCAACTCTCCCTTCCCTATGTCCCTTTCTTGTCTCTTGTCCCCGTCTCCCCGATGAGCACGATCAAGGCTGCAAGGATCGCGTCACAGCAATCCCCAACACATAATGGATGTATTATTCCATAAGATTGAATCCCTCTCTCATAAAGTTGAATTCCAATTGTCTGTTTCCTTTATGGAGGTTTGTCAGTTGTCCTTGCCTTTCTTTTTACATGTGCATCAAAACTTCAGTGTTCGGTTTTGGGGTTCTTTTTGAGCTGCTGAATTGACATGATTATACGAAATCTTAGATGTTTAAAGCAGCACGCTGTGTTTTGGAAACAGCATAACCTTCGTTTGCAGTAAATTTTAGATGGTTCAAGCAAAATAATTTAAATACTGAAAATAAAATGCCTCTATTTTTGAAGTGTAGGGGAATGCAAAATAGAGCTAGAACTGTTGCAACTCATTATGGTAAATATAACCAAGAGAAAGTAGCCCTCTCTCTCTGCATAATCTCAATCTGTTATCGGTTCCTAATTCAACAATGATACAGTTGATCAGTGGCTGTCTAAAAGTGTGCAAACATATTTTTGTTCCACTTCCATCTGCTGTTTTGATAGTTATACAATGTTCTCATTTTTTAAGTTTTTCTTGTATGCCTGCAACGGCTTGAAACTATGGTTATTTTTATGTGATCTCAAAAGAGGAAGTGCATGATTTGCTTGATCCTGGAACCCTGGGGACGTCGGATGCGCTGAATGGGACAGGGAAGACAGCAGCTCATGGGCAGCCGCCCATACAGATAACGTGAAAACTCAAGTGGAGTGATGACACTCGCAGGGTCAACAGAAATTGGTTACTACAAAAAAAAGGAATGGCTGCCTCTATTTCTTCCCCATCTTTATCTATACACATCCAGCTGCCTTATACACTTGCAGAACTGTAGTCGCAATTAAAACAGACATAGGATATTCTAATTTTAATTTGTCACATGCAATGATTTAAAGTTAGATAAGTGCTCTGATCAGTCAATTCCCCCCTTCTATTGCCTTCTTTTTTTTCTACTCTTTTGCTTTATTTTTAACAGTCGTTCACATGCCATTTTCACAATCACCATGGAGCAGATCCATAAAGTAGATCTAGCATTTTCTGCTGAAGAAGAGCAAGGAGAGGAGACAGATGAAGATTACCTTTGTGCAAAGCTCCACTTGGTGGAACTTTCTGGTTCAGAAAATGCTAAAAGGACAGGCTCTGATTGCCTTCGTTTTAAGGAAGGTAAATACCTGCTTGCTTGATATTCTAATATTCAGATTTACCTAGAGTACTGATACTTCACACTTCACAGAATCTTCATGACGTACTTTTCCCTTTTCAATTTGTGGTTGTGCAAGGGATGTTATGAACCATCTTCCAAATACAACCGGCTTGTTACATTCAAGTGGTACTTTAGCTCCATGCATAAACAAACATGGAAGTAAAATATCCGGAGCAAAAGTGCCAGAATATCAAACACAATGAGGCATCTGGAAGGTGGAACAAAACTTGCACCAAAAATGTACCCCGTACTAAATACCAGCACTTTGATGCCAGGGTATTTAGTTCCAGGTATTCAAACGGGAACTAGATGAACTTTTGCAATAGGAATTTGAAAACTGACATGCAGTGTGTTGGGTTCTGAACGTAACTGGAATACATTATGATTGTTATGTATTTTACGTCATGTTTAATTTCTAAGTAATCATCATCTCATATTTGCAAATTGACACTATAACATTATGTTGTTATAGGTGCGTAGAAAAAGGCTTGAACAAGAGAATAGGAATGCACTAATGCTTGTTATCTATCATATGAAACTAAGAGAGAGTGACATCAGCTAAGGGGTGTCAAATGATCCAAACATTTGAACAACACTGATTGTGATGATAAGTGGATTTTCACGAAATAATCCAGTGTTGCCAATAAATCTGTATTCAAGTTTAGATCTAGCATTCAACATAAGTGGCGATGCAAGATGTGCCTCTGGAACGGGCAAAAGTTTCAAGTGAGGCATGTAGGAAAGCAAAGTCGACAGCAAGCAGACAAGTTAAACTCTTTTACTTTTTGTCAGACATACAAATTGACTTCCTCTTTATATTGTATGCTGCATAGTTTAATGAGTGTTCTTCCATTAATGACAGAAAGCAAGGACAAGGAAAAAATGTATTTGATGCTCAGGAGAAGAGTGCCGTGTGGAAGAAACAAAGAATGAAGATGAGGAGCCAGGACAAATGGATGATTCCAATGATGATGCCATTGATGATTAAGATATTGAAAATGATGAAACAGAAGATGAATCTATGCTAAACTAAAAACCTCCACATGATTGGATGGAGCACTGATACATAGAACGAAAAACAGGAGCATATACTCAACTACAGAAAGAAAGTTATCATCACACAGCACGACATTATTACATTCATATTATGTACATACATAAATACATGTATGCATTACGTTTGTGCAGGTATGTGGAAACAATTGGAGGTTCTAGAACATATATGATGAGAAAGGCTGAGAGATTCCTACTTGCCATGAAGATGCCTACACTTGTCTGGCGTACTAAACCCCCAGATTTACTCAGAATAATCAGGAGGTGAACATTTCAGTTTATCTAAATGGAACGAATGAACATAATAAACAGTGATGCAAAGGCACCAGTTTGATGTCATTCAGATGCAACAACAATACAAAAATGTCGGAAGGTACCTTTTTTGTGATTTGAAGACCATCTCAGAACACATAGAACAACGTTCTTTGTAATAATACCTACCACATCTGCACAATCAGAAATAGCATGCGTCAATTTTTACAGTTTACCACCAAAAGAAAGATCCTATAGCACAAAATAGGACAGCAGATCACCTTTCCCTATCCTAGAACCATCACATCTGCGTTAACAGATTAGTAGACATCAATTTTAATAATTCACTAGCTATATAAAGACCCTGAAGCACCAAAAATGGAACAACACATTACCTCTCGCTTAGATCATGGAACCCAATTATGCAAGTCTGCTTGAATGTATTCAGATCCTTGCTCCACCAGAGCCAAATATATTGACAAGCTCACCTAATAAGCATATACGAACCAGGTCACCCAGAAAAGAAACCTGTTTTCAACAAATTTTCATGACTACATTCATTTTTGCTTAAAAATGTTCCACATGATTTTAACAACAATTCTTTACAACTGCTTTGCAAAACAACTTATCCAATAATTCAAAGTATGACTAATAGAATCATCCCCTTGACTGTCCTTATAAAAAACACGGATACATGGGGATGCATTAAAGTTTTATAAAAGAACATATCTGTACAAGCCTTCCAAGATCAACAAAAGAATGGTGGTTGCCAAAGAGACTCCTAAGCATGTCCAGACAGCCAGCTTTTGGCACTGACAACATGAACCTCAGTCTCGAAAAGAACTTTGACAGTTTGACTTTGACCTGTTCGGCAATTTTCAATAAGAGGAATCATCAGTGCCATCATCACAAGAGCCTGCAATTGGCTCCTCACACCAAGGATCAGGGACTGTTACGAAGTAAGTGCACATGGCCTTCCTAAACCTTTTCTTGTACTCTTTGGGAGAAATAACTGTAGGCAGTGAATTTCTGGGAACAACTAGAGAAGCCTTAACCCATGTCTCCAGATGCTTGTCCCATGTGTACTGCCGCATATAATCAATTATTCCACATACAAGTTCATGATGTTCACTGTCCACGCCCACAAGCAAGGAGTAATCCATAACATTGATGGACTGCATTTATACAAAACAAAGTATGCATAAGTATTGAAACATAAATCCCATATTTTGTGCTTAGGCAACCAAAACAAAAGGTGAGGATGCACATACAGTGAGAAAAGCTGTATCATTCCAAATGGCACGTTGCAGAAGATGCTTGGTTTTTCTTCCTACAAATAAAGGAGAGGTGCACATATCCTCGATTAAATTCTGATCTAGAAGGACTTTTTCTGTTCCCTCCATTCCCTTTGCGTCTGAAGTATATCGAGAATGAAGAGCTCCTTTGAGGTCATATTTACGACAAATATTTCGACCAAACAGGAGATTTTCCATAACCATCACATCCATTTTCAACTCTTTGCCTCCTTTTTGCTGCCTTATATTTATCTGCAATATAAAAATTTAAAAGTTCAAGACTGTAGAAAATAAACAAGTTTCTTGAAGATTTACATTGAAAAATAAACAACTTTTTAAACCTGATATATTCCAAGAATCTTAGCAAGACAGGTTTGGCTCCTTGAGCTTAAGGATTGTGAAATATATTTGAAATATTCTGGCCCAAACTTGAGAAATGAATCAAATTCTGTTCTTTGCACTTGCTTTATTATGAATCTATCATCCAACGTTTTTGCAAAGAAAGCTTTACTCTTTCCACCTTTGGCATCCCACTTCCTACAGTGACTAAGAGAGGAGATGTAATCAAGCTCTGCAGGACAGCATCGCTTTCGAAGTGCATAAAATTGCTCTGCATAAACACAAACTACTGAACATTTCCCCTTTGTAGCTGAATTCCCGTCTCCTAGAATGACCTCTGGGTGCAGATCCTTTGAATATAACAAAGGATTCATAGACTGACTTTCAAAGCCAGAAGTGGAAAGTTCTTCAGAGGAAGCATTACCCTCTGAGTGCCTCTCTGATGCATCAAAAGAACCCCATGAGGACCAAGAGCGCAGAACCACATTATCGTTCAAAGACATAGTATTATGTATGTCACTACAAACATGTTCTCTGTCTATGACCTTTTGAGGTTCGTCAAGTGCACTTCTTAATGACTTAGATTTATCATGTAAGAATGCTAAAGCACACGAAATTATGCTTGTCAGCTCGTCCTCATAGACAGACACAGTACTGTCCTCATCACCTACTGGGAAGTGTAATCTGGTTGCTTCTTCCACCATCAACTGTTGAGTGGTGGAGAGGTGGAAAGGAATATAATGCCTGATGAAGTCAAATTTAGGTGAATAGCCGCTCCGAAGATCCTTCCTGAATGCTGCACAAGATTCTGAAAATGGACGCCAAACCCACCCTTGAGCATTATCAAGGTTGTCAGAATCCAAATTATTTTCTGAAGGTACAATAGAGGATAATTTCTCAGGTGCTGAAGCTGAAGAAGTAAGCTGTGAATTAATAGAAGTCTTTTGCTGCATGCCATCGGTATCTGATGCCATGGCTTTGGAAATGGATGTCAATGGTTCTTCAGAAACAAGAATATCTAAGTCCATCTTTGAACAGTCAGGAAGAGGCACATAATTTTCCTCATGAATTTCCACATTCAATGGAATAACAGAAGAACCATTAGAATGACTAGCAAGCTGCTGCTCATCGATAGAATCATGAAATTCCCCATGCACCAAGGCTTGCCTTGGATCACAATAAACTGGTTCTGCAGAATCTTTCTCAACTAAACAGCTTTCACCTCTGCATATAGCAGGAGCATCTAGAATTGGGTGGTCATGACCCACAAAAAGGCTTTCTGTCTGCAAAGTTCGGACTGGTACATCACCAGGAGTCAATAGATTGTGGGCATCTCTTACTCCATTTTCATCCTGAAAGCATGCATGAGGGAACACTTTTTCCAATCCAAGTCCGTCTAAATGTTTTGGCACACAGTTTGAGCCACAAGGCATATAACCATTTACAGACGAGTTACCATCATCTGGTTTGATGCCAGCGCAACTTCCTTCTTCTCCTGTTGGATTTGCATGATTAAGATCCTCCGTTTTTTCGACATTTTTATTTGTACAATATGAAGATAACTGCTTTAACCGCTGATCCCAAATGTAAAATTCTAGCAATAATTCCCGCACCAAATGATTCAAGTGAAGCATCTCCCGAACAGTCTGACCTGATGTCCGAGTTTTGTTTAGAGTTCTCTGCAAATTTGTATGCATTATTAAAAAAAAATCATGAAAAAAAGAAGAGAAAACCACACACACACAATAGAACAAGACATTATATATGATCACCAGAACAGGTTTGCACTCACCTCAAAATCAGACATCTCCTCCTCCAACATCTGCTCAAGATCAGTAAAGCCCCTCAATGGAGCAGGAAATTCAAGGAACTTGTCCTTAGCAGAATCCAGAAGTTCAACCTCAAATTCCTGCAAGAGTCGTTTGACTTCTGCAAATAGCATGTTTCCCTTTTCCTGAACCTGAAAAAAGATAACCTAAAGTGGTCATGAGGACTCTAAATTCAAAATTAGAAATATATATTTGGGAAGCACACCATACATGTTTAACTTTATTTTCAAACCATTCTTCTCCATTTTGATTAGAGAAATCAAGCATTGGTGGGGGCATTTGTACACCATATATTTCTACAGATGAATAACTGAACATTGTGACCAAGGAGCCCAACCTGCCAACTGAATGCAATCAGAACCAGGTGCAAGAAACTGATCCTGCTTCACACTTGTTGAAGTAATAAAGTAACAAATTAAAACAAGGACTAAATTTATTATGTTACCCATAGAAACGGAGACAATCCCTGTTTAGGGAATGGCCACAGCTAGCTAGCCTATCTGTCACAGAGCGGTTAGCAAAGCTTAGCTCCAAGAACTTCCCGAATGACAAACCATGAGCAGCAGCAGACATCACGACTCGGTTTGTTGGCTTGGAGATATCGTTCTTCCTCTCACACTTTAAACACCTAGTCCACATCCAAAGTTTCCCTTCTTCCTTGCCAGGCAATTGGTGATCCTGGGGAAGTTGCTTGACGCGAACTTCTAGCCTCCCATTCTGATGGGTATACCAGTAAACATGGGAATATGGGGCTTCACCACATATAGAACAAGAATGTGCCTGGCCACAATGACAGTTGATGGTTATACGAATTATTTACTTTTGTGAATGAAAGGCAAAACAAAAAAAGGAACAAAGTCTTCACAGTAGTAAGTCTTCAAAGGACCTGATTGAGAAGGTTATCGCGCAAAAATCTTCCAAGAGACTTGTCAAAATCCCCATAGTACTTTATGCGAGAAAGGTAGCTCCTTTCACATGTTGTTCCTTTTGAGATGCAACAGCTAGACCGCAAGACTAAAATGCTTTGAGGATCCAGTGCAGATTTAACAAAATGTCTCTGGGACAGTTCAGAATCACTATAAGCATTATCATTCTGTTTAGAAGTAACATCAATGGGAATCAAATCTGACTCAGATTTTTCATTCTCATAAGTTCCATTTTCGAGCTTCTCTTCATTGCCCTCAACTCTTCCATCAGTTTCTGGTAGAACAACTTTCTCAGACAAAGAAAATGGAGCACCAATATCAACTGAAGTGTCAGGTTCCTTATCTTTAAGCCCAAGGTATGCGGAAATTGATTGGTATGAAGGGTGAGAAACTACAGGAATGCCTTCCATAAGAACTTTCTTTATAGACATAGAAACTGACGAGAATAGCTGTCTTGGAAGGATCAGTGGAATATAAGGTTCAACCATGGACTCTTCACAATTATTGTCTTCAATTTTCATTGCATGTTCATGCATAGATGCCTGAATATCAGAAAGGGAGATACCTTGTAAACCCAAATCAATACCAGGAACCACACCATCCTTGGGGAATTTGTGCAAAGATCCTTGAGAAGTATGACTATTTTCTAACAACTGCAAACTTGTTTTGGTATCAATGTCGGTCGATGACCCACCACCAGTATCTGGTGAATCAAGTGCTGATGAAGCAGGGCGACTGCTAGGAAAACTTGCCCGCTGATCCACAAGAAATGAAGTTTCTAAGATTAAATGGTATGCTGCAAAAACAGCAAACTGAATCACCTTTTTAATCTTTTTCAGCTCATTTCCATTAGCTCCTTTCAACAAAATCTGCAATTACAGAAAAAGGGGTTTCATGTTCAGACAAGTAGAGGAATTCCTCATGAGATCTGAATATAACTTCAGGACATCGATTACCTAATTAAATAAATATAATAACTAAAATTATCCAAAATCTGACCTAACAAAATAAAAAGAAGAAGTTCAGCCTTGATAGCAAGATGCAAACAGTGAACCTAGCATAATTTTGCTAAAGAAACGACCATCAAATAAAATGTGTCATTTCCAAGCTTCATTCTTTACCTTAAAAAGCACAAACATGAAACAGTACAAAAAAAACTATTGATGGTGTTCCCAGCAGTCACCAGAAATTTTGATGAGCCTACAGCTCAAATGATATCAGTAACAGCCCATACAACAGAAATGAATAAGAAAAATGCACACAGAACCATTCACAGGGTTGCTGTACCTTCTGCTATTCAAATTTGACATTGTATTGGAAAATGAAATTGAAAATTTGAAATTTAAATAAGCATAGATGCAGTGGAAAACTGATTGAAAGCACATCAAAAGAAAAGTATTTCTCTGATATAGAAGAAACTATGAATCAGTGAAGATGTTTAGACAAGACATACCGTACAGCCCAATGGTCTTGGGCAACCCTCAAAGAACATCAATGTTTTTTTAGGCGGTTTGCCACCTTCACCTTCAGTTTCATGTTCTTCCACAATCTTCTCAATGTGGAAAAGATCACAACGTTTAATATCTAAGTTTTTGTCAGCCGATGAAAAAATCTTTGAACCAGTACAGCGGGCAATGCGTTCTAGACGTGGAAGTTTCATGTCCAAGACCAGAGTGATTCCCTTTTCCAAAAGGGACTCCTGCACATCCCGCGAAACATTCTTCTCCACAAGCACAATATTGGGATGACATAATTCTATCATCTCCGTTACTGATTTAAGACCATCCTTCTCCTGCTTACAGAATCAGACAATTTAAAGCCATCCACACAGAATACATAAAAAATGGAAACATAGGGAGAGAGAGAGAGAGAATGAGAGAGTGTATACCTGTTTCAGTGAATTCAAAGATGACAACCCATTGGCGTCTTGCCCAAGCACTCCACGAACCAATAGCAACTTAGGGTTTTGGACTTTACTTGGCATGCGCTTGTGTGCAGCATTTTTCTTGAAAACAAGGCCCTTGATCAGCTCACTGCACAAAGGATATGCAACAATATCTGATAGTTATATCTTGGTGATTCTAGGAGAAACTATAGGTAACAAGAGCTAGTTCACTAACCTTTGACTTGGAAGACCTGACGCAATGCATTTTACCTTCACATAGCAGCCGGGATCCATTTCTCTTCCTTCATTTGCCTCTGGTTTGACCAGAATTGCAGCCTCCCATGATAGAGATGTAACTATGTCTAACCAGCTCGCACCGCCGCAGCCATTCGGGATACCCTCAGACATAAGAAGTTGGCCTACAAGTGCCCTGAAGTGCCCATTCATCACCTCCACCATCACCTTCTGCCTTTCCTCTTTAATTCTTTGAGAGTTACCATTCTTGCCAAGGCTGCTCAGAGAGCAACTCTCATCCCATTTCCCACCAGAAGCACTGTAATTATCATCATCATCATCATCGTTATCCACACTAATCCCAATCTCATCTTCCTGGTCTTCAGGGTCAGGTGGAAACCAAATGTATTCGTCTTCACTCTTAAAATCAAATGCTCTACTAAGGTCTAGCTCTCCATTGACACTTAAAGTTGTGTAGGTTCCCCGATTACTGCTCTCAGTCCCATCAGATTCCCCCTCAGACCTTACGGATTGATCTTCAGCAAAAGAACGATTATGATTTTGACAGTGTGAAGGATTTGCATCACTCCAATCTTCTGCACGTTCCATGCCCCTTGAAATTGGCACACAGTCTAGCTTATCTATAGCTGTTGAGGAGTACCCAGCATCAGAATGCTCCCATATAAGACGCCCTTCATCTAATTGGTCTTTCGAGTGCTCTCGACTTGAAGCATTAAGAAACTCCCTATCTGAAAACTCCCGGGAACCTGCTTCTCCATCCTCCATACTAGACCAACCACCAAGGGATAGACTATATGATAAACAATAAAGATCACCAGGAAACGTGGGGAGGAAAACCAACTATGGGCACCTGAATTCGAAAGAAACTACTGTTAAAGAAAAATCCTATACCTGAACCGAGAGATCAGATCCACTGGAAGCTCTCCTGAAACAGTAAGAATAGGCCGAGATGAATTACCACAAAATCACTGCATCAGGTCAGTTCTACCAATTAATTGCATTTCAAGGAAACCAAATTTACCAAAGCTGGAAGCACAACTTGTGTAGCTTGAAAGTGAATCTTCCGGACTGATCATTATTGAACGGGGTTCAGGAAACCTTTCTCTTCAGTCTTCGGCCCTTCTCACTCCACAAATATTTGGGAATTTGATCTATTCCACGCATATGGCACTAAGTGTTGATCACAGAATCAGGAACGATGACCGCAGTTGATATTTCTTAGATCTGGAGAAAACAAGACCAAGATAAATCGCTGTTCTAAATTTACCAGAAATTTCGCTCCGATCAACACCAGGATCGTTTCATTCTAGAAGCAAAATGCTGAACCCCTTTGCTTTCCTACTTAAGACTTTTTTCGATCTCTCCTCAATAACATGCCGTGTTGAAGGAAGAAAAAAAACAAGGGAAAAAAAACAACAAAATCTTGCCGATCGCAATTTCCTATTTAAACGAAACTCGACAACCATAAATCTTAAGGAGTGATAGAAACGGTTAATCCTTAACCATCAGAGGAAGATCGATCATCATGATTCATGAATAATACGATGAAGATCACACAAACATGTCCAGAACTCATACGAAGTACTGGCGTTCCAAATAAAGCCAAAAAAAAAAAAGATGAAAAAATTTATTAGATAAAAAGGCAAGGAGCCGATGGTGGTGGATGACAGAACCGAAGCCAACAAATAATTGTTCACTTTTTATTAACAAGTTCTACCTTGATTGGATTACAAGAAATGGGGAGGGGGGAAAACGATGGACGCGGATTCCTTACCAACAGAGGAAGGCAGCAGCGGCCTCAGAAAACCAAGAGGAGCAAAAAAACAGGAGTCTCCTGGTTCGATTCATGCAAGAAAAAGCAAACAAATAAACAAAAGGGAAGAGAAGGGAAGAAGAGAGGGAGGAGAGGAGGCAGGAGGAGACAGTGGGGACGACAGACGGAGAAAGGCAAGCAGAAGGCGGTCAATTTACCACTCCCACTGGACCCACCACCGTAGATGGCAACTCTCTCTGACATCCTCAACCAGACCAACCATGGAGTCATGATCCATCCATGCATGCCTACCTGCAAATCATCCATCCATCTCAGAGACTCAGAATCGTAGATGCGTAGGAGTCCCATCGATCCTATATCTCTCTA
This sequence comes from Nymphaea thermarum, assembly GCA_011799765.1. Lineage (NCBI taxonomy): Eukaryota > Viridiplantae > Streptophyta > Magnoliopsida > Nymphaeales > Nymphaeaceae > Nymphaea > Nymphaea thermarum. The sequence continues at coordinate 320,904 of JAANDH010000308.1, read as the reverse complement.
AGTAAGAACCACGAAAGCAAGAGTGCAGTAAAAAGACAGTCGGTGTACGCAGTACAAGTTTTTACGCGGGGGGAGAGAGAGGGCGCGCACACGCCATCAAGAGAGAGAAAAGATTACGCGTTTATTAGAAGTGGCTCCACCGCCACTGATCTCTGTCCTCAGTCTGGCTCCACCGCCGTTGATCTCGCTCCTCTCTCCTCTCTCTCTCTCTCTCTCTCTCTCTCTCTCTCTCTCTCTATATATATATATATATACCACGGCCTTGGCCGTTTAAAGGCCCTTGACTAAGTTGACTTGGCTGGTGCTTGGGTAGTTGGACATGAATTTTTAAAGCAAGTTTCTCTCTTTAATTTATTTAAATTAAATTTCATTTGGTTTCAATTGGACCATATTAATACTTTGAATCGGACTCCAAATAGTACGTAAATCGGATATATGTGCAATTTTCCTAACTTAAAATGACACTTTTTAATCATTTCCATGAAGGATTGGTGTATCTCAGGCGACTTATTTAAGGGACCAGACCGGACACCTCAATTTACATATTTGGAAATGGTTCTGACCTACTTTGAGTACGATATGTGTTCATTGCCCTTCTCTAAGGCCAAGGTGTTGGTGTTGGGTCTTTTGATTTATTGAGAGCTTAAAAACCACATTTAAAGATTTATTGATGGCTCAAAAGCTACATTTAAACTTTAAAAATAGCGTTATAATATATGCTTTCTCTCGCTAATCAATTGTTAAATAATAAAATTAGATTGCAAAAAAGGAATACATCAAATTGTTTATTTTAGGCTCTTTGATTTTGTCCTGACTTGGGTTGTCTATCATATACCAATTTCTCTCAGTTTTATTAAAGTTTAGAAAATCTTTTGGTGGACATACAAATTTGTGTTTCTTGGATGTTATTTGGATACAAATCCAGGTAATCTTTTTTTATTCTAGATTTAAATGTAACATGCTTTCGCCACACCTAGTTCACTTTGAAAGTAAAAGTACATTCTGAAAGTAGCTATGCAAAATATGTTGCCAAGCCTTACCTCATTGGATCTTAGGTTAACAGATGACTCGAATTTTTTAAACCAAACGCATGTCATGTTTTTCATATTCTAATTGGCAGATATAGAATTCATATTTGGATTAACGACTAGACATTAAACCAATATCCAATTATTGAATGATTAGAGTTATGGATAATGGCATTTTTACATGGTAGATAAATAAATTCATTCGTTAACATTGCTTCGAATGTTACCGTTGAAAATTTCTAGCCATGAAACATTATATGATGTTGCAAAGGTGTATATAATTATGAAAATTTCACTGCGCTTTTAGTGATGGATTTCAAAATTTTAGTCATCCAACAATATTGGCAGCCGTTTTATTTCAATATATATACACACACACACACACATATATATATATATATATATATATGTGTGTGTGTGTGTGACATTGTTGAAGGATGGCTAAAAGCTAAAAATGCATAATTAAAAGCATCATAAACCATTGTTAAAAGTGCCCACAAACTATTGTTATGTAATAAATTATTGCTAATATTTTGGTGGCGACTCTTCGGCTAGATAAAGAATTTAAATCTATTACTGAAAGCACTATAAGTCATTACTAAAAGTACTATAACTATTGTGGTTCTAGAAACCATCGCAAATGCCTCTCTAACAACTGCTTTTTAGTGGCCAATTTTTTTAATAGCCCAGCAGCAACCAACATCCGAAGGATGCTTCAGCCTATCACACGTGCAGCTTGATGGATTTGCATTGGGCTGCACATATAAAAGACTGGAGCCTCCAAACAACCGGAGGATTTCAGCTCTGTTTGTTTGTCTATGTGCGCAGGGGGGGGGGGGGTGCCTAGGCCATGGCCCCACCCCAGCCAATGAAAAAAAAAAATTATATTGAAAAAAAAAATAATTTTTAATTACGTAATGTATTTTTTGTATTAGAATTCAGTTTGGCCCTACCTGAAACCAGAGGTCGGACTGTCGGCCCGCCCCTGAAGAAAACCCTAGCTTCGCCCCTGTATGTGCGTACGAGGTGGTAGTAAGGGAATGAAGTAAACACAAATAAAGTTACGAGCAGTTCAACCGACTTGATTATTGGTTTATAGTATGCCATGTATTACGTTCCGCGGTTAAAAGACAAAGCACAAGATATTGCACCATATGAATTATTAATCAAGTTAAATGGAACATGCTTGTAAACATTATATATATATATATATATTTATAATTTCCATGCAGATTTGAATAGGGGAAACCTCCATCTTCTTACAGCATACCGCTCGGTGCAATGCATCAGATAATGAGTGTTATTTGCACCAAGTTACCGATAATCAGGAATGTTTAAATTATTTAAATTAAGCAAGAACTTTTATTTTTCTTACTTAAAGATAATATTATGGGAGACTATTTATCTATTTCTCTCTCCCTCTCTTTCTGTTGTACCAGAAAGAATAGGCACATTTGTTTCTATAAAAGTGATTCATCTTTCTACAATTTTGGTGATGGTTTAAATATCTCTAAAACATCTACAGTAAATTTAAAGTTTGGAACATGATATGAAAGCTTATTAAAAACTGCCTTGGTATGGAAGGTATGACATAGTTCTTTTGCTCTTATTATGTTCTTATTAGATCCCTACTGCACTTTGTGAGGTCCTTAATCCTCCTATTACTAATGAATTCTTTATCATTTGAAGTAATGTTGGATTCTTGAGTAAAAAAGTTGTTAATAGTAAAAAAAAAAAGTGGTGAAATTGAAATATTCTTTGAGTAGCGCAAGAAGAAGTTGCGCTTTTTCATCAACATATTTTATTTGTGGTCTGCTGCATTTTTTAAATGTGTTTTCAAAGTTATTAGAATTAAAAATCATGAAAAATTGGTGTACATTTTAGATTTTATGAATTGAAAAATTGATGTACATTTTTTTTTAATTTCATGTATTTATTCAAAAAGCTTTAAAAATATAGGTTTACGGAAAGGTCAGCCATAAAGTAAAGTTTGTCTAATGCATGATATATATTGGTAAGCTTAGGTGCTAAAACTAGTAAGTAGCCACCTCAACCTTCCTCCATTGACGTTAAGAAGAAAAAGAGGCGAAAAGTTTATGAATTAGTAATAAATAACAAAAATATTCTACCTCATTCTTCCCTTTTCTATTTTTTCAACTGTCAATATGGAAAGAATCAATGGTTGACATGGTTCTTCATGAGGCAATCACATAAGGTCTAGCACCTATATATATATATATATATATATATATATATATATATATATATATATATATATATATATATATATATATATATATATATATATATATATATATATATATATATATATATA
>JAANDH010000308.1:277559-317441 GCA_011799765.1 Nymphaea thermarum | reverse complement strand
GTTAAATTATTAGAATTATCAATATTTAAGATCTAGCATTTACATGCACACACAAGTTAAGAAAATATGTAGGTTACGTAGACGTTAAAACTATGTGTGGTAATTATTAATTGTTTGATTAATTTAATTAATGGTTTTTAAGTGACATATTCACAAATGAAATTATTTTCCCTGTGACATTGTTGAAGTTCCAATAAAGGTTGCAGGTGAGAGTTTCACCATTTTATTCATTTTCTAAAAATAATTCTGCACAGAGTGCCACATCTAAAATTACTTTTTTTTAAAAAGTAAATGGCCATGTTTGGATGCAAGCCCAAAATGGCATTTTGGAGGCTTGTTTGAGTGGCTTGAAAACAGCTATTTTCAAAAACCTGTTTTTTTTTTAATAATTTTTTTTCCTCATGCGGGAGCGGAAAGAAGTACCAAACCAGTTTTTATCTTGCCCACCCAAACAATAATTAAAAAATAATTTACAAACAATTAGAAATTAGATATGCATAATATTTTTATTTGCTTTATTTTGCTTTCTTTAAGGCCGTTGAGTTTTTCCAACATTCACAAGAAGAAACTTATGACAAATCCAATCGTATAAATTAATTTGCTTGTCTAGAATATAATTTTTCAAACGTACAGGGAAACCTTTGCACGAAGGCATGATCTTTAAGAAGGTTTTAAAAGCAAGGTCTTTAGTTTTATTAATTCATAAAATTTAAAATGTACGTCATTTTTTCATTTTTTGAAAACACAGATAAAAATGCAGCTGACCACAAACAAGATATGTTGATGAAAAAGTGCAACTTTTTCTTGCACTACGCAAAGCACATTTCAATTTGACCACTTTTTATTGACTTTTAACAACTTTTTGCTCAAGAATCCAACATTATTTCAAATGATAAAGAATCCAATAGTAATAGGAGGATTGAGGACCTCACAAAGAGCCGTTGGGATCTAATAAGAACACAATAAGAACAAAAGAACTATATCATAGTTTCCAAACCAAGGCACTTCCAACAAACTTCCATTTCATGTTCCAAAATTTAAATTTATTGTAGATGTTTTAGAGATATTTAAACCAACACCAAAATTGTAGAAGGATTAATCATGTTATACAAACAAATGTGCCTATTCTTTGTGGTACAACAGAAAGAGAAGGAGAGAGAATGAGGTAAATAGTCTCTCATTATATTATCTTCAAGTAAGAAAAATCATAGCACTTGCATAATTAAATAATTTAAATGTATGGTCCGTAACTTAATGGACATAACACATATTAGATTAAAAAATCCTGCTTGGCTTTTAAACAACATGAACACTTAATATTAAATACAAGATGTGTATTCAATCTGTAAGAAGCAAACATTCTCCAGCCATCTTGAACTTCATCCAATCATGAACACTTGATACATTGCCTCATACGGACATGATTAAATACATTATCTGATGCATTGCACCGAGCAGTATGCTACACGGAGATGAAGGTTTTCTCTATTCATTTGAATGACACATTGGAAAGATGATTTTTTAGAAAACCTGGTTTTGTAAAAATTATCTTTTAATGTTGTTTGGGTGAGCAAGACAAAAGCTAGTTTGGTAGTTTTTTTCACTCCCGCGTGAAAAAAGTGTTGTAAAAAAAGTTAGGTTTTTGAAAACAGTTGTTTTCATGCCACTCCAACACACCTTCAAAATGCAGTTTTGGGCATGTAACCAAACATGGCCATTTACTTTTTCAAAAAAAAAAAAAAGTAGTTTTATATGTGGCAATCTATGCAGAATTATTTTTAGAAAATGAATAAAAGGGAGGAACTCTCACCTGTTTCTATTGTTGGAACTTCAACAATGTCACAAGGAAAACAATTTCACTTGTGAATATGTTAAAAACCATTAATTAAATTAATCAGACAATTTATAATTACCACACATAGTTTTAAAATCTATGTGACCTATGTATTTTCTGAACTTGTGTGTGCATGTAAATGCTAGATTTTAACTATTTCTAATTTTAATTTTTTAGTGTATTTCTCTTTTTCTTTGTTGAGTATGATTTGATATGGTGAAATGAGGAGCTAGATGAACTAGAAGTAGGGTTGTTAAGATTGTGAAAGCTAGAATCTCTCTCTCTCTCTCTCTCTCACACACACACATGTGTATATATATATATATATATATATATATATATATATATATATATATATATATATATATATATATATATATATATATATATATATATATATATATATATATATATATATATATACGAGTTATCTAGAGCCAGTCAGTCATCTAACCAATGTCATCCAACTAAAGCAGATGGATGGTTTAGAGAAAATCAAGAAGAAAAAAATATAAACTAATAGTAGATGATGAAATGCCCATCACCTTTTGCTTCTTATTTTTCTCTTAACAATTTATCATGTTGGATTGAAAAGTACAAATTAGATGGTTGGGTGACTCTAAGAAGGTAGTGATTATATATATATATAAAGAAGAACAATGCGGTAAAGTATTTTCGTTATTTATTTCTAATTCACAACTTTTTATCCTGTTTTTCTTCTTAAATGTAGAAAGGTTGAGGCATTTTCTTACTAGCCTAGCTCCTAAACTTACCAATATATATCATGCATTAAACAAACTTTAGTTTATGGAAGACTTTTCCACAAACCCATGTTTTTAATTTTTTTTAATAAATGCATAAAATTAAAAAAAAACATGATAAGCATAAACTCTAGCTCTTGTAAAGAATCCAAAGCATCTTACTCACTAGTGGATATGGCTTGAGAAACAAAGATGCCACTAAGCATGTATTGTTAAAAAGACAAAAAATTCTTAAACTGAAAGTAAAGGGACTTGTGACTTTAAATTTGGGGTCCCTGCTGGATTTTTATTGTTGCACCTTGGTAACTTATAGAGTTGGATATTAGGTGCTCAAAATGTCGAGCAACTTAAAACAACATCAAGGGTCCAAATCTGATCCTAACACAAGCTTTACTCATATGGACGATGGCAAACATGCTCATTTATGTTCGCTGCCTCTTGGTGAACCCACCTGAACAAAGGAAATAATGGAGGAGTTTGACCTAAGGTTGACATTGTTAAAGGTTATGATAAACTCATCTAGAATTCTTAAACTATGCTCTTTGCTACCTTGGATTCTTTAATGAATGCATGCAACGAGTAATGGCGTGTATCTCCTTCTCTTTATGGTTAAATGGGAAAAGAGGTCCATGTTTCCGTATGAAGAAGGGTATGAAACATGGAGATCCAATTTCTCCCTCTTTGTTCCTAGTGTCTACGAAAATCATAGTAATAATGATTAATAAACAAGTACTATTGGGTTTTGTAAAAGTGTCGAGAGTTTTATCTTATAGTAAGAGTCTTGCAATTCTTGCCTTTGTTGATGGCATGATGGCTTTCTGCAAAGCTAATATAATCCTAGTGAACGATTTAACTTCTGGATGAATTACATAGAGAAGCTAGGTTTGAAGTTAGTAAGGCAAAGTAATCAATCATATTTGTTCATCAATTTGTGTTGGATTGTAGAGTAGAAATAATTAGGTGGAAAGTTGTCACATCTCAAAAGTTTAGTCTCGTATTGAAGATTGTGAGAAATCTTTAAGAGCTTAAAAAAGGGGTTAATGATTAGTTGTCTTGGTTCTTAGTGTTTTTGAAGATGGACCAAAACTACTAGGAACTAGGTTGGGATTTGTTGAATTAGAGGCCCAAGCTCAATATGGGTTAAATCGTAATAGTGATATCAAATATGGTTTGACACTCTGAAATGAGGTCCCAAATGTGCCTTAAAGGGTTAGATTATAACCCCAAAATGTTTAGTGTTTCATTGAAAATTGTGAGAGATCTTGAAAGACTTATAAATGAAGTTGTTAAAATGATTGGTTGTCTTGGTTTTTAGCCTTTTTAGACTGGAACCAAAATTGTTATGGGGTGGGTTGTGATCCATCGAACTAAGGGTCCAAGCTCGGTGTGGGTCAAGTTATTACAAAAGTAGAGGTTCTCCTTATTAAATACTTAGGGTTACCTCTCTTCCAAGGGAACTAATTAATAAGGTTGATAAAAAACTGGTGCTTTGAAAAATGAAGTTTCTATCATATATTGGTGGAGTTTCTTTGGTTATGTATGTTATCATCCAACTTATTAGATATTGATGTTTTAGTTTTCATTTACTAGCAGATGTAATCCATAAGTTCAATTTGTGCAGTCTAAATTTTTGTTAAAGGGGAGGGGGGAAGGTGCAATGACAGCGAGCGTATTCCTCCTATATCCTAGAAAAGCTTATTAAACCTATGGTTGATGGTGGTATTGGATTGCTAAATGTTAAGGAGATGAATTCTGCTCACTTGGCTAGTTTGGAAATCATATATATTTATAATTGATTCACCATGAACCCAACTTATTAATCTCAAATACTTTAGATTTCACAATCTCTAAACTCTAAATATCAATAATCAATTTTTTGGGTTTATCCAAGGAATTGTGTGGAGTGGGAAACTATACTAGACGAAGCATGCTGGACAATTAGAGAAGGTCATCCAGAATTCTGGCACCATCGTTGGTCTAGTTGATGCCTATATCCTAAGCTAACAACAATGGAGTATGCTATATTTGAAAATAGTTTCAAACTCTCAATAGAAGAAGTTCTTGATTCTAATCTTATTTTGGATCTTGAATTCATTATGATGCTCTTTAGACTTGGAATGAGCTAGTCATGATTTGCAATGGTAAAAATTTACTGTTAATAAATAGAAATGATTCAAAAAATTTCAAATTTAAAGATTTTTTTACTTCTAACAAGAAATCTAGTGCTTTGTAAGCAGTAGAGAGAGATTTTATTTGGAACAATAATTTCCACACACAAACATGTTTGTTTGTTTATATGACAATTCATAATAGACTTCCAATGGATCATCTTAGAAAATGTGGTATTAACTTAGGTAACAATTTTTTTTTATATGTTTGCATCAAGAAGAATCAGTTCAACAACTTATGATCTCATGTATTCTTGCTCAATCTATATGGAAGCCGGTTTCTCTAAAATTTGGCAAGAAAAGTGACTATCTACTGATTTTGTTAGGTGGTGGCATAGCAGCAATTCAAGCATGGATGAATCAACTTATGCTCTAGAACGTAGTCTTTCACAAGGTGATGTGGTGTTTATGGACTGTGAGCAATGAATTTATGATTGAAGGCTTCAAGGAAAAGAATGGTAAACAGCCATGGGCATCTGGCATTGGTGTGTTGCATGCTTTTGATTTTTGCTTAGTAAGAATCTATATGCCTTAATGGAAGGTCGCATTTGGCTGAGATGTGGTTTTTTTCTAACAATTGGAGACCATATAAAGATGGTGAAATATGCATTCAGATTCTATCTAGCTCTACTATGTGTCTCATTATACAATATACAATTAAAATTTGGCACTGGCTAGATCTATGTATCTCTCATGTGGAGGTTACAAATTTGCATACGATATGTTGAAACTTAATTACTCACACAAATTCTAAGTAATTTGTGATTTGCTTCCTATCTAAAAGTTTTTGTGATTTACATTAAAAAATGATGAACAAATTCGCTTAGAAATTCTCTAGAAGGAAGAAGTGTTGGTATTACGGATCTCAGTGCTCTTGATGACATTAGATCTAAAGTAATGATCTACAAAGAACAAACCTTCTATGGAGGTCACCCCTTGTTTTCTTGTTTCCACTACTTTAGATTTTTTTTATGAAAGTTTGTTTTTTGTTGTTTGTTAATTCTTTATACAATTGTGCTATTCCTTTTTCATTCTAATAAAGAAAGAGGCATACCCTCTGACATGGCAACTTTAAGAACCTATCTGAACAAAGTAATATGAGTGTCAAGATCCCAACCATATAGAGATGCAAAAAAAAAGTTTCTTTCCAAATAACTGTGTCACTCCCCAATTTGAACAAAATGCCCTTCAAAACTTTCAAAGGTATTTGCAAAAAGCCTTCACATAAAAAAAATCCGCCTATGGTGCACACTCTTTCTAAGTTTCCAAATGTCAATTATAGTAATGAGAAGAACTAGCATCTAAGCCAGGGACACTGAGCCTTGCTTGAGAGCATTTGACATCAATTTGGGAAGAATGTTAAGATTATTAGTAGGTGAAATACATTCATTAAGCCTTTTTTTCAAGTATCTTTAATTCTTTTGACAAATTAGAGGTAAATAAAGATACTCCATGGTTCTACAAATGCAACATTGGTGGGCCAAATAAAAAATAAGCCTTTCAAATTTGTCAAGATGAGACTGAAATCCTTACAAGCTAGGAATAGAAACCAATTGGAGCTATGAGAGACTTGTTTTTTCAGAGGGTTGCTCTCTAATCCTTAACTATTCTCATCCATATCAATTCATAAATGTTGTTATGTAAGGCTACAACTTTTCTACAACCCTAACAAAGTTTGTATTCCAATGTTGATGTTTATAAATTAGTGATGATATGGCTAATTCCTAGGTAACCAACAAAAATAGAGATCTATTAGTTAATGACGTAGATCTAAGCTGTACTTGATAAAATGTTGCATTTTCCGAAAATGTTCACTCAACAACAAGAACTCAATTATGATGCCAAGTTCCCATAATTTAAATCAAAGTTGAATAAATCTACAATTTCTAAGATGTTGCTGGATAAGGTTTCATACTTTTTCTCATCCCTAGATGATGACTTTCTATGATCTAGATATCCATCAAAATGTTTTAGCAAGTTAAGTTGGCCTTGGAGATCTCTAATTAAATCCAAAAGAATTGGTTCATTGTAGCCTTCATTTCAAGTTTAGTCATGTAAACTTTCGTGAGATTACAATGGTTTCTAAGATTTCTCCATGCAACTGGCCAACTCATGCACTACAAAGATTTGCTCATGAATCAACCTAGAAGGAAAAAAAGCCCCATGTTACCCATTGATTCACTATAACTTTGGATTCTACTTGTACATGAAAGTATATAGTGCAATATTATACCTAAATTTATGATGTTGATGGCCTCTTGAAAACTATAAAATAAGGACAAGGTTGGTCTAGTTAATTTTAAAATTTTAATCACTCTACATACCTAAGGAAAACATTCCACCTATTTTTTTATCATCTCAACAATTTTTTTTAGAGACCACCAGTAAAAGAACTTGAAAAGTTCGACCCTTGCAAGTCTTTGTCGATCTCTTATTGTGGACAATGATATGAGGTTTTGGTTGAAGGTAATTTTGGTTGGAGCTTTAGGGGAAAATCTAAAAATAGCATTTTCAAACCATCTCCAATTAAATATTACTTAGTCAAACCAACATTTGATATTATCGTTGTGCCCTTTATTACTTCAAGTGATACTTTTAACATCAACTTGATCAATCTAATGTTCCAATTGCAAATGATAGTATTGAAAGCATAATGAGCAATCAGTAATGAATTATGTCTATCATATCCATGCCATTTATTATTGCATCAAAAGTCACCCATCAGGTATATAGATTCAATAATAAGTTATAGCCATCTCCCATCCCCACCTCATTTTCTTAGGATATCCAATAGATATGTGGTGTGCCAATAGGAACTGCATGTCATACATTAAAAACGGATTTTATATGGGCAAATTGCAGGACTATCTGACAAGTATTTACCACTAAAGGAGAAACTAAAAGAAATGATGATTTTCGCTCCCACACACGCCAAACATCTAATATTCCAGGTCATAAACCATATATTCAACAACTGGAATCTAGATGGCCACTTTGTTACCAAAATTGAGGATGCCTTAGTATCTTCTATCTACATGGCTATGTCTTCAAGCTGTTCATGTACCACACTACCATTTTGATTCTCCTTTCTTCATTTGCAAGGCCCTATTTGGGCCTCAATTGTACAATGGTTAATGTATGTTCTACACTTCCATAGCTCCACATGACCCCACATCACGGAAGATACATATCCAGTGTTCACCTTCATTACCCTACCTGGGCCCCTCCAATATGCAAAGTGGTATCATGGATAAACTCATCAACTTCTTCTCGACACTTTCCATGTGTTTTACAAGAATTGGCTCAATAAGTGCAGGTGGATTTCAACTTGGCCTTGCCTTGGTCGATAAATGCCAGTAAAAGGCAGGCATGAGAAGATTATTCTGTTGCAAAATCTTGGTTTCTAGCTTGAGTGTTGTTAATACGTGCAAATTCTCTCAAAGTGGAGTAAAAAAGATAGGGTAGTTGTTTACTATTTGGGAATTGACAAGTTTGCTTGTCGACTACGTTTCTTCCATCATCTTTTTCTGGAAAGGAGTATAGTGATGTTTTGGTTGGCCAAAGTCATGTGATCCACAAGGGTTGTTTGACATAAGTAACACATTGTGACTATCTTATGAATGCGTACCAAAAAATAAGACATTTTGAGGTAACACTGTGATAAATGTTTCATGCAACAGTGTGTTACTGCTGCCAAATGAACACTCCGTGTCTTAACTTTGATATAGCTATCCTTCATTATCTATTTCTCAATGCTTGCTGCAGTTCTGTGGAATGAGGTGTTTGATTTCCACCTTATACATAACTTAGCCTCCCATCATATGTCGCCTCTTGTATGACAACATTTTCCTTGCCTACCTAGAGCTTCGCCATTGATAGATGAAGTTGAGCAGCACGTTATTTCAGATTTAGGAGAATAATCCAAGCACATCATCTTCTTCATGAGTGATTTTACCTCTAGAAGTTCACCATCAAGGGCTCATGCAATTGCCATGAAGATGCAGTAAGATACAATTGCATTGGGGAATCTACAAGGGCCCTAATATACATATCCAGATGGGAAGTCCTAATCAAACACAAGGTTAGGGCCTTCCTGCTTCCTGGAAAGCCTTCTTAGATGTGTGTGACAAGCTCAACAAGTGATGTGGTGGAGATGACAAAGGGGGGAGGACAATGGTTTCTGAGTGCAGGTCTACATTAGAAACCTTAGTAGAGTCCCCTTGGGTCACCATTTCCAAGCTAAAGTGCCTTATGTTTTGGTTCATAGCTTCCAAGTTCAAGGATCAGTTAACAATACAAAGTGAATTGGAGTAGTTAAATTAGATACATGGATCTATTTTGAATAGGGTCATTCCCATTTTAATTTAGCTAAAATGCCTATAAACACAATGACAGATTGTATGTGTAGAGTAAGTGAATGATGACTTTGACTATCCACAGTCACCTAGCCATCTAACTGGAGTCATCTAGATGAATTCGGTTGAGAGAAAAACAAAGCAAAAAAAGGTGTGAACTAATATTAAATGATGAAATGTGCATCATCTATTTCTCTATGTTTTCTTTTATTCATCCATCATATATTTTGGATGCGTATTGGATTAGACAATTGATTATACGTCACCAAGATCTGAATTCAAATGTGAAGGCAAAGTAGGTTTCGTTGAACTTCAAATTCAAATTACTTTTGCAAGATGTGGTCCATAACCCATCTGGTTCGCCATTATAGATGCAGACCCACAGAAAGCACATGTGAACCCCAAACTGGACTTGCCACCGCTTCGGTTCAAACAACACCAACTCTGGGTACGTCAATGGATCAGATATGCATGAAATTATTGACCTAAAACTGAAATCGACTACGTGGGTTTGGTGATGAAAATATAGTTTGGTCAACAATCAATGGGAACTTCGCATGTGTCTTCTGTTTTCGTCAATTCAAATACGAATCTGAATCCAAATTAAATTTGAATGCGTGTGCCGACACATGGACCTCAATTTGCATGCAACAAGTCGGGTCTCATGCCACTTGGATCTGGGTCCGTTATTCGGTCCAACTTGGAAACCGTTCCTAATCCAGTTACACTTCATCATCAAGTTAGTTAGGTCCGTGATTGGAGACAAGGCGCGGCGCTCCAAAAAGATCTAAAACTGTTGGGCATTTTGTAAATTAGGGGCACTGAAAGGATAACCTTTGAAAATAAACAACGAAAATAAAAATATAAATTGTTTTCGGCAAGAGAAAAGAGCCATTTTAGATTTCCATATACCGCTCTCGATTATCTCAGATCATCTCGGATCTCGAATACTTGGTAACAAATATATAAAGCACAAATAATGTCCAAATATTTTACCGACTATTTGTCCTCTTTATCATCAAACACTCCTTCCCTTAAAGACAAAGGAGACCCATAACCATCACAGTTGGACAGTTGGAATCTTGGGTTGGGGGCTCTAATTCAAAGACTTTCCTAGTTTTAGGAGCACTATTCTATTATATATATATATATATAAATGAGCAAATAATGTAAAACACAAGATAAAAGTAAAGGATTTTTATGGGGCTGGCGTGGACAAATGCCTACGTTTCCGCCACTGGCCTCGCATCGCCTATTATGTATTGGATATCATTAAAATAAATTATTAATATGGATAAGCAATCGTTAATTAAATAGTGTAATAAAAATAATCTAATGACACATTCATGAAAACGTACACAGGTCGTTGTTAACTCTACGACATGGTTTGGAAAAGACTAATCTGGATGTGACCACAATATCGTTAACTCACTTGGCGGTTGCTTTCTCGACAATTGAATGGTAACTCATACTTAGATTTCAAAAGAACAAACTTTACGCATAACATTTTTTATTAGTCATTAATATAATTATTCAATCTGCTCATTAATTAGTCAATACCTGCTTTTCTCTCTCTCCTGCCATTAGCTACCAAGCAACCTCAGGTATGTTTATATAAAATAAGAAAATTATGGTGACTTTGGCCAGGGTCATTTCATCATTTAGTATTAGTTCATATTTTTTCTTTCCACCATCTATTTGCTTGTATATAATTATATATATAAAACATTGGTCATGATTTATAATACAAGTTTTAGCAAAATTTAAAATTTTTAATTATCCAGCAAGAAATATCATACATTGTTACCTCACCTCTAATTGGACATGTGTGTATGTTTGGTTGGCACCCAATTGGTTCCAAAATTCCTCACGAAACGATGAGAGACCGTTCTGAATACGCTACAAAAGATACCTAACTTGTGATAATTTTTCCCAAGGGGAGATAAGTAGGGCCCCTAGTTAGTTGCTTGGAGAAGTAAACAATGTCGTTGGTTCCAATTTATTAGTCCCAAGGGCCCCGCGACAGAAGGAGGAGCGAAATATTTGCCTGTGGGCCCCACCAATTTTATCATAAACCCCGGCCCGATATTTTGGCTTCTCATTGTACGTCATTTTTGTTTTCCTGGCCGTCAACAAGCATGGCTTCCAAAGTTAATAATAAGAATCTTCCAACGGCAGCTGCTTTTGTTGACCCTAAAACTATCTCGGCAAACATATTTTACCATCAAACACCAAAAACTATTTCAATAATGAGTTTTGGTGCTAAAATCAAGTTTTATAAAAAGGGAAAAAAAAAAAGAGAGTGCTTTCAACCTTATTTATAACAAGATCGTGACAAAGATATGGCAACATCTGATGTTTACGCGTGAAAAAACTTAGAAAGAAAAGGCATCTAGCACTGTCCTCAGATTATAGAGAGAGAAATGTCTCTAAATGTAAATTCTCTAAAAAAGGAAAAAAGAAACTTGGGTAACACGCTGAACGAAAAACGCTGAAGAGAAAGTCATGTCGCATGGAAAAGCCAAAGTTAGTTTATAATTTTTTTTATATTGATTTTTCTTTTAATAGTGGGGAGGGGCGCCTAAAAAATTTCGCTTTGTAGGATTTTGAAAATCTAATATTTATTTATCTATTTTGGTGGAGGCAAGAGACTGGCTAGGACAGTCATAGGTGAAAAGAAGGAAAATTAGATCGATGATGACAAGGTAACTGTTCTCAAGTGGAAGGGGAAGGTCCACCATTGCATTAAATGAAAGTTGAGCTTGGAAAACCTATGGGTTGGCAGGCATAAGTAACGACCCAAAGAGACTCTATGAAGTTGCCCTGGCAGTATCATTCCGCGACCGTTCTGACTTGATTTTATTCTCTTGTCAAAAAAGGTTGCACAAGTTTGGCTTGAAATTTGGAGGCCACGAGATCATGTCAATATTAGAGGGTAGACTGCCGGCGAGAAACTTCGTCTGAGACTCGAATTAGATCATGTCCAATTCGAAGCGAGTAATTATATGATAACAACAGTCGCGGAGACTGGGTTTTTTTTTTTTTTAGCTGAGAGGCATTTTGAGTCAGTGACTTGGGTCTGGTGTTGACATTTTATGCTAAGTCACCGGACTCTTCAATTTTACTGTCGCACCGGAGTCCGTATCGAGTTGGGTGCGCACCTGAGTACGACTCCGACTCATATGAGAGCCCAATTAAAATGTCATATTACTAAATTACTTATATAATATATATTGTTTAAATATTTTGTTATGCAATACAATTATTCAAGTATGTTATATGCATTAATAATTAAATTGTAATAATATGCTTATTATGTTATATATATAATAAATGAAAAAAATAATAATAAAATATCCTCGCCGCACCGCCACATCTAAATTTTTTGGGATGTGCCGTTCCGGCACCCGCGCCCACACCCACACCCCGCACTATGGTGACATAGATCTTATGTGACTGAAGTCGGGTTTGGCTTCACTGCAAGGAAATTTTTGAAGAACTGGGTGGGCGCTGGCCCACACCAGCCACATTGTAACTGCGGTTCTGGAAGTTTCCAAATGTTCCCAGCAATTATAGGAGAAGCATCGTCTAGAAATTGGACATCAAATCTTTGCTTACAAGCATTTGACATCTATTTAGGAAGAAGGCCATGCAGACCACGAGAAGGTTGAGTACATCTGCCTAACTTCTCTCTGAAGCGCCTGTAATTTGCTGCGAATGAGGATATGCTTAGAGGTTTTCTTATTCGGATCTACAAAACAAATGCACGACGATTTGGCAAGAGAGAAAGCATACCACTTGACTACCATGGTGAGGAGGTGATCCTCATAAGCCAGGAATACAAAATATTTGGAATTAGGAAGGTTTTACTTTTCAGAAAATCCTCTCTTTAATCACCAACTATCTTTCTCATTCTTATCAGTTCATAAATGTCATTGTTTCTCTTGAAACCTAATAAAGTTTGCTATCATACTGTAGATGTCCTTAGATTGGTAGGGATTTGGTTAATCCGTGGGCACCTAGTGAAATTGGAGATCTACTGGTTAATAGCTCAAAGTTGGGCTATAATGAAGCTGATGACAAATTAAAACTGGATGGACTTGCCATTCCCAAGACAACAGTGAATAAGGTGCCCTCTTTCTTTCCAAGAATAAGAAGATATTCTGCTAGAATTTTTGGCAGTCTATGGAGAGATACCTACGTCCGACTACCCGACCTAAAAGGAAAGGTAGCTGCAAGTCAAGCCATGTAAACTCTGTTGAAGATGCAGAGGTCTCCCTCATCAAATCGGAAGTAAGCCAGTTGGTTTGGTTGGCAAGATGGCGGTGCATTTCTTCAATCTCTCCTCATATGGAATCAACCACGACTCTCATGGGAATTTTAAAAGTCTTGGCCTACAAAGTGATGAGTTGGTAAATAACCAACTTGATAAGTCATATTCTACCTATATAGCGAAGGACTTTAGCATTCACTAAGCCTACAATACAATCTTGCTATAGAAGTTTGACAATGATTTCCCTTTATGTTGCGCACAAATGTCCCAAGGAGGGAGGGAGTCGTTGAAATCCAGCAAAGTGATCGAAGATTTGTCGGCTTAACTGCCATGTCTGCACCCTAGACCCAAATTTAGATCCAAAATTTAGGAAACACAGTACGAAACCCCAATCCCGACCCACTTAAGATCCAAAATCAAGCCCAAGATCCAAATCCTATCTCAATATCCAAAGCCCTAGATGCACATCCAATTCCTAACTCCATATCCAAAACCAAGTCTGGATGTAGATCTGGATTCAAATCCAAGATTAAGCTCCAGATCCAGATCTGAATCTAAATCCTACCTTCAGATCCAAAAACCAGCTCTGGATCTAAATCCAAATGTGAGCTTTAGAACTCAAACCCTAATCCAAGATCCAAAAAAATCCATATCCAAACCCTGATTCAGATCCAAATCTGGATGGAAATCCCATGTCTCTATCTCAATTCAGATCCAAATTCAAGATTTCAATCCATCGACAATTCTAGATCCAATCCGAGACGATGTGGTTCTAGGACTAGATCCGAGCCATAGATCCATATCCTAATACAAATACGTATTCGAGATAAATCCACTGCATGTACTCGTCTCCCATACCAAATTCCAAGCTTGACTTGCCTTGGTGTTTGGATCCAAATTTAGAAACAAAATCAGTCCCAAATCCTTGCTAGAATACTATCGGTTTCTGCTCAAAATACCTGAAATATCCTTTATTTTCTCAAAAACGTCCTTAATTAAAATACCCCTACATACATATTTTCTCTCTCGAATGGGCCAACAGACGACATGCCAGGGCTGGCTGTGCGAAGCTAGCCTGACTAGGCTGTCCTCTCGCTCGAACAGGCCAGGCTAGCCATGACCCTGAGCCAGGGCATGACGGCTGCTGAGTTCGCAGGGCGCCGGCTGTGCGTAGTGCAGCATGCATGCTTATGCAGGTGAGGCACTGAGGCCGTGTACCACAAGTGGCCATATGCCCATGCCAGTTCTGGCACTCGCCAGCCAATTAGGCTTGTCTAAGCTTGTTATTGGCAAGTATAGTCTTTTTCATACTTGTAACTCATCCAGGCCATAGCTGGCCGAAGTGGTCTTCCTGCCCCTTGATAAGTTCAAAGTTCAAACCCATGTTTTGGGCAAATTTAACCTTTGAAAATAAAATATGTTTTTTAAAGGAAAATTTAATATATCTTTTTGTCTTGGTAAAACTTCTATTTTAAAGAAAAGAGAAAATCCAATGAGATTTTGCATGATTCAATGAAATCTTTGAAAAATTTAGAAATTCTTGATGCAACTTTTAGAAGATTTCAAGTTATTTAAAATTACCTTCATGAAAATAGTAACATGTGCATTGAATCCCTCGATCCTTGGAGACCTCACCATCAAAATCTATAAACCTCTATTTTTTCTTCTCTAAGGTATATTGCAATATGCTAAGTGTTGGAGCCCTCATTCCAGACCAAACTTCTTGAGCTCTTTAGTTGGAGGAAAAGGGAGAAGCTCTCCTCATGTTTTTTTTTTTTTGGGTAGTGATTGGAGCTATGTGCTAGTGAAGCTGGTTATATACGCGGCTTCTATGTATGTAATTTTATGCGTCATTTTAAGTATGACAAAAAAGCCCATGATTAATATAAAAGGGACTTTTTGTAGAGATAAAAACAAAAACAACAAAAAAAAAAGATTTGGAGATTCGATAACAGTAAAATTTGTCAGCCCGCATATGCATATTGTTATGACCAATATACCCCTTTAAGCAGTAAATAGAGTTTTTTATTTTTTTTGTCCTGCTTATAGCATTATCTCATTATTTCATAGATATTTTATTATCTCATAAAAGTTTTACTATCTTATCAACCATTTGTTTCGAACATTAACTTGGAAGTTGAATCAACACCAAGATGGATTGAAGGCAAATCGGTTGGTGCACTCAATAAACAATAATGCCTCTCAATTGATGGTAGGAATGATGCAAGTAGCCTGCACGTAAAGTCAGGTTGTCCAAAAATACCTTTCGGTGTGGCAAAACAACTTTTCAAAAAGAGTGTGCCCTAAGGTGGATGGCAGGAATGATACGAAAAGCCTGTACGTGAAAAAAAAAAGGAAGTTCATTTTTTTTGCAGTAGAGGCTTCTCTATAATGCTTCAAATGTCCGTAGCAACAGAAGGAGTTGTTGGTCGCAGACAAAGGTTATCATTCTCATTGGAGCGGTTGTCATCGTCAGTCAAAGAGTGTTGGTTGGAGCAACCTTAAGGATGTGTGTTGGAATGAGCAGAGGCTTCTATTAGGTTCACTTATTCTAGAGGGATTTCTAGTTTGTAGGGTGCACTTATCATCCTCGTCGGTATAAGTAATCGTTGTTGACCTAATAGTATCTGTGGACGACTGTTGGATCCATTATCCTCGTCGGTCATATATATAATCTATTATTTTCAGGTTGGTCTCGCACTTTCGTTAGTTCATACATTGTCGAAGAGAAACAAAAAGAGGTGAGATAATAAAATAACAACTCTTGCATATACTATAAAAGAGAAACAAAAGAAAGTGAGATAATGAAATAACAACATTATCTAATATCCTTATGTTTCTCATATGTAGTATATACATGTGTTGTTATTTCAATGTCTTATATCCATTTGTTTATCTCAGGCTCTATATAGCTTTGTTATTTCACTATCATGATATTCATTTTTTCACTTGTTGTAGATCAACGATGTCTACTTCATTCGAAACAAAAGAATACGACACCAAACGTCCATTGTTTGACATCGAATGGAGTGAAGTCGACCTATATGTTGGATGAAAACTAAAGAACTTAGAAAAAGATACAATGATATGTGGGTACGATGTTTTGATAGAACAGGAAGATGATGAAGCTACCGTTAGGGCTGAACACGAGCCGAGTCGAGCCCGAGCTCGGTCAGCTCGAAGTCGGCTCGACTAAGTAAGATCACGAGCTCGACTCGGCTCGAGCTTGAAAATAGCTCGACTATACTGGCTCAAACTCGACTCGATTAAGCTTGATAAACTTGTTTACAGTCATCCATACTTGTTGAGCTCGATCTCGACCGTGAGCTCGATTAAGTCTCGAATACGTAGTTTGCTGCTGATGATGGATAAGTGAAGATTAAGATTAAGCACTCAAACCATTACTAGCTTCAAGCATTGATGATCATGACAAAAGGTATCCAAGTGAAAATGCAAAGAAGCAGATTTTTTCTAAAACAGATGACAAGCTAAAGAAAAGTCTTAAGCAAAAATATTTTCAAGGACTTGCAATAGAAAGTACCATGAAACAGAAGTGTCCATTTTCAAAGCTACCTTGAACTCAATTATGCAGCTCAATCAAGTATTAGCATTGACATATTTAAAACAGATACTATGCCTTACAACAAATAACATCATCAAATAGAAGACCATAATTACCTTTGCCATGTAATTATTATTAATCAACTTAATGGTGCCACAAACATCAAAATGTGTGGCTTCAACATCGGGAACAAATGCCATGTTTGGAAGCACCTATAAAGAAGTAAGGACAGATTTTTTTCAGTAAACAAGAACCCTGCCACAAAGATAGAAACCACTACCAACATGTATGCATGTTCAGAGGTATGAATATTACCAAAAGATTATCTAAACTTGTGAATTTGTAATGTTCTTTCTTTGAACTGATAGTATAGTGCCTAGACGTGACCTGAGAGAAAAGACAAACTAATGTGCATAAGCATAATCTTTTCCCTACAGGGGAAAGAAACCAAATATAGCATAACATCTCAACCAGCAAACACTTGAATAAAAGAGATGGCCTGGCAAATCAATACTAACAGTACGAGATACAAACTAGTGATGCTTATAGAGCTAGAAGGAAGAGAGAGGAACACGGCCACCAACAAAAAACCCAGTAACCTAGAAGAACCATATAATCCTTAGATCAGACAACAGTATTACAAAATCAACAATCAATGAGAAGCATTCAATGATGTGAGGGATATTGGTTATAGAACCTAAAGAAAATAAAAGGAAAAATTTACTAATAAGTAATAAGTGAGGGTAATTGCATTAAGAAGACCGAAGTAGATAATACTAACAATAGAGGTATGCAAAATCCATCTGTCACACAAGACAATAATAATGAAATAAAAGTGTGGATATACAAATGCAAGTGCACATAAGCACAGTCACGACCTCAAACTGGTGCAAAACTTTTAAGGTAATTATGCTACATCAAAAAACAAGAAGAACAAGCATTTCCTCCTATTTTAAACATATTTGCTTTTAAGGTAATTATGCACCAACTCTATGGGGCATATCTGCTTTAAACATATTTCGTCATCTTCAAACTAAAATTCAACAATTTAAATTGATAAAAAAACAAGAAATGTCAACAAAGTAAATTGAAAATCACAAACATTTCCTCTCGTTCTGCCTTTCCATAAATAATGTTATGTTACAATACTCGTTCTAACAATATGTGAACAAATGTTTGAGAACCCTCTCTCTTCTCAAGGAACCAAAACTTGAAAATGAACCATCCTTTCTTCTAGCCACAATAACAGCAAGCTCCTGAGTAACATAGAAAAGAGGCTATGTCACATTATTGTCAATTTTAAAAAATGACTTTTTAAGTGCACATAACTCGAATTTACATGTCACTTCATATAGAAGTTTTTCACACAATCATGAGTTATGAACATTATACATGAAAGCTGAAAACTGCATAAGGTAACATAAATAAACACTAGAATCACATTAGATCAAGGAAAAGAAGAAAACAAAAGAAAGAGAAAAAACAAGCATTACCAAGAGGCAACTTGAATAATTCTAATGGATATATTCACTTGATTCATCCTCAACCTGAAAGAAATACATATAGTCAATTAACAAATGATTTACAAAATATTTAATGAATACAATTTCTTCAAAACATACTTACTTTTGTTAACACTTCATGCATTGGATCACCATCATTCTTTACCTAATTACCCAAACAAACCAAAGCTTCAACTGTTTTTTGGCATCAATGAACTACGACTCTCATTAACAATTCGACCTTCTGTACTAAAAGTTTTTTCTGAAGCAACAGAAGTTATTGGAATTGACAACAAATCACGTATCATTTGTGAAAGAATTTGATACTTAGATTCATTATCCTTCCACCATTGCAAAATATTGAAAGAATCTTCATCACCATTTTCATCATGCTTAATCAATCCGTCCTCCAAATATGTGTCTATCTCAGATTTGGTGGCCTGAAAAGAAATATTCTCAGCTTTACCTAAGAACTTAAAAAATAGCTTTCTTCCACCACATGGTGTGTCTCGACTCTTTCGACTTTGAATACTAGAGGAATTAGTTGATGTGGTAGAAATATTGGCATCCACTTCATTTCTTTCAATGTAAGTTTCATAAACAACTTGTTAAGATTGTTTTACCATTTGCATTTGTTCTTCTCTTGAATGGTAAATTCTTGAAAAGGCAAATTCTGATAATATGAGTTTCACGCGTGGATTTAATATGGATGTAATAATCATTAACAAGTTATAGGATTTCTAATATTTATCAAATTTTTCCTTCATTTTTACTGCCATTGCCTTCATAAATCCACCTTCACTTTCAACCTTTTCCTGCAATATTTCTTGAACTCTCCAAATTTCAAGAAAATACAAGTTTACTGTTGCATAAGATGACCCAGAAAATAAGGTGGACACATCATAGAAAACTTGAAGAAAATCATATATCACTGCTATTTTTTCCCAACCCTCAGGTCCAAGCAACCATACATGAGTCTTCCATGCTATATCTTGCAAAAGCATCTTTATATGCAAGAGCTGTTTCCAACATAAAATATGTTGAATTCCATCGAGTTGGTACATCTAACACTAACTTCTTTGTCGTTGAAAAATCCAACTCTCGAGCTACAGCTGCAAAACCAAGGAGCTTAAAGGTGAAACTTTGATACATTTTACTGCATCTCTAATGCTAATGATTTCATCTTTAATGGCACTCAACTCATCTTGTACCATCAGATTCAAAATATGTGCACAAGATCGCACATGAAAACATTTACCTCCATAATACAAGTTGATGCCGCTTTTTTTCATGTTCTCTTTTGATTTTCTGACAAAAACATCATTTGATGAAGCGTTGTCAACTGTAATAGAGATTATTTTCTTTTTAATCTCCCACTCTGCAAGATGCTTAGCAATTACATTTGCTAAAACTAACTCAGTATGAGGTGACTCAACTTAAAGCTGATGACACGTTGTTGCATATTCCACTCTTTATCAATGAAATGTGTTGTTAATGCCATATATCCAAGTTGTTGATTTGATGTCCACATATCTGTAGTCAAAGCAATCTTATCAACACCCTTCAAGACAAGAAGCAATTTCTTCTTTTCATCTTCATATAATTTCATGACGTCTCTTTTAATTGTCGTTCTTGAAATTGGCACTCAATTAAGAAAACCAAGCCTAAGAAGGAACTTAAACCAACAATTATCCACTATTGAAAAAGCATGTTCTCCGGTTACCACTAGTTTTGCAATGATCTCTCTTATTGATTGAGCATCGATGTTGGAACTCATTTCCATAAGCTTCTTCGTGACATCTGAAGTATGCCCAAATTTAAAACTTAAAATCGTTTGCTTTTTGTTAATAAAACGTGTCAAACATTTGTCTTCTCATTGATGATGTAGATCCTCTTGCACTTATCAAAAATATTGTACTGCGGTACTTACATTTTCCTTTTTTGATACCATTTATAATGACCTCGTCAAAATCATTCCATATTATAGAAGTCTTTGCCCTTGATCTTTTTGCACCAATAATACGTGCTTTGGGAGCATCTATTGAAACTCCTTCATTTTCAGTGTCTTGCAAATCTATAAGAGTTTCATTAGAGGAATGTACTCCGATTGGGGCATCATCTGAACTCTGTCTCGAATCACATATTTGTTTGCCCTTATCAATGATATTTCTTTCTAAATTTATCATTCTTCAAACTAGTAACTTTCTCTCCTGCTCAAACTATATTCCTATTTGAACATGAAATTTGACAAAAACATATTACAATCTAAGGGAATATGAAATGAAAAGCACTAGTTCTTATTATTAAATATAAAAAACACGAATCATTGGGATAAATATCATAAAATGCAAGGCAACCAAACACAACCATGAGAAGGCACAAATGAGCACGCATATGAAAAGGAAGTGAAGATTACAGTTGCAAATGAAATATGCATACAAATTTAAGCTGAAAAGAACATTTTGATACAAGGATAGCACCAATCATGTTGAAAGCAACACATCTCGTGGCCTTGCAATTACCATAGGCAAAAAGGATACTAATAAAAGCAGCAAGATAAAAATCTAAAGGTGTTGACACTATAAAGGAAAGCCAATGCAATGAACATCTGTCCAAAATTGTAAATCCCTTAAAACAGGGATATGGTCAACATGATATAACTAGAAATTCTATTATAAAAGAAACCTCTCAACTAAAAAGCAAAAAGAAAGCTAAAAAACAAGCTAAAATTATATATATTTTGAATACATACATTTATATATAAAAAATAAATATATTATATATATACACCCTCGCCGCACTAGTTCTTATTATTGAATATAAAAAACACGAATCATTGAGATAAATATCATAAAATGCAAGGGAACCCAACACAACCATGAGAAGGCACAAATGAAACACGCATCTGAAAAGGAAGTGAAGATTAGAGTTGCAAATGAAATACGCATACAAATTTAAGCTGAAAAGAACATTTTGTTACAAAGGTCCAAGTCCCAAAAGGTGGCCTATTTTAGTTCTTTTTTTTCTAGTCAACAACCAAACAGAAAAAATATAAACAATTTGTAGATGCAATCGTTAAAGAGACTAGCTGTTGGCTGCTTGAAAGTACTACACTTGCACAACTTCAACAGATTTTTTGAACCAGGGTAGGTGAACAATCTCAGGGCATTACTGTAGCTTGTCTCGATGAGTTCTTCAACTAGAATCTCTAACATTGATGCGACATAGCTTAGAACCTGAAAATACTCTTTGAGTGTCATTGCTTTTCAAACAAATATATAATCAAATCATAGTCAATAAAAGTTTCAAAATCTGAATTTGTCATGCATTCTTAAATAGTTTTGTGAAAGGTAAAGGAAAAGCAAGACAAGGATTATTAATAATAATAATTACCTGAAATGAAAACTTAGAGGTGCTTTTGGACAGCAGATCATGGGAAAAATAATAATAATAATTACGCCTCAGACGTGTAGCATATCTGACAAAGTTCTGCAATCCAGGAGCTCAAAATAAGGTTATGAAAGAAAAACATGTATCATGTAGAATTAGCATGACCAGAGCTAGGGATGTAAATAACTGGAAATCAGTTGGATTTATTCATAACAAAGTCCAACTTAACTGAGTTTTGCTCAAGCCATCACTCACTTATTTTGAGCTATGTACTACAATCTCAGTTCAAATCTCAGTAGCTACTAGATAATTATCTAGTTCAAATCACATACACAAGGCAAACCCACATCTAGGGGTGGGCATCGGGCCGGGCCGGCCAGCTAAGACCAGGCCCGGGTCGGCCCAACGGGTCTGAAGCCCGGGCCCGGGCCCGGCCCGATAATCTTGCCAGGCCGGGTACTGGGCCTGGCCACCAAAAACCAGGCCCGGCCCGCCGCGAGGAGGGAGACACCGGAAGGGGGAGGCGGGGAGCCGAGTGGAGAAGGAGACGGAGCGGGGCGCCGCCGCCGGGGCTGAGGGGGACAGAGGCGGAGAGGGAGAGGAGCGAGCTGTGGACCGCAGCGAGGTGGTGTGGGAGCGGGGCTGCGGGGGACGGAGGCGGAGCTGGTCTGCGGTGGACGGAAGTGGAGAGGGAGAGGGAAACGGGAGAGGGAGCAGAGGGAGATGGAGACGGAAGGGAGAGGGAGCAGAGAGGGAGAGGGAGGGAGAGGGAAACGGGAGAGGGAGTAGGGGGAGAGGGAGACAGAAGGGAGAGAGAGAGGGAAACGGGAGAGGGAGCAGAAGGAGAGGGAGACAGGAGAAACCAGAAAAAATCACGATTTATCATTGATTCGCTAAAAGAAAAACCAGAAAAAATCTAGAACAAAATATTAAACTCCCTGAATTTGGGAAAGAAACATCTGTTGGCAGCAAATTTATTAGTTTCGGGGTGACACATAAACTAATAAAATCTAGACCACATCAAGCAAATATAGGGGATAAATCGTGATTTTTTCTTGAGTGTGACTCTGTGAGACTTTTCTGTGAGAGAGAGTACCAGAATAGCCCCACGCAACAGGAAGACCTCATCTCACGCTGCAGAAGACATAAGCAGAGCGCAACAAGTGTGTCTTTGTCCGAGGAGACGGAGACCGAGAAGCGTCTGCAGGAGGAGCCGAAAATAGGAATCACGATGAAAACAAGAGAGAGAATGCAGAAAGAAAGCATGAGAGAGAGAGAGAACTTACACAAGCAGGAACCTTCAATAGGAACTTACCCATGCAGGAACCTTGGGCTGAAAGCAGAGCAGAGCAGCCGGCTGACCTTGAAGGCTTGAAGGATGAAGGGTGAAGTGGCCCGCGGACGAGTAAAGGTTAGGTCGTTAAGGTTGCAAACTCACAATGGAGGAAAAGTTTCAGTCACAGACGGAGAACAGGATAAGAGAAGGACAAGTTGGAGAGAGCCAGAGGGATAGTCGGATTCAGAGAAAAGGAAACCCTAAAACATAAAAACGTTTCCCACCTGAGACGATTCTGAACCGGTTTTTAAAAAACCGGTATTTTAATACATTTGAGCCGAGTCGAGCTTTAACGAGTCCAGTTGAGTGAACTCGAGCTCGACTCGTTTAACTAGTGATGCAGCTCGAACTCGCTTACGAGTCTAGCTTAAACGAGTGGAGCTCGAGTAGCTTGACTCGTTGTGCACCCCTAGCTGCCGTTGCAGTAGAACATGTCACATGAAGTGGAGCAGGTCATGGAGAAGGAGAAGGAAGACGTGAATGAAAATGAGGAGGAGGAGGTGGCCGAAACGAAGGGAGATCACCTGCAAGGAAAAAAGAATTTGAGCATAAGGAGGTGGCAAACACGAACGGACAGGTTGTGGAGTCAAACAATGCAAAGGAGAATTAACTTGAGGAGGAGGAGATGGAAGAAATGAGAGTATAGCCCGGGAAGACAGACAATGCGTGGGAGAAGGGACTTGAGTAAGAGGAGCTGGCCGAAAAAAAGGGGCATACCGTGGAGACAGCAAAAGGATGGGAGATTCGATTTCAGTAGGAGGAGGTGGTGGAAGGGGAGCGACTCTTGAAGGTAGAGAATGTAGGGGAGAAGGATAATTACGAGGAAAATCCATTGTTCGATGAAACATAATGATTAGTGTTAGATGTATAGACTATACCTGCATTAAAAATTAAAGGTTCTAGGCTAAGGAGAAAACCTGATTTCGATGTAGAGGTGGTAGAGAAACATTTTGTAGTCTCATAAACATTTAAATGAGGAGGATCATGTTCACTGTTTTGGTGCAATTGGTCTAGAGCTTTAGTGTAAACATACATCTTCAAACGAAAGGTAAGTTCGGTCTCAGAGAGAGATTCATACATAGCATCTAATGGTTGGTAACTCCTTTTTGCTGTCAACATGAATGAAGGAACAAACTCTACCAAGGAAGAAAGGTTAGGGGTGTCGCATCTCTACCTATAGAGCCTTGAGGCTGGTCACGACATACCCGAACTTTATGTTGCTTCTTGATTTGCCTACCATCAGTTCAAAATCATCGGTTGAAATTAATAGTACCAACGGCTATTGATCATAAGGATGAAACTCAACTTGGAAAAAGTATATTGGTGGTTAGATATAACCATGACAACTACAATCTAAGGAAAATATTGGCGATAAGTATAGACTATTGAAACAACAAGATCTCAATCAAATTGTAATATCCAAAAATGTGAAAGAAAATCTATAGATGTTGAAATCTATTGAACAACTATAAACTATATATTTGACAACACATGACCCTGTAATCATCTGTGTGTGTGGGAGTCTTCATCTATAAAATTCTGAGTGTGTTGTCTTGATAATAGACATATGCGCATTCTTGAGCTGAACCACGTTAAATCCTACTGTATTTCCCTTTTACTTTGATTTTGTTATGGTATTAAAGCCTATAGCGTCCTCTCCCCTTGCTCCATCATTCATTCCAGTTTTCCCTTACCCATCAAGTATTAATGTTTCCTACTTTGTTTCTCTAAAACTTCATGTAGAAAACTTCTTTCTATGGATGAACTAACTCCTCACACTTAATGAAAGCCAACACTTGCAAGGCTTCTTGATTAGGGCTGGGCCTCGGACCGGGCCGCCAGCGGGGGTTTTAAAAATATTTTTTTATTTTAATAATATATATTTATTACTAACAAATATCTTTTATATTTAACAAAATATTTTATAATTTAAAAAATATTATTTTATTATTACCAGGCCGGGCCAAGTCGGGCCCGGGTTTCAGATATCGGGCCGGGCCCGAGCCCGTCGGGCCGTTCCCTACCCGGTGTGGGCCGGGCCGGCCCGATGCCCACCTCTATTCTTGATGGGAAAAGTAGCTCAGCCAACTGAGTTCAAGATTGAAACTGGCACACAAAAATTGGTGCCTAATTTGTAAGCCTTGACAATTCCCAAGATATTTGAAAGACGTTATCAGATGCATATTCCCAACAAACGAACAAACACGAGTACCACCTTACCCCCTTATTGACCTCTCTTAAGAATGGAGACGCCCTCTGCCTGAATACATCTGAAAGTTCCAAAGCATTTATGATGATCTCCCCGCAATCGGAAAACCTATCGATGATAGTGCAAAGGTCTTTTGGCTCCTTCAAGGTCTTTGTGATTGATATGAGGCATTTGTTGCCTCTATGATTTGGCCTCCTGTCCTTGCGTATAACGAAGTGGTTCCGTTGCTTCAAAGTTACAATTCTTATTTCAAAATTTCAGCACAGCCAATAATGGCTATGGTTCATCAGTAGACTTCTTGTGGATGAGGTCGAGGTCGTGGGTACTCTAACCATGTTCGTGGGAATTATCAACAGAAATCAAACCAAAATAATAATTATTTTTTCAAAGGAGACAATAAGATGAACAAAGAACAGGTAGTTTGTTAAATATGTGGTAAGAAACATCGTTCTGCTATTAATTGTTTAAAGATATTTAACCATGCCTACCAGGCTGAAGATGGCCAGCAAGCTCTTGTAGCTGTTACTATTGATGAAATTATAATGATGAGTGGCATGCAGGCAATGGAGCATCGAAACATATGAATAGTAACTCAAGTAAGCTCTTGGTCTCCTGATTTCATCAAGGAAAAGATCATATTGAAGTAGGCAATGGTGACATTCTGTCCATATCCCACATTGGCAAAGGCAGACTTGAGACCAATAAAATTTCTCTACCATTATCTAATGTTCTTTATCGTGCCAAATTTAAAGAAAGATTTGTTGTCAGTTAGTCAATTCACTCGTGAGTTATCATATAACTTTGAGTTTACTACTTCACATTGTTTGATAAAAGACATGACAACGGACAGAAACAGGGAACCAGGGGCCATAGACGTTATGCCATTGGAGATATCCTTCAAAATCACACAGCCCACTTTTCTAATAGATTTCAGCAAACATCAGAAGTGCAATGACACAATAGAATAGGAAAACCCAATGCTGCAATTGTGAAGTTTTTTATCGGCAAAAATTTGATTTGAATTTTTTTTTTTCTCATTCTAAGAGTGCTATTTGCCATAGTTGCCACTTCAGAAAAGCTTGTAGGTTGCACTTCTTTGAACGTGCTCATAGGACTTCTGAAATTTTTGGAAAAGTTCATTTAGATTTTTGGGGACCAGCCCCTTTTGCCTCACAATTTAGATATAGATTTTACATTATATTTATTGATGATTATTCCATGTTCACATGGCTATACCCTGTAAAATTTAAGTTAGATGTTTTTTTTTTTCAATGCTTCGTGCATTTTCATAAATTTGTTGAGTGGCAGCTTGATAAAAGAATCTAATTTTTTTAGTCAAATGGACGCAGATGATATATGAACCATAATTTTATGGATCACCTAAAAAATATGGATAAGGCAATAATTTCTTTTCCCACGTACAAAACAGACTTGTTGAGAGAAACCATAGAAGCGTTATTGAGCTTGGATTAACCATGATGTTCCATGATGGTGTGCCAACATTTGAAGCTTTTTCTAGCGTTGTGTTTTTGATAAATAAGTTGCCGTCTACGTCTATTGAAATGGATTCACCCTACTTTATATTATTTAGACAACAATTAAAATATGTTTTTTTGTGAACTGTCCCATACTTAAGAGACTATCTCAATTAAGCTTGAGCCAAAATCATTGCCTTCATTTTTCTTGAATATAGTCTTCATCATCAAGGGTACCAATGCCTGCACCTTGGAATTGGCAAGATCTATACGTGTCGACATTTCATTTTTCATGACAATATCTGCCATATAAATGACTTGCAAGGCTGTATGATGGAACAGTTTCTACCTCAGATTTTACTACATTTGAAGAATGCGACGAGATAGACATTCAAGTGGACTATAGTGTGTAATCGCCACCGCAAGAAGATTATTTTATTCTTGCTCAGCAAGAAGACCACCAGCCATTCAATGATATATGCCTTCCGCTTGAAGACAAC
Organism: Nymphaea thermarum; assembly: GCA_011799765.1. Taxonomy (NCBI): domain Eukaryota; kingdom Viridiplantae; phylum Streptophyta; class Magnoliopsida; order Nymphaeales; family Nymphaeaceae; genus Nymphaea; species Nymphaea thermarum. The sequence goes on along the minus strand of JAANDH010000308.1, from coordinate 290,076 downwards.
AATATTTCTAACATTAAACAAGCTATTCTTAGTGATGATCATGTAGTTGATGATGGTGAGCAAGGTATTGGAAGTCAATTTGAAAACTTAGACTTTGGTCTCCATGAGCCATTAGTCTCAAAGAGACATTACTATGCAACATCAAACCGTGTAGGATAACGCCTAATGAGGCTGTGCCACAAACCATGGTCGCCAAATCTATGGTCAGTACCTGTTTCTCAAATCCTAGATATGCTAACATTCGCCAACTTTATCCAAGGATGCCTAAAGAGCCATGGAGCGTTAATGAGGGGCTTGGACACTCAGGCTGGAAGTCAGTCATATATAAGGAAATGAAAGACTTGATGGAAAACCAAACTTGGCATCTTGTTTCCCGAAAAGAAAACATGAATGCTGTGGGGTTCAAATGGGTTTTGAAAATAAATGCTTAAATAAAATAGGACACTAGAAAAGTTGACGGTGAGACTGGTTGGGATTTATTCAGAAGGAAGGAATATCATTCCATGAAACGTTTTCTCCTATTGTGTGCCCCACCACCATACGAAATGTCTTATTTGTTTCCACGGTTCATAAATGGGAGCAAGGCAGTAAGATACAAAGAATGTTTTTCTTAATTGAACTATATATGAAGATATCTATATGCGATAGCCTTCAAGGTATGAAATTTCGGGAAAAGAAAACTATGCTTGCAATTGCAGCGAGCTCTCTCTTGAAACAAGCATCCAGACTGTGGTTCGCTAGACCAAGCAACTTCTTTCTTGACTATGGATTTGTTTCTAATAAGGCATATACATCCAAGTTCAACGTGAGCAAAGATTCTAAAGTTCTTACTTACTTTATTGGTTTATGTTGATGACATAGTTCCAGCACGTAGTGATGGCTCTCTTTTGCAAAAAAATGTTGATGATTTCCACACATTCCTGGTTAAAGACCTTGGATATCTTAGATATTTCTTGAGAGTTGAAGTTTCTTGGATGTCTCAAGGAATTTTTCTATGTCAAGCCAAATATGCTAAGGATGTTCTTGAAAAAGCAAAGACGAGAGATTGTAAGCTCTCTAACACTCATATGAACTCCAAGATGCCGCGGCCAGAGCAAGACAAGGCTCGACATCGGACCGGGCCGAGCCAACCTAAGGTTCAACAAAGTCGGGCTCGGGCTGGCCTGAAACCTTTGTCGGCTGCCCAAGTCCAGCCCACTTAGTTATCGGGCTGAGCTTGACCGTCATGTTTATATCTATCGGGTAGTTAGTTCGATTTCCACCCATTTTGAAACCCTTAATATTTCATATTTTAATATCTTAGAAACCTTGACAACGTGTTGAGAGCTTCTAAGAGTACCATCAGCAACATATGCAGAGTTTCTAAGGGTGCTATTGGTGGCACATGAAGAGTTTCTAAGGGAGTCATCAAAGTTGGACCAAAAGTTTCTAAGTAAGCTGATTGCTAGTATCATATGCCGATGAATCATAATTGGGCCCCCAATACCCAACTCGGGCAGGCCCAAGAGTCAAAGAAGAAACCAAGCCCACCGAGGGTACCCAACTACCCATCGAGTACTGTTGCCCACCCCTACTGACAATCACTTTGAGGACCCGACTTTGTATCAGGAAATCATGGGATTGTTACTATATTTATGCCTCACAGGTCAAAGTCTCATTTGCCATCAATTATGTAAGTCAGTTTATGCATCAACCTCTACAAAATCATTTTAAAGTGTTACGAGGATTCTCAGGTATATCAAGAGAAGTATAAATATTGGAATACTATCTCAAGAACCCTTAATCTTTATGCCTTTTTCTTTTTATTATGATCGAGCTGGATGCCTATAAATTTGAAGGTCAACCAAGGTTCACTTCATACAATGGAGAATCTAGTTTTCCATAGTCAGTCAAAACATATTCAGTTTGATTTTCACTACATACAAGAAAGAGTGACTCAAGAGCAACCTGTCACGAAACACATTTCAACAAAAGGCAACTGGCAAATATTTACACTAACACTATGTTTGGATGAAGGGAAAGAGAGGGAAAGGAATGGATGGAAGGGAAAGGAGAAGAAAGAAAACTGACTGATCATTCATTCCTTTCCCTTCCAATCTCTCAATTTTCGAAGGGATTGAAATTACATTAAAAACTCATTTCCTTCATCTCCCTTTTCTTTTCTTTCCCTTGCATCCAAACACCGTTATTAGTTCTCCATTTCTTTCCCTCCATATTATTTAGTCATCCAAACACAGGAAACGCCTTTCTTTCCATTTCTTTCCCTCCCTCTCTTTCCATCCAAACTGAGGCTGGAAGACCTAACCTAAGGAGCATTCAAAGTTCCGAGGACCAAGCTAGGCCTAGAGAAGCGGCTTAGCTTGAGGGCGGGTATTGACGATGAGGGTAAAGCCCAAGATGTAAAGAATACCTCGAAGGTTATCAATAAAATTCTGAGTGTGCGGGAGTTCATCAATAAAATTCTGAGTGTGTTGCCTTGATCATGGACGTAGGCTCAAATCGTGCTGCCTTTCCCTTTTACTCTGATTTTCTTTAATGGCCACATCTTGGGGAAGGCAATTAGTCTTTTAGCCCGACAGTTGAGTGGCAGGTGTTGGGAAGCCCTCTAGAAAATGTGCAGAAAGCTCTCAATAGTTGCTTGGTTTAGGAGATCACAGAGGGGGAAGGCCAATGGTATCTGAGTACTAGTCAACATAGAAAATGAGAGTAGAGATGGTAGTACCGTTTTCTTTGATTTGTAACTTGGAAGTTGAAGCATGCTTTGAAGCGAATTAAGATTGCTAACAGGCTACAAAATGAGGTTTAAATTGGATACGGGCGTCAATTTTGGACTGGGTCACTACAACTCTAGTTTCGCAAAGATGCCTACAAACACAAGCAGCAAAAATTAGATGGTCAAATAAAGTCACTTATACAAATTAAGATAGTCAATATTGGCTTGAAATATCAGCGAAACAATTCAATATGGAATTCTTCTTCTTCTTCTTCGTCTTCTTTGGTTGGGGTATAAGGGCACATGAAATTTGCTAAAATCTCGTCTATGTTAGATTGGGATGTAAACATCCCATATTTGGGTCTGATCTGACTTCTATCAAGTTCGACTTAACCATATTCATATTGAAGTTCAGACTTAGCCATATTTTTCAAAATTTGAATTTGGATCTACTCTAAGGATGCGTAAGATATGACGTTTCGATGCGGTCAAGTTTGATTTTTTAATATCGAGCCCAATTGGATATCAAATTCGATGTTAGTTATAAAATTGCATATTGAATATGAATTCAATTAGCAATCAACTTCTATTTGGCTAAATAAATTGAAAATTACATTGGTAATTGAGTACATCGAATTAATTTACATACTTTTGAGCCTTGTGTTGGAAAAAGTTTGGGGTGAAGATGGGTCAGCAACCACCCTAGCCTATATGTGTCTACATCAATCTTCTGATGCTAGATGACTCTAGTGCACTCCTAAATTGACCATACCATATAATTTTTTATTTGAACTGCCAAGAATAAAGTTATGGTGTGAAACAACAGACCATTTCATATGAATCTTACAAAGAAAGGGCTTTCCTGGAAATTTTAAGGTTCATGTCGATCATGCTCTCTCTTTCTTTCTTTCTTTCTTTCTTATTAATTAAGAGCTCCAATTCATTTGGAAAAGACCATTATGGTTGGTTCATCCAAGAGACTAATGGAAAACTAACTATTTTAATTATTATTTTAGAAGGAAAATTGTTCTGGGACCTATATTCGTTCAACGTCAATTGATTCTGTGCCATCAAGATATGAATCCAGATCTGAACACCAACGCATTATTTCCCATTCAAATTCAAACACAAATTTTCCAAGATGTGGTCCATACCCTGCCTATCTGTTTGCTCCCTACTCACCATTATTGAGGCAGACTCACAGGGGCCGGGAACAGCACATGCAGATCCTAAAGTGGACCTACCTGCTCCTGTTCAAGCAACCTGGGACTACTCTAAGGATGTCAATGGATCAGATATAGATCAAATTATTGACTTAAATCTGAATCCGGCTACTAGGTTTTGGTAATGAAAATAAGGTGTGTTCATCAACCAATGAGAACATAGCCTGTGGTTTTTGTTGCTTTTTGCTCTAATCTGAATTCGAATCTCCCCCGCATTCAAATTAGATTTGAATGCCGTAACACATGAACCTCATTTTGCATGTAATAATCGGGTCTGATGCCACTTGGATATGGGTCTTGTTCAACTAAGTTCGCCCCCCTTTTTTCGTTTAAGGCATGCTTGGTAGCATCGATCCTCAGATCCAAAGCTGATGTAAAATTTACACTTTGTGGCACCGTCATTTTCAATAAGACGTAGATTTTAGCACTGTACGTTTCAGGTGCACATTAAATCACAAAAACCTCACATCTGATGTCTGTCCAGAGAAACGAACGGTCGTACTTTAGATCCTCAGCTGCGGCCCTCAGTTATTATATCTCGGATCTTAAATCAAAGATCTAAATAATATCCAAATATTTTTACCATTCCCAACCCTTTTTCCTTCTCGTCATCAAAGATCTTCTTGACATTGTTTGGTAATTGAAACATTTTGTGAGTATTTCATGAATCTATTCCAAAATATTAAAGTAGATTCATGAAATTGTAAAACTAGGTGTCCACAAATGTAAGGCAGATTCATAGAATACACAATTTACCAAACGACCCCTTAAAAACAAACCGGACTCATAAGTATAACAGTTGGAAACTTAGGATTCCTCCTTTTTTATCAGACTATAGGCTTTAAAGACCCCTTGAATATGCATTTTCTTTATATATATATATATATATATATATATATATATATATATATATATATATATATATATATATATATATATATATATATATATATATATATATATATATATATATATATGTATCTTATCAGCTTCAGTTAACGGGGCCTAAAGAATAGGAACCACTTTCAAGGAGAAAAGCCAAAGTTTGTGTTATGGTTAAAAGCGGTGCTAAGCTTGGCGCGATTACTTGGTGGCCAACTAAGGAGGTGCTGAATGGATGTCAGATATTGCCGAATGGCTAAAACTTAAGATCTGTAGTGACTAAAAATTAAGATCAAGGATACAGAGGCAGAGGGTGGCCTCGGAAAGAATGTCTATAGTTTATAACACAACACTGGTTTACGGTGCTTCAGTAAGAGATTTTTAATTCTTTGTCATCTATCCGCCATACGAATCCTTATATATGGAATTTTCATTTTTATATAATTTTCATATTCGAAATGGTCATAAATTAGTCAATATAATTTTGATTTTTGCTCATTCATATATTCCACCCAACTTTTATGTGTGTTGTCAATCTAAGCTTGGAAATATCATATTACCAAGCCTCGTGTGGACGTTTTGTGAGACTGGAAGTCTTGGTCCTAAAGTCTTGACCGACGATAAACGTTCTGAAAAAAGATACCTAGCTTGTGATATTTTTTCCAAGATAAGTGGGGCCTACTGTTGTTGCTTCAATGTTCATGCATTTTTGTCGCACGTCGACTTTTCTTTTTCTTTGGATATTTTATCTCGGGAAGCGACATTTAAATTTGAATTTTAATACGAATAAAGAAAAAACTACACCATATCCGAATTTGATCTGAATTTGAATCCAACTTTTAAATAAGCAACCGAATCTGGTCCACATTATGAAACATATTAGACATAGAATATTTATTTGAAACCAAATGTTTAAATCAGATCCTGGTCCGGATACAATCATTTATTTCTTAAATCTGAAACCTATTTGATTCTTTAATTAAATATTAATTTACTTTTTCATATCATGAGTGAGATAACCAATCGAAAGGGATACTTTTTCATATCATGATCATAACAAAGTCATACATGGTGGCTGAGCCAGAAATTTTGGGTGGATTGGACACCTTCACCACATAAATCTTCAAAATTTTTTAAACACCGAATATGAAATATATGAAGGCTCCGTCGCCGGTCACAAAGCTATGCCCACATCTGACATCTCGCGCATTAAGCGGAACCGTCTTTGAGAAAATTGAAAAATATATGGCACTTTCCTGAGATTATAGACAAACAGAATGGATGTAAGCGTAAATTTTCAAAAACAAAGGGTGGACGATAAATCAATAACGGCCAACCGCCACTTACCGCAAAGCGCTGATGCTTTCAAAGAGAAGCCATTCGTTGAACGGTTTCCAGTACCTTTCAATTTCATGCTTGTCCCATGGGAACACACTTTTTGGAAAATCTTACGAAGATTTTTATGTTGAAAATTCTATTGGTTATTTATTTATTTATTAGAATCGAAAGGGCTAAGAATTCTGCTTTTTGAAAATTTTAATATTTCAAGTTTTTTTATTCTGAAATATTGATTTGTTTATTTGGTGGGCTAAGAAATTTTGCTTTATGAAGATTTTTTATTTTAAAATTTCTATTATTGATTTTTTTTTTTTAAGAGATGGGAATATCGATACCAGCTGATCGGGTTTGAACCAAATGTGCCTTTTATCATATCTGATTTATCCGATGTCTACATATGTGTATTCGGACTTGGCTTCAAATGCGAATAAATAAAATTCTATGTCATTTGTAAACCTGAATTTTAAATTCAAAATCCCAATCTGATCTGAATTTGACTTTTAAATACACAACCGAATCCAAACTATATCATGTATCAAAACTTGACCAAAATGTATAAGTATTGACATTATGATAATTTATTTGAAGTAAATTAGTATTCAAATATAGATCTGATCTAGATTTCTTGGTTGGATGTTAACTTTTTTCTGTGAAGGCGGGGAGAGGCTAAGAAATATATTTTATTTTTCTAAATTAATTTTAAAAAAATAGGTCTTGGTTGCTTTCTTCTCCAACAGGCTTGCCCGTCAGTCAAGTAAAGCCCACATTTCGTGACCCGTTTGGGGTCTCAAAGACCAAAAATTGAGTGGAGAACCAATCAGGCTGTTGTTGGTCATGCATGGACAATATAATCCTTTGATGTGCCATCACCCCCATGTTAACGTTTTGATGACGACATCATCCATGCACATATACATGGTGCATCCATTTTAACATTTGCATGCGGCCATCATCCATATGCATGCCACATGAGAGAAAATATTTTTAAAAGTGTCGATGGGTCGGGTATGGTCTTAAACTCAAATTGGATCCGAGTCTTGGGTAAAAGAAAATGATATCAATAAGGCTTCCGGCTGTACCTATATGACCCCCATTGTGGATAAATGGATCGGATCTGAACCGGGGCACGTAGAAGCGTGCGTGCGTACAAAGACGCCTCCTTTGGGCTTTGAGACGGATAGTCACGAGAGAAAATGTCTCCAGAGATGGACAGTGATTATGTTTTGGCGTTCGATGAAGTGGTTGGGGACACTCCTCAAGAAAATGGGTCTCATGGACAACCTGTCGCACGACAAGTTGGCATAGACAGGGTGTCCCCTCAACCCAATACTAGTAACCTTGTTCTAAAACCACTGAATAACACCCCTCAACCCAACACCCAATGCTATAGTTCCCACAAAAATCGAAGAAGAGATATATAAGCACATCCTGCCTGACCAGCTGCGCTAGTGTGGAACCCTGCTTTAAATGTTTAAGCAGTTAAAAAATTAAACTGAAAGTCTAAAAATGAGAGAAAATGGGGTTGCGGCACCCAGAAAAGAGAAACAAAGAGGGGCAATTCATGCATCTAAAACTTATATGATGAAGTTGCTTTCAAAGTAAAGTTAAACCATAGGATTCAGATCCAAAACCAGGTGCTGTTAATTAGGAGATTTTGAGTTTAATTTAACCCAATTGATTTTAGCATTGCCAAACTTAATCAATATTACTCCCATCTTTCGTTCTTAAATATTCATTAAGGGAGTTTCATAAGCAAAATTTTGGTGTTCTTGAAATATATGATTTTGTAACACCTAGTTCAAGGGCATGCGCTATGTCATTGTTTTAGAGAACATAATGTCATGGAACATAAAGCTATGGTTGACCAATGGAAAGGGGATTTTCCTTGTGCAGGTACTCAGGGGAAGTGAGATTCATCGGAAAGGGGATTTTCCTTGTGCAGGTGGATGGGGAAGATGAATTGAATGTGGTGCTTAGGCAAGGATGCTGGTCTTATTCTCGTTGCTCGTTGATGGATGGATTTCAAGGGACTTGTTGTTAAGTATTGAGGATCATCGCATCGGATGTGCCCTTTATGCAGCCGTATTTGTGGAACAAGAAAATATACAGGTGATGATTCTCCTCCTGGTTGTGGTCTCTTCAATGTGAAAAACAAGAATTGCAGTTGGGGGAGTTAGAAGACAAAGAGGGGAATATTGCAGTCGCAGATGGTGGGGTTAGATTCATTTGTAGGCATAAAAAGATCATGAAAAAGCATAAAGTCAGTCCCCAATGAAAAAGAAGACAGGACCTCTTACGGACATTACTATGGAGAGGGATGTAGTATGGTAGACACAGGATGACGAAGAATTGGGTGAATCCGAGTTAGGGAATGTTGAAAAAACATTCCCTAGTCAATTAGATGTTTTAGGTAAGGGAACCTATCATAAGCCTTTATAATGAGATAAAGGCTTATTTTTAACACTGTTTATAAGTGTGGGATAAAATTTGTAAGTGTGGAATAAAGTGCCTTTATCATTAGAAAAAAAAATTATCTGTCTGCAAATTGAGTGTGGGATAAAATTTATAAGTTATAACACTGTTTTTCGAAAAACTCATAAAACATCGAGGCAATTTTGAATAAATGGACAAAACAACCCCATCCACCCCTTTCTCCAACCGTGGACTTCCATGGCATTCTGGGTGTCTGGAGGGTAAAAAATAAATAAATAAATCCATTGAGAAAAGAAAAAAAAAAAAAATCTGTAAAACTGGAGTGGGGTCCAACTTGCTGCCCTTATTGCCATCTTTCAAACTTGAACACAAGAGGGAGCGCCCAACTTCCAAAAAAAACCTTCCTTCTCCAGTTTTGGACGGCTGTCAGTCCGCCGGACGCTTGAACTGCCGCTGCCCGCTGGAATGCTAGACGTCGGACTTCTTATACAGTTTTGCCTGTACTGTATGGGGTCTCTTTCGGAAGCAAAAGAGGAAGCCGGGAGTTCTGGACAGCCACCGCTCCGTCGGACGCCTGCTGCTAGCCAAACACTGTGGTACCTATACGCTTGTTGGCTGTTATATACCACGGTCCACTGTCATCAAGCAAACATACCTGAACAGTAAACACAAAGCAGGGCTACCAGCCGAGTACCGCCGGTGAGTGAAGCAGTGGCCAGTGAAGTGAGTCCCGACTCGTCGACTCCCTTCTCGCCTCTTCAAATTCTTCGTCTTCTTATTTCTTCCTCTTCTCATAATCTCATTAGTCTTCAATCATTCTTCTTCTTCTTCTTCTTCTTCTTCAGATTATCTTTTATTTGTTGTTTTGTTCTGTCAGCGCATGACTGCGTCAAATTTGTCGGCCAACACAGAACTCACGCCTTACAGTGATAATTTTATTCCTCTCTGATTCTTTTTTTTTTTCTTTTTTTGATTTAGGAATTTATCAGTTTAATTAGCCCCTTTTGATTCCTTTGTGTATTTCAATTTCAACTTCGGCGATCTAACAATTTGACGGTTTTATGTTGGGGGTTTTGGTTTATCATTGACTCATTTAGGAATTAAGGGTTATGTTTCGGATTTAGGGGTTCAGATTTTCCCCTTTTCCATTTTGTTTGTTGTATTCCCGTTGCTAGTGCGTGACTGCATCGAATCTGTTGGCCAAAACAAGTAATTCCGCCTCTCTCATTCTTTGTTTTTTGTTGCTTTGATTAGCTATTTAATTAGTCCATTTTGATTACCTTGTGTGTTTCAATGTGAGAGTTTTCGATTTAGTATATAGATTTGGGGGTTCTTGTCATGGATTCATTTGGGAATGAGGGTTCTGATTTAGATTTAGGGTTTTTTATTTTCTCCTTTGGAATTTCAGATTAGTATATCATATTAATCCTTTTATATGGTTCACGTTTTATAATTTTATTTGCATTCTTTTCTAGATATTCATGGATTAATGTGGAAGAATAAAATACTGTACATCATATTAGTAAAAAGAAAAATCTAACTAGAGCAAGGCGTTACTTATGGAAGAATAATTTGAAAGAAATCTAAAATGGATTTTCATGAAATTGGATTCAAAGACTATGAATATCAAATCTGGGTGTTTGCATCCCAAAATTTTTCATTGGTTTTGGAGTGCTCCAGAAAAATAAGGTTTTGTTTTAAAATGGGAAAGAAAGGGACTCGCCCGTCGGTACGAGGATCGACCGTTCCCGGCGCCTTTACCGGGGGTAATCAACCCAAGGGCTATGTTTATCATTGATGCATTTCATTTTAACTTAAACATCATTTTAATTCTATATGCGGTGTAGAAAATATTGAAAGTTTGATGTTTCAAACTTTTGAAAAGACTCTTGAAGAGTTGCTTGAAAATGTGAAATATTTTGAGGAAAAAGTAGAATTAGTAAATATCATTTGAAAAACTTGTGAAATCTTGAAATCACTTTAGTGTTCTCTTAAGACATTAAGTAGGTTTGAGATTTTGCTCTAATTCGGTTACCACCTAGTTAGAGCTCCATCCCCTCTTGCTTAAGTTCTTTTGGAGAGGTGCTTGTGATCATAAGTGAAATAAAGTGAGTGAGAATGCATGGATGCATTTATCCTATGAGATTGGAATAATGTAAAACATTCCTACCACAACATTCTTCTAAAGTCATTCATACCACAACATACATCTAAAATTTGTTATTGTAAATATCATATATATGAAGGAAAAATTTTTGAAAATGGATTATGATTGTAGACCATCAAGCATGAATCCAATATTGGGTCATTACTTGGTTTGTGGTCTTAATGAAGTCGGCAAATGAAAAATTAAGATCTTAAATGATAAGGAAAAATATTGAAATAATGAAAAAGATGAAAGACTTGATCCCAAGAGAGATATAGAGAAAGAGATCTTGAAAACCATAAAATCACATGTTTTTAAAGACAAATATATGTATTCGTATACATATATGAAAGCTTATGAAAATGATGTTTATATCAAGTAGAGAAGAAAATATCATTTTAGAAAGAGAGGGAGATTGAAAATGGAATACACGTATATATATTTATATATATACGTATATAAGAGTTTGTAAAAGGATATGTTAAATCATAAATAGACAATGACAAAAAAGGATATTCATGTGCACACATATGTATATAATATGTATATACACATATGTTTTCATGAGTATTAAAATCAAGAAGTGAATTGAAATAGCCGACTTCATTTTTTATGTCGGCCGGAAGGGAACTTGGGCTCATGCAAGAACCTAAGTTAAGTCTCCAAGGCCATATTAGAGGGTTTCTTTTGAAAATGTTTTGTAAGAGCATGATCATAAACATAACATGTAATAATTTCATTGATGACAAAGGGATAAGTTTCTTCTACCATTGGGTATGGAAGAAAGTCAAACCATAGGATAAGGGACTTATTAGGGTTCCTAATGAAATGATTAAAAGAAACTAACGTAAAATGATATGCAAATGCAATATTAACATGTACAAATTTCGTGAGGGTCTTCCCGGGTTGGACAAGCCCCAACCTCAAAAATGACAAGAAGAAATCTCAAACCCAAACACTCACTTTCATCGTGCATTGGGTCATATAAATGGAATATTAGAATAGCATGCATGAGCATCATTTCAAGCATGAATGATGAATGAAGGCAATATATCAAGTATATTTTTGGAGATAAATGAAGATACGGATTTTGTTCCATCTTGCTCATACTCCCGGTGCACTCAAGAATAGCTCTTGATTCCGGATCATTTGAGCTATCTTGCATGGCCAAAGGGGGGCGACAAGAGGAAAAGAATAAAATGAAAAGAGAGAATTGCATACCTCAAATATGATGATATTGGAAATGAGACATGAGAAATGAAAAAGAGAGAAAGAAATGAAATGAGATATTGGTCACGTACCTCTGCTGAAAATGATTTAGAAGAGAAATTCTCACTTTGGTAGACAATTTGTTTGATGGGTTGTTGCTGAGCAGCGATTCTCTGGTTCACCTGAGATGCCAAGGCGGATTCGCAACAGGTTTGGCTGCAACAAGACTCACAACAGCCAAGACAGCAGGATCTCCCGCTACTTGCCAGAAATAAGGGATTGTTTGTGGAGCTGTAACTCTCTGCCCACCACTCCGCTTAACACGTCCTATGACTCGTTGGAATCACAAAATCTTCAAGTACGACGTGGAGCCAACGAGGGAGTGAATCGGTGGCAGCACTTGGTGGCAGAGGATGCGGAACAGGAACTGTTCCGGCGGCAGTCGCAGGTTTTGCGGTCTGAGCTTGTCGATGGACAGGGGCAGCTTCCAAGGGCTGGAACTTCCTCCACAGAGCTCGGATTTGGACGTGTTGTAGCTCGTTGGAAAGGTGGAGAGGTCAGGAATGCAATGAA
>JAANDH010000308.1:202004-274530 GCA_011799765.1 Nymphaea thermarum | reverse complement strand
TCGACCGTTCCCGGCGCCTTTACCGGGGGTAATCAACCCAAGGGCTATGTTTATCATTGATGCATTTCATTTTAACTTAAACATCATTTTAATTCTATATGCGGTGTAGAAAATATTGAAAGTTTGATGTTTCAAACTTTTGAAAAGACTCTTGAAGAGTTGCTTGAAAATGTGAAATATTTTGAGGAAAAAGTGGAATTAGTAAATATCATTTGAAAAACTTGTGAAATCTTGAAATCACTTTAGTGTTCTCTTAAGACATTAAGTAGGTTTGAGATTTTGCTCTAATTCGGTTACCACCTAGTTAGAGCTTCATCCCCTCTTGCTTAAGTTCTTTTGTAGAGGTGCTTGTGATCATAAGTGAAATAAAGTGAGTGAGAATGCATGGATGCATTTATCCTATGTGATTGGAATAATGTAAAACATTCCTACCACAACATTCTTCTAAAGTCATTCCTACCACAACATACATCTAAGATTTGTTATTGTAAATATCATATATATGAAGGAAAATTTTTTGAAAATGTATTATGATTGTAGACCATCAAGCATGAATCCAATATTGGGTCATTACTTGGTTTGTGGTCTTAATGAAGCCGGCAAATGAAAAATTAAGATCTTAAATGATAAGGAAAAATATTGAAATAATGAAAATGATGAAAGACTTGATCCCAAGAGAGATATAGAGAAAGAGATCTTGAAAACCATAAAATCACATGTTTTTAAAGACAAATATATGTATTCGTATACATATATGAAAGCTTATGAAAATGATGTTTATATCAAGTAGAGAAGAAAATATCATTTTAGAAAGAGAGGGAGATTGAAAATGGAATACACGTATATATATTTATATATATACACGTATATAAGAGTTTGTAAAAGGATATGTTAAATCATAAATAGACAATGACAAAAAAGGATATTCATGTGCACACATATGTATATAATATGTATATACACATATGTCTTCATGAGTATTAAAATCAAGAAGTGAATTGAAATAGCCGACTTCATTTTTTATGTCGGCCGGAAGGGAACTTTGGCTCATGCAAGAACCTAAGTTAAGTCTCCAAGGCCATATTAGAGGGTTTCTTTTGAAAATGTTTTGTAAGAGCATGATCATAAACATAAAATGTAATAATTTCATTGATGACAAAGGGATAAGTTTCTTCCACCATTGGGTATGGAAGAAAGTCAAACCATAGGATAAGGGACTCATTAGGGTTTCTAATGGAATGATTAAAAGAAACTAACGTAAAATGATATGCAAATGCAATATTAACATGTACAAATTTCGTGAGGGTCTTCCCGGGTTGGACAAGCCCCAACCTCAAAAATGACAAGAAGAAATCTCAACCCCAAACACTCACTTTCATCGTGCATTGGGTCATATAAATGGAATATTAGAATAACATGCATGAGCATCATTTCAAGCATGAATGATGAATGAAGGCAATATATCAAGTATATTTTTGGAGATAAATGAAGATACGGATTTTGTTCCATCTTGCTCATACTCCCGGTGCACTCAAGAATAGCTCTTGATTCCGGATCATTTGAGCTATCTTGCATGGCCAAAGGGGGGCGGCAAGAGGAAAAGAATAAAATGAAAAGGGAGAATNAGGGGCAGCTTCCAAGGGCTGGAACTTCCTCCACAGAGCTCGGATTTGGACGTGTTGTAGCTCGTTGGAAAGGTGGAGAGGTCAGGAATGCAATGAAACCAGCGAGAGAGTGAACTGGTGACTGGAGCGGTCGGTAGAGGACGCAGAACAGGAACTATTTTCGGGGCAGTCGCAGGTTTCGCGGTCTGAGCCTATCGATGGACAGGGGCAGCTTCCAAGGGCTGGAACTTCCTCCACAGAGCTCGGATTTGGACGTGCTATAGCTCGTTGGAAAGGTGGAGAGGTCAAGAATGCAATGAAACCAGTGAGAGAGTGAACTGGTGACTGGAGCGGTCGACAAAGGACACAGAACATGAACTATTTTCGGGGCAGTCGCAGGTTTCGCGGTCTGAGCCTATCAATGGACAGGGGCAGCTTCCAAGGGCTGGAACTTCCTCCACAGAGCTCAGATTTGGACGTGCTATAGCTCGTTGGAAAGGTGGAGAGGTCAGAAATGCAATGAAACCAGTGAGAGAGTGAACTGGTGACTGGAGCGGTCGACAGAGGACACGGAACAGGAACTATTTTCGGGGCAGTCGCAGGTTTTGCGGTCTGAGCTTGTCGATGGACAGGGGCAGCTTCCAAGGGCTGGAACTTCCTCCACAGAGCTCGAATTTGGACGTGCTATAGCTCGTTGGAAAGGTGGAGATGTCAGGAAGATGAGGAGCCTACTTTTGTGATTATCGGATGTCAGGATTAAAAGATATGGTTTGCTGAGTAGAGCTATACTCTGCTGTCGCAGGAACAGAAGTTTCAAAAACAGGCGGCCGGAAAACTTGTGATTCCGGCCGACTCCGGCGTCAGTTCCGGTCAAGCTTGGGCTCGTTGGAACCGCAGGAAGATGAGGTACTGACCTGAGCATTTTGATGGCGTTTGGACGTTTGTGGTGATCACGGAATTGGTTTGAACAGAGCTGTGGGAATACTCTATTTCAAGATAGGGGCGGCCGGAGATTGAGAGATTTCCACCGGCGGAACTGTGCAAAGTTTTTTAAGATGATTGAAAGAAGCTCCCATGGTTGGAGAAGAAGAGTAGAGAAATGCAATGAGAGGCAAATCTTCAGTCATGAAGTATTAGAAATCCCCCTAAGGGTTAGCCCATGCCCAAGAGGGAGGATAAAGGACTTATTTATAGATTTTTAAGAGCTAAAATTTGAAATTTGAATTCAAGAGGGAAGAACTTTGGAGGAAAAATTTAAAATTCGAATTCAAGATTTGAATTAAAGAGATAAGAGCTTTGGAGCCAAATTTCGAAATTCGAATTCAAAATTTGAATTCGAAGGGAAAGAGTTATAGAGCCAAAATTCAAAATTCGAATTCAAGAGGGTAGAGCTTTGCAATTCCCAATTTGGATCTAAACTTGGATTTTGGATCTAATTTGGATTTGATAATTGGATTTTGAATTTGAAATGTTAGATTTGGATCTAAACTTGGATTTAAAATTCATTTTAAAAATAATAGACCCAAAATTTTAATAGCCCCATTTTTGAAAAATTTGGGGTGATAACGCCGGGGAAGTCCTTATATGCCATATCCTTAATCTGATTTCTAGTTGAAAGTGATTTTTCTTATCGAACTCAACTTGGTACTTAAATTCTTATTGCAATCAATAATAGATTATGTGCAACATCACAACTATGCAATAATTTGGCCCTAATTGTTTGATTTGGGAAGTTCATGTGCCCTCGATTGGGTTTTGTGATTTCTTTAATTCACATTAATTTCTTAATTTGGCATTGGTGCTGTTGGTCTTTTTGAATTTGATTCTCTACCGTTTAAGTATTCAAATTCAAACTATAGAAAGTGTAGGTTGTGATCCAGTAAATGAGAGATATGAAGTTAGGCAAGCTTATATTAATTATTGGTTATATCAACACAGACTTTATAGATATCTATTGTTAGGTCCTTTGAATCATCTACCTAAATTTCAAGTTTTATGATTTCAAAAAATTCATGGTTTGAATATTCTCCCAAGACAGACAATACATATTGTTGGTTGTATTATCTTTTCAACATCATTGCTTCTAATAAAAACCTATTTATTAATAAAGGGTTCAAAGCCTCAAAGAAAATGGGTGGTAGTGAAAAACATGTGCATTTTATTGTCATAAAAGAACAAGTCAAAATTCAACTCATAATATGAACATGCAGCATATAATTACTTATCAAAGCATGCATGTGGGTAAAATTATTGAAAAACAAATTTCAGAGTAAGTTTAGAACAACCACTTGAGATTGGAGGCATTTGTGGATGCAGTTGATTGATTAACATTTAAGTTTGTGCCTTTATAGGCCATGATTAAAGTTCAAGTTCATTAAATATATGAAGGTAGCTTTGTTGAGTTTATTAAAACTTTAGCTAGGTATAATAACAAATTGGCAGAAGTTGTTACCTTCCAATAGCAAACAATCATCACATGTAGCTCAATAGGGAAAATAGAGGAGAAGAAAGGAAGAAGGCTAGAATGACAAGAGAAAGAAGGAGGAAGCGTAGGCCTTCCTTCCAATGAAAGCCTTTGCAGGAAGGCATACTCCTCTACTTTATTGAGAAAGAAAAAATATATCTACAAAAGAAGTGGGGCGTGAATTAATAGAAAAATACAAATGACAATGAGAAGCAACTCAGCAACCTGGACGCAGAAGCTCTGAAACCAGTTAGTTAACAACTTTCGGATTCTCTGTGACCAAGAGAAACTGATAGTTATCTGAAGTTATATCTACCATCAACCAACCAATCTCTCCTTATCAGATTGCCCACTTTGAATCTAATCTTCTCATTAGTCACTATTAAAGATCCAAAGAGCTCCCTTACAGTTCTTCATGCACCAACATTTTTTAAGCCATTTCACCACCTCAAATTTTATTGTCCCAGCCTTTCAATTCCTCCCTCACTCCCTGCCAAGGACTTCCTTCACAGCCAAATTTTTCAACCAATCCCCTCCAAAAACTTCTTTGGAAATTTTACACTCAACAAAATGATAGCATTCTTCTTCCTCTTTGCATAGAACACATTGGTTAGCTAAGTTTATGCATGCCAAACTTCTTCAATCTACCCGTTATCACGAATCTCTCTCTGCAAGCGAGAAGCAGAAGCAGCTTGCCCTTGCTGGCACCCCTCCATTCGCCCATCTTGTTTCTCCACGGTTGACTGTCATCTCTTTTCCTGCAGGTGTCCCACATCCGCCGGGCATTTAATGGTTTTCTGCGATCCTTGCCAAACTTAGTTTGTCATGCCCATCGTCGATAATACTTCTTTAACTACATCTTTAATTATATGGAGCTGTAATCACACCAAGTTTATCAAAAGTCCGTATTCAGCATTTTTCAAACATTTTATGATAAATTCACAACTAATTTCAAAGATTTTCAGCTTCAAACACGTAAATTTCTTATAATTCTAATCAATTTCCTCTTCAGTTTGACTATTAACTCTATTTGGGACTTATTTGGATATAATTTCAGACTTTATACATAGCGCCCAACCTCAATTTAGACTTGTTTTATAATTCAAACCTGGATCTATCCAAAAATTCAAACAAATTTCTAGATCGAAATCCAAGACAAAATCCTAGCTTCAAGTTCAAAATAGGTCCCTATATCCAAATCTGGATCCGAATACAGGCTCCTGATTCAAAATTGAACTTTGGATCCATATCGAGATCCAAAATAGATCGCTACATCCATATACAAATCCAAATATCAGCTCTAGATGCACAACAAATTCTTACATCCATATCTATACCTAAATCCCAGCTCCAGATCCAAAACATAGCCCAAGATCTACAAACAGATCCAAATTCCAACTTTAGACATAAACCAAGCTTCCAAATCCAAAACCATACCCAAAAAAGAATTTTAGATCCAGACCAGGATCCAAATCTCAATTCTGGTTCATGTAATCCAAATTTGAGCCTTGGATCAAATTGATGTCCAATCCATATCCAAAATGAAAAATCTAGATCCATATCGTTATTCAGTTCCAAATTCTTCGTCTAGAACCAAATTGAAATCCAATTCCATGGTCCTATATCAATCCAAATCAAAATCTGTGATTTAGATGTAAATTTCAGATCCAAATCCAAATATTGTTTTAGATCCTATGTTTTTTATCCAAATCCAGCACCAAATCCAAGACCTAGATCCATTTTAAGATTCAAAATTGAGATCCAAATATATTTATGTCAATTTTCGTCTTAAAATTCTAAATTCAACTTGCCTTGGTATTTGGATCTAGTTTTTTTATCCAAATTCAAATCATAAACCCTTCCTCTTCCCAAGTATCGAGGCACTCGTCATTTTCCAAATACTGCTGATTTCATTCACAAAATTTCCAAAATTCCCATGATTTTTTGAAGATATCCTTGAAATTTTCATAATGTCCATAATTTTCTTGAAATATCTTTTTTCCTCTCCATCTCTTTTCTCTCATTTTAATATCTCTATCTCTCTCTTATATTCATCTTTTTCTCTCATCCTCTTTTATGTATTTCTCCCTCTTTCTTTTATTTGTCACTCTCTCAATTTCCCTCTGTGTTCTTGAATTTTCCTCATTCTTTTCTTATTCTCTTTTTAATGTCTCCCTCTAAACCTTTTTCGTTCAAATCACTCTTTTTATTCTTCTCTCTTTTTAAATCTTTCTTTTTGTTTTAAATATCTCTATTCCTATTTCTCTCTCATATGACTCTCTATTTCTCTTTTAAAGGTTTTCCTCTCTTTAGTATCTTTTTCTTTCTAACTTTAAATTTTATTTCCTTTTTTTGTCTTCATTTCTCATTTTTTATCTAATTCTCTCACCTTTTCCTTCCTTTGTTTAACTCTTTCTACGTCTCTCTATTTTTCGTGATTCTTTCTTCCTCTATTTTTCTCCATCTCTCGTCTTACGAATATTAATATGGTGAGGATTTGAGGTATTTTTTTTATTTCCGTTATTTTTGAGGATGCAACATATCCAACCTAAGAAACATCTAAATACACTTGATGTACATGATAATTTGCATTGAGCATCTCATTTTGAATTTTCTAAATCACAAATCTAACCTCCGCCATTTTTCAATCCTTCATTTCTTTTTAGCCTCCCCATGGCCTACCATGTTATCAGTTGTATGAATGTTTTTCATTTAACATTTTTCATTAATTTCATATAGATATGCATGAACATGCATTTGCATACGCCCTCAAATCACAAACATGAATGGAATGATAGGTGCACTTTTCATTGAATCTTCAAGGAGGTAAGACTAAACCCTGTCAAGGTAAAAATCAAAATATGGCAAGTCTGAACCCTTTCTTTGAATTCATGGAAAACACTTTGTCAAATCTTTATGTTTTCTTCCTCTTTTCAGAAGCTTGATCTTCAAAATCAAACTCTTTTCAAACTTTGGTAATATTACAAAGTCCTTTTCTTTTGGTCATATGATGAATAGAACTATGACCATCGTTCCTTTAATTTAATATCTTATTTTTCAAACAAAACTTGAAAAACTTACTTTTGTAAAGAATGACAAGTTGAAGTCATGTTTTGCAAATCAAGTAATTTGCAAATATGTTTTTTCCACTTCTTATAATAAGTTGCAAACTTTGATTTTGAAAGCTATCTTCAAGCATAAATTATCATTTACATTTGAGTTCTGACTATAATATTTAAAAAGCTCTAATGATTTTAAAGGTTTTTTTTTTTGAACAAATTCACTTTCTAAACTATTTGACGTTTCTACATTTCAATCTCATTTTTCAAGGTAATCATCATTCGGAGTTCATTACATACCCGTACGACCATAGTTCTACCATGAGAGCACCATATTTTAATCTCTTCAAAATTTGTCTCAATATTTTTTGAAAATTGTATTAAATCTAAGTATACATGCATATTGGATTTTAATAAAACACTTTAAAATATTGAAATGTGCAAAGCAATAGGCTAGTTCTTGGCCTAGTTACCCCCATTAAAAGTGTTGGGAGGGGCTGAACATCGTACCTACGAATGGGTCCGTTTCTCTTTTTTTTTTCAAAAAAAAAAAAAATCCTTTTTCTAAAACATTCTAAAAGCCAAAATCAATTTTAAAATGCAGATAAGAGCCCATTAGCATATTTACTTTTTTGCTTTCACCAACTTAAGGCTAAGGTCTTCTTCTGTCATCCCATATTCCACTCCTATTAATAGTTTAGAGCGAATGAGGTTGACTCATTTATCTATCCATGCTTTTATGCGACAATTTTCTCCAACATATCTCCTTCTCAACAGCCTCCCAACCCATCCTATCACTCTTCCAACACCACGAGCTTCTCCATGGCTTTTTGTTCGTCCATAGGAATCCATCTCCACGCAAGGCCATCCTGATTTAAAATTTTACTTGAGCTATCAGCTAGCAGCATCTCATTCCATCCTTTTAGCGGCTTCAGCTCCACCCGCCTTCAATTTTGGGTCTCCATAGATCCTTCCATTTTTTGAGCTGTATTTTTGCCTATTATCCACATCATCTGCCCACAGATTGGAGCACATTTTCTTTTCAAGAAAATCAGCCACTTCTGACAGAATCTTTCAACTTTCATTCTAAACATAGCTATACTGGTTAGCTTATGTTTTACTAAGCATAATCTACCACTACATGAAAGTAATTCAGCCTTCCACAGAACCAGTTCTAACAACCTGTCCTCCACTCCCTTGCAACTACTTGTCTATCACCTTCATCTAACCTCCGTGGTTTCAAGAATTTAAATTATCTCCCCATCTGTCTATTCACTTTAACTTGGTCAATCGCCAACAAGAGTGCCTTGTGGTCTGATGTTGCTCTTTCCTCGCTACTTCAATCCACCCTATCAATACATATTTTTGAGGCAAAGACCTAGTCAAGTTTGCAAAATACCCGTCCCTAGCCATATCATTTCTCCCAGTTATACCTCGAGTCCACCTCTCTGATCTCTTTCAAGAAGCAATTGCTTATAAACTCATTAAAGGACCTGCATGAGGAGCTATTGGCACTGAAGTCACCTACAGCCTTCCTCTCTTTCGAGAACATTTTCTATCTCTCTCAACTTCTACACCCTCATGTTCCTATGGTTAGGTAGATACACAACAGCAACTAGGAATCTGATCCCATTCTGCTTTTCTTTGAACCACCCAATCATCCACCATTAGGACTTGACCCATCCCTTGGATGCGACTACATCCTCTTGCCATAGGCAAGCAATACACCTTATGCCCTCAACGTGATCAACATTGGCATCAATCGTTAGCCATCTAACTCTTCTTTGAGGCACGTAAAGACCATGAATCAGCAATGGTGACTAAAAGAATACAAATCTTTGGCTGTAAAGACCATGAATCAGCCATGGTGACTAAAAGAAAACAAATTTTTGGCTTTGTACCAGTCAGAAAAGCCACTGGGTCACTGCAGGCAGCTGAACCTGTAATTAGGGTTGCACAATGAGCCGAGCCAATTTGGGCTCGATTCGAACTCGCTTAAAAAAACTTGGCTCGTGCTCAACTCGTTTATAAAGGAGCCGAGTTCGAGCTTACAAAGATACTTGAAACGATAAAGGAGTCGAGTTCGATTTTGAGGAACTCGACTCTACTCCCAAACCTTTACTCTATATAATATTGTCAAAACCGGTTTCACAAGTTACACGAGTTAATGCTTACACGAATTCACCTTAAATGAGTTAATGCCTAAATGAGTTAAATGAGTCGAGTTCAAGCTAGAATTTGTGAAGTCGAGTCGAGCTCGAGCTTGCTATAAGGAGCTCGAGTCGAGCTCAAGCTTGAGTTTGTTGAGCCAAGTTGAACTCGAGCTGGCCAAATTCGGGCTTGACTCGGCTCGTGTGCAGCCCTACCTGCAATTCCCACACATTTCATGAAACAATTTTCATTCGCATGTTTGTCCCCTTGGCCTCTCCCTTCTCCACGAACATGATGGTCAATGCCCAACCGTCTACTCCCTCATTTGCTTTTGCTACATAGGAGCTAAGCAGAGCTCTCTCTCTACGGCCCCCTCCTTTACCACCATTTCTTCCTTCCTTCTGTCCCCCTATCTTCTTGCCTCACATGACATCCCCTTTTAACAGTCCATTATCTCAGTCTCCCTTTCCCCTCAAAAAATAAACTCATTTAGAATTTCTAGATCTCCAATACCCAAGCCAGCAAAAGGGTTATGAGATAGAGGAACCAGATGAGTAGTTAATCTAGGAGTACCCCCTTTGCCTTGATCCTTCCATCTAGGTCGAGGTAAGTTGTTTTGCCTACCCGTTGATCCTGTCCCAGGCTTGTTGAAATGATGCGCCTCAGTACGACCCTCCTCCATCCCCCTCTATGTTGATCCCTCATGCTTCTCCCTCATGCTTCCTTGAGAACCGGACTGGTCCTTTTCCAAAGTTGTTATTCAAGATACCATCCAAGGGTTCGAAATCTCCTCCACGCATTTTCCTTTTGCCCTGCACGATGCGTCGTCCATGTACCACAGGTTTTGCTTTAGATTCATATTTCACGTTGACTTCTAGGTCATCAGTAACTTTCATCAACCACTAGTTGCACTTTCAGCTTCAGCACAAACTCTAACAGAAATTCGAGCAAACCCAAGTCCGCCCACATTCCTTGTGAACTCAGATGCTTCTAGAAAATTTCCATTTGGTGACCTCACCACTACCTTGAAGGCATGATCATTCCATAGCCACTATGCTCGGAATCTGTGGCCTACAATGCTGTGTTTCGAGAAGCATAACAGAGATGAAAACTTGCAGCATGGTCTTCTATTTCTTACTGGGAAACGTGTTCTTCTTGAGCTTATTGTCGGAGCAAATTGGAGAATCAGTTTCAGCTTCACTTTAAACCTAAGGTCTTCATTTTGCACTTTTGGCCTTTATTATTATTATTATATTTTTTGCATTGCACAAATTAGGGAATCTTGGAAACTGGTTTTGAACTAGTTACTTTGTGAAATCATGAAATTGAAAGGATAATCAATCTGCCTAATGTCTCACTTGATTTCCATATTATCAGTCCTTCAGTCCATAGCTTTGTGATTTTTTTACTCTTTTATTTGCAAACGTCACGATGTCCCCATTGCATTGAAAAATTTTAATTAGCAGTCGCATGTACTTCTGCTGTATATATATATATATATATATATACTTAAACTGTATTAATTTGTGTTCTTTGCTTTTATAATGGTAGCGTCACACTCTGTAGGATTTGAACCTATGACATCGGGTTTTGGAGGCTTGTGCTCTACCAAACTGAACAAAGTAGCATCACACTCTGTAAAATTTTATTTTTTGGAGAGTTGAGGTTCTTGGTTGAGTGTCTTGATGGTTCGTAACATGTTTTTTTGACTGGTTATTTGAATATTTTCATGTGTACATGCTCTTTCTTTTGTTTTATCTATAAATTTTTTCAGTTTTTCAGAATTATAAGTATTCAAATATAATGATTTGGCTGAGTATTCTCCAACGACATATTTGAAACTTTAGATTTTTTGCTATTCGTTCTTGTTTGGAGCTTGATTTACAAGTTTTAGCTTCACTAAATACCTAAGGCCCGTATTTTGTTCTTTTATGCTTTAGTAGTTTTTTTGGATCTTGCTTTGTGCAAGTTTGGAATTGTTGGAAAATGATATTGGATGGGTTACTCTGCAAAATCATAAAAAAGTGAAAATAAATGGCGAATCAATCTGCCAAATGTCTCGCTTGATTTCCATGTTAGCAGTTTATAACTTTGATTTTTTTTCTGCTCTTTCTATGCAAAGATCACGATGGCACCATCACATTTAAAAACTTTCATTAGCACTGACATATATTTATGATATACACACACATATAATTATATATATAGATATCTTTTGTACATATTTAAATTATGTTAATATATGTTCTTTGCATTTACGATGTTTGATCTATACATGTATATACATATAGTTAAAGTTTAAACTTTAAAATGAAGTATGTTTGCACCTAGGAATTGTTTGTTTTCATTTCATTTTATTTCTTTGACTGTTTTTCTCTTCTTTTTATTTTTTTTGGCATATTTTTTCTATTTGGTCTTATTCAAAGGAGGTGTTTACATGTTTTATCAGTTATTTTCCCAAAACTTTTTTCAGTTTTTCAGAATCTAAGTATTCAGTTTTAGATTTGTGGCTAAGTTATATGTTCCATCATATTTAAAACTGTGAATTTTTCTATTTATTCTTGTTTGGTGCTTAAATTACCCTCTTGAACTCTAGGTTGGGGGATCAACGTCTCATTTCTTTCCAGCTTTCCCTCCTCTATTCATTTGCTCATCACCTTTTCTTCTTTGCAGCATACAAAGCTCGGAATCGAGCGTGGTTAGCAGCCACCCATGCATCCACTTGTTCTGGGAAGCAACTCATATCTTCATCAATGGTTTTACAAAGCGACAGAGAGAGAGAGAGAGAGAGAGAGAGAGAGAGAGAGAGAGAGAACCAGCTTCTATGACAACAAAAGCCATCGCTGGTCGGTCCTGTGCTGCACCTGAAGAACCGTTCGGCCTCCGAGCATGGATGAGAAATGGAGAAAGTGAGGGAGAGAGAAAACGACTTGATTAATATCTGAGTATATATAATACACAATATATGACATGTATATAATATTATAACGGTATTACAATATAATATGTTATATACATAAACACGTGTATAATATATGTATTATATGCAATATAACATGTATGATATTATACGTTATATAAAATGTATGTATTATATACATATATAATATATTATACATTATATATAGGTAATACATATGTTCTTTGCATCTATATTGTACATTTACTATGTATATATATATATATATATATATACACGTTGTACATACTATATATGTACGTATTTCATGTATACATAGTGCATATGTTATAAGGATATTACCATATACATATATTTATATTATACATAATGAAAAATATATATATAATATTATATTATATATGTACATTACAATATTATATATGTATTATATGTATAACGTAACATATGTGTACAATGTGTTGTACGTACGTATATACAACATATATAGCATATTATGGTGCATATATATAACGTACGTTATAAGATATACATATATAATCCTAGGTTGTTTAATATCTGCAATATATTATAAGTAATATTACATATAAATTATATGTTTACATATAACATATTGTTAGATATGACATATACAAGTATATTACAAATATTATATGATACATGTACACAATATTGCTCTTCAAATTTGGGTAGCCTTCTTTTGCTATTTCCTGATGTTATTGGTTTTTTCTCTTCCTTCTTGTTCTTCTGGGAATTTGGTGTCTGGGGCAAGAATATTGTTGCTGTGTTTCCCCTTCTGAAACAGTTTCTTGAAGTTGGGTGAGGGGAAATCCTGCGAGGAAGTATCACCTTAAGGTCTTTCAAATTTGATGGGACACAGAGTTTGATTTGTGTAGTGTAGCGGCAGAGATTTCTATCCGTCTGACAATTTTTCTCTGACTTTTTCATTCTTGGTCAATAGAAATCGTTGGTTCAGTCATTGGTCATCACGTTTGATGGGCCTTTGCGGTATGGTCTTGTTCTTCTGATGGTAAAGAGGTCTGCCTTTTTCTTTTTCCTTGTCATGATCCATTGGTTTACTTTCCTTTTTCTTGGTTCTGTTTCTTTTCCTATGTCTGTTCCTTGTTTTTTGTTGAATTCGAGTTTGGTGGGTTTCGGATGTCGTTTGTGCTCTGTGTTTACATCTGCAAGTGAACTCTTTTCTTTCTTTCTGTCTGGATCAATGATTCTTGTTTTTTTCCCATCAAATCCTTATTCTAAAATTCTGTCAACTAGCTTTCCTGCTGTATATATGCAACCTCACCTCATTATAGCCTTGGAATCCCTATGTGCGTCATTTATAGTGCTCTCTTAGAAGAAAAAAAAAAAGCATAATTTATGCATGAGATATTCTCATATTTGTAGTATGCATGTTTTTACGACCGTTCTGTATGAAACTATGATTGACCCTATTTGCATTTCTCTGCTTTTTCTTCTTCAGCATAAATCTTTTTGTGCCGTGTTCTGTAGTCGGATTACTGGTCCTTGTGCCTGTCAATTGCACAAGCCAAAGGAGATCCTCCAGCATCACCCTTTCATATTCGATTGATTCTTTTACCATATCGAATATTGGAAGAGGATCTACTAGGTAATACTTTCTTGGGTTATATGAATGTTAACAAGAATTATTATTCCTTATGGTTTCCTGAAAAACATTGTTCTTCACGAGCACCATTTGTGAACTCCTTTTAAATTCACAAATTGTTACTTTCATGACTTGAGTAGGTTTTGTTCTGTTGCAATGGTGAACTACACAATTTGTAACTTGTACGTGAAGATGAAAGAAAACCGATGCCATACACTGATCATTATTGTTTGATTCATATTGCTACAGAATTGTCGGGGTTCTTTCCTTGCTGGCATTCTTTTCATTTTAGTGAATGTTTTATGTCATATGCTTCTTTTCATCAGATAGTACTTTTAAGTCTTTGACTTACGATTTCCCAGCTTTCTTTAATAGAATGCATCTGTATCATATATTTAATAGGCCATTTTCATCCATCAGCTTAGGGAAACATAAAAAGAAGAGTACTAACTTTGACATGGAATAAGACCGGGGCAGGGGTAAATGTGGGCTTGTGTGGCAGTTGCCCACACGGTCCACAAAAGTTTGTGGATTTACATATTTTTTAGCGCCAACTGTTTGCTTTATTATACATTAGTGCCCCTCAAGCTTAGTTTTTGGCTGCGCCACAAGAATAAAGGAAGTATGTGGGAAAGCTTGTTGTCAAAATTTTCCTCTTAGAACTAAAGTAGCGGACATTTAGGATCAAATTAAGGGTATGAATCTGCCTGTTTGAAATGTTTCTTTTCTTATTAAACTCCATCTATGAACCTTTTTCATCTTCAGAAAAAAAAAAAAATGCATGTCATATTACTGTTCTTAACTCTTTATATAGAAAATCATGGGCATTCCTAAGACCAACTTTGTTAGTCAAATGTATATACATCAAAAGTGAGATTCTTCTGATGATTTCCAGATCCATTAGGAAGTAGGAACTATTTTTTGAATTGCAAATGATACCGCATCTTCAGTCTCTAAATTCACAAGATTAATCTTCTATGACAGGCTTTGGGTGCAGTTTTCCTGCTTGTATCTCCTTTTATACCAGGTAACATCTGGAACTCTTTGATGCATGCCAATCAGCATTATCACTGAGAGAGTATGTCATGAATGAG
This sequence comes from Nymphaea thermarum, assembly GCA_011799765.1. NCBI lineage: Eukaryota > Viridiplantae > Streptophyta > Magnoliopsida > Nymphaeales > Nymphaeaceae > Nymphaea > Nymphaea thermarum. The sequence goes on along the minus strand of JAANDH010000308.1, from coordinate 259,614 downwards.
AGGATTGATCGTACATTAAACAGCCTTGTTTGTTTCTTTTTGCAAACTAATTATTTTTTTGAATTCATCTACAGATGTTTTACCTTGAAGTGATGCAGGAAAACATATTCAATTGTTGCATTACTGCTTTCCAGCGCATTTTTTCCGTTGCATAATATTGTTGAAGATCTGGAATTAATTAGATGGATATAAAAATGAAATAAAAGAATTTTCTGTTGCGTCGACTATATTATTTTTTATTGTCACAAGATGTTAATCATGTTACTTGTTGAAGCTTAATGACGGGCAATTTTGCAAGCTAACATCACTTTTAATATTTTCTGAGAATGACATAGACTATAATGATTTATGATGTTGTATAAGGGCATTTGGGTCAATAAATTGTCATCTACATGGCATGTAAATGAAGTTTCGGGAAGTGCATGGGTTTTGGTAATTCTTGTAAAGAAAGAGCTAGGAAACTTAATTAGCTCTGCATTTTAATAAATAATAAACCCCTCTTTCTCTCTCTTTCTTCAAGTTATTGCAACTTTCCTTAACAACGCTTTTGGTACAGAGATATGGGTACCATTAATTATTTTATATTTAAAGATTCTTTGAGTATAAAGTTTTGCCCTGTAAATATTAGTTTTCAACATTGGAGATTTTAATTACGAGCAATTTTGGCTTGTTAATGTTAAAAAGGAAGTTGCTAATTAGGTCAGCCTTAGTTGAGCTTGGATTATATGATCTTGGGAAATGGTAAGAAAGAATTTTCTTCAAAGATTCTCCCCATATGCATGCCGTTTTGTGTTGTGGTTTATCTAAAGCAGGATCATGCATTATGTATACTTTTAGTAAAACCACAAGTTGCCATTGCTCTGTGAACATAATGTGTCTGTAAAATACATTGCAAAGATGGTATAATGGTTGTTTCTTAATTATTTATGTTGTTAAATGCGTTCCAGGCAGTGGTCATTGCCTGGGCATGCCTAATCGACTTGACTCCATGTCTGTAGAGAATAATCAACTTTCCGCTCTGGACAAGGAAACCTTTCAAAAGGGTGGGCAATAACTTAAATCACTCAAAGAGCAGAAAACCAAAATTTGTTGTAATCACTAGTGTTTGGCAAAAGAGTGTGTACCAAATAACAAAGAGCTTATCAAGGTAATTTTAGAAGAAGCATATGCCCCAAAGTATATCATGCATTCAGGTAATACCAAGATGTACAGGACACTTAAATGCTATCAAAATTGACTTCCTCTTTCCAAAACTAGTCTTCATGAGAGAAAGAAAGAACATAGAGAATTAGATTTACTTTTTACGCAAATCTCCTTTTATTCGTATGCCTTTTTTCAATTAGTTTTTAAATAATACCCTATTGCCACCACCTCACCTCCTCAACAAAAGTGGAGAAACCCCCTCACTGCCCACCATATAAAATAAATAAAGAACAATATTTATTATTGATTAAAAATATGTAAAAACGAGCGCAGGGATTACATGTCGAATCCTGTATCGAATGAAAACGGTTCCGGTTTATTTAACCCGGCCCACTCTGGCTACATTTCAATTGTTGGTGAGGCGATATTTTTAGCGCACTGCCTTCTTATTCCTCGCGGACACTCTGATTGATGACTTTGTAGAACGGGTGAATTTCAATTGCCGTAAAATGACGCTGCCGATATTTTTGCTCACAACGTTCTGATTCCTCGCTCTGTCCACATGAGGTATAGACATAGTCATAGAGAGGGGGAGAGAGAGAAAGAGAGACAAAAAAGAAAGGAGTAAGATCGGATGGTCCGTGATTATCATCAACTTTTCATCTGGAGGCAGCCATCTGCCATCCAACGGTTGTCAGACGACCGCACGCAGTGATATATGCACGTCCGACCCGACGCCAACGAGTTCTCTCGGGAGAATGTGGGACTCGGGTTGGTCTGGGTCGTGGGGCCCTAATTTCCACGTTGGGAGCTTCCGTCACCCCTGGTCCGGCATCGCGTCCAAGTGCATCTTCCTAACAGGCCCCCAACCCCTCCACCGGTTTCCCTCCCCATAAATGGCCGTTGCCCGCGGCTGTAGCCATGACATCTCTCTCTCTCTCTCTCTCTCCTTCTTTCTTTCTTTCTCTATGGAACGGACGGCGATCGCCAGAGTCTCCACGTTCCGCCGGTTCCGCTGTCCTTCCCGCCGCTCCGGTTGCTGTTCTTCTTGTTGCTGTTGTTGTTTATGCGGTTCGTTGAATCAGAAGTTCTAAATAGGAGGAGGGGAGAAGAGAAATCTTGCGATTTTGTTTGAGAAATTCTTTGCCCTTTTATTGAGATTGGGGGTGTTAGGGATGGATGTCTCGGAGTCGCAGTCGAACCTGTCGCTAGGGTTTGAGCAGCCCAGCCCCAGGCGTACGCCGGTGACAGATGAATCCATATCTCTGCAGCTAGATTGCGTGAGCGCGTCCGATTGCGCCAACTCTCGCCGGATCCCTCTCCAATTGCTTGACCAGCCTGAGCAGACCGAGAGCGATGCCGATTCAGACCAGGACCGTGAGAGGGTGGAATTCAGCATCCTTGGGCATCCGATGTGCCTGAAGCGCCGCAGGGAGGGCGATTCTTCTTCCCCGCACCCGCTGCCTCCGGCCTTGAGGCGGCCGGGTTCCGGGTGCTCTAGCTCGGGATCGACGAGCAGGCTCGGCGGTGTGCATATGGAGGCCAGGCGGGCGGCCGTCAGGGCGTGGGCAAACCAACCGCTAGCTGTTGCGGATCCGGAAGTGTGGGAGTTCATGGAGAGGGAGAAGCAGCGGCAATTCAAGGGGATCGAGCTCATCGCCTCGGAGAATTTCGTATGCAGGGGCGTGCTAGAGGCGCTTGGGAGCCACCTGACCAATAAGTATTCGGAAGGGTTGCCGGGTGCGAGGTACTACGTCGGCAACCAATTCATCGACAAGATTGAGTTGCTCTGCCATGAGCGTGCATTAACAGCCTTTCATCTGGATCCTGAGAAGTGGGGGGTAAATGTCCAGTCGTACTCGTGCACCTCGGCAAATTTCGCAGTTTACACAGGCCTTCTTCTTCCCAAGGACCGGATTATGGGATTGGATTCGCCTTCCGGTGGGCATCTGAGTCATGGTTACTATACGCCGAGCGGGAAGAAGGTTTCAGGAGCATCGATCTTCTTCGAGAGCCTTCCTTATAAGGTAAATCCACACACAGGTTACATTGACTATGAGAAATTGGAAGAGAAGGCACTTGATTATCGTCCCAAGATACTGATATGTGGTGGAAGCTCGTACCCTCGAGAATGGGATTATGCACGTTTCCGCCAAATCGCTGATAAATGTGGAGCCGTATTGATGTGCGACATGGCCCATATTAGTGGACTCGTGGCTGCCCAGGTATGATTCACGAACACATAGTACAATTATTCTCCACATTGTTGGTTGTGGTCTTTTTCTAGCATTAGCTGCTTAGTCTGCCAGACGCTAAAGTGTTTGCTGCGATCATATTTTCTTTGTTTTGCTTGTTCTTTCATTCTTTTAACTTGATGGAAGTTTCTTTGTCAATGAAATGTCCGACATTGGATTAGGGAGCATTTTTGCAGTTGTTTTTGTACAGGCGGAACATGGGTTGTTGAATATCACTGGTTCTGTAGATATTCGGTGCATGTCTGGTGTCCCCTGTGTCTGGAAAAAAATGGTTCTGTTGCCCATGGTACAAAAGGCTAATCCTGCAGCAAGTGACGGGAGAAGTAAACTGCCTGTTGCATTAACCGGTGACTGAGATTTTGGAGTGATTTCATCTTAGGTTTTAACTTTTCACTCACGTTCTGCTTTTAAGCCAAATTTTGTTTGTGCACTTATAAAATAAATTGATACCTTAAATTTATCTCAGATCTCAATTGCATGTGCAGTAAAATCATGTATCGAATCTGAGTCATCTCGTTGTGTGACAATGAGCATATCCTATTGAGTATTGACAGTTTGTCATTCTCAGAATTTGCAATATGTGGTTGGAGGTCAATTTTTTAAACTCATAGCATGTGTTAAGAACACACATGAATGTTGTATCCACAGGAGTAAGTACATGGATTTTCTACATTCACATGCCTACACGAGGAAACATGACCCCTGTGCACTTTTTCCTGCCTGAATTTTGTATTTCTTTTCACCAACTTTTGTAAGCAATCTTGTTTAACCAAGTCTTTTAGTAATGCTCTGCGCCTTCCATGTTCACAACTTACAGGATCCGACCCTATTGCATTTTAGTTTTTTGATATCACTATATGCTTAATTTGCCTTAATCCCATTCTATCACAGATATTCTGCCCTTGACTGATCTTATATGCTGTTACTTGCAGGAGTGCTCAAGTCCATTTGATTACTGTGACATTGTCACTTCAACAACTCACAAGAGCCTCAGAGGCCCACGAGGAGGAATAATTTTTTATCGAAAGGGCTTGAAACCCAGAAAACGAGCATCTTGTCCTTTTCAAGCAGATGAAAACGAGCAATATGATTTTGAGGAGAGGATCAACTTTGCTGTATTTCCATCACTACAAGGTGGACCTCATAACAACCACATTGCCGCTCTTGCAGTATCCTTAAAGCAGGTTGCTAGCCCTGAGTACAAAGCTTACATGCAACAAGTGAAGAGAAATGCTCAAGCTCTAGCAGCTGCTTTACTTAGAAGAAAGTGCAGGCTTGTTACTGGAGGCACAGACAATCATTTGATTTTGTGGGATTTAAGGCCTCTAAGTCTTACAGGTATTGAAAACCACAAAAAAAAAAAACTGTTTCTTTCTTCTGTTTGCCTACTCACTGATGAGGATTCCTGAGACTGATAACCTAATTTTTGTATTATAATGTTGTCCTTCGTTATATCCTGCCTCTTGTTTCTGTTCATTTCTCTTCTCTTTATGGTTCAGCAGCCAGTAGACATTGAAAGGGCCGTTTTAAATTACTAATTTGGAAATTGTTATTTGAGATATGTAGCTGATAATTTGTTCAATTCTGCAAGTTTGCTAGAGATTCACACGATTTCTTGGTTCCAGAGAATGTGGACATGTCAAAAAACTTCATGTAAAACAAATAAAAGATGCATTGTGGCAATCTTTGTCACAAAGCCTCTCCTTGATCTCTGGTCTTTTGAGCAGAACTATTTTCCATTATTTTTTTGTTCGGCAACTATATTTCGACCTATAGAGCATCCCTTGCCTTACTTAGTCTGGTCGTTGCAAAGACACAATTTAACCTTCTGAACAGAAATATTATTGCATTTCTCTGATGAGTTAGATCATAGATGTTACGACAGCCAAGGAGCACTGTCTTCTCAAAGACGTCTCCACTTCCTTCCTGCAGAGTTCCTGAAGCAACTTCTACAGTTTTGCATCTCTTTTTCTGTTGCTAACTTGCATCTATCCCTTTTTCTGGTGTTCGTTGAAGAGTAGCTGTAACCTGATCCTTAGTGCAGCTTGCATTGGTGGTAGACTGCTAGGTGCCTGGTCCCGCTTTTCATAAGAAGGGTAGCTGGGTGGCTGTTCTGAAGCAACTTTCAAAACTATTTCAAATCCACAGTTTTGCATCTCTTTTTCTGTTGCTAACTTGCATCTATCCCTTTGTTGGCGCTCGTTGAAGAGTAGCTGTAACCTGATCCTTAGTGCAGTTCTCAGTGGTGCTAGACTGCTAGGTGCCCGGTCCGCTTTTCATACGTGGGGTAGCTGGGTGGCTATTTCATAGTTGGCGTGCCATGTGATGTCAATGTGGTGATTGAATGAAATAAAAAAAGATGTTCTCTGGTCCTGCAAGTTGTTCTGAAGCTTACTGAAGTCGTCTCTGTTTGTCTTTATTTATTTCTGGTTGCTGTTAGATGCTTCTCAGTGAACGGTGGATAGTTTGATGTGTGTATGTCTCTCTCTCTTTTGCACGTGCATACACACAGATACAGACTCACTCGAACCGTTTACTATAAAAAGAGGCTTGTACTTGTGGTAAAGATTCTGACCTTTTCCCAATGTTACGATATCTATGCAGGTAAAATTTATGAAAAGGTTTGTGAAATCTGCCATGTTAGCCTGAACAAAAGCGCTATATTTGGCGACAATGGTGCTGTCTCCCCTGGTGGTGTACGAATTGGTAAGATCGCCATTGGCAGTTTACCCAAATTCACTGGTGCACATGCATTGCCTTTATCGTTAACCTTGTATCTTCGTTGTGTTGCCTGTGCACAGGACCCCCCGCGATGACGTCAAGGGGCTGTTTGGAGGGTGACTTTGAGACGATTGCTGAGTTTCTTCTCAAGGCAGCACAGATCGCCATTGCCGTGCAAAGGGAGCACGGGAAATTGCAGAAGGAGTTCCTGAAGGGACTGCAGAACAACAAGGATGTTCTTGACCTTAGGGTTCGTGTAGAAAATTTTGCAGCACAGTTTGCTCTACCCGCCTTTGATATGTGAAGTTGAGGCGATTTCGCCTACAATTTGTGAAAGATCGTAGTCGGGAGTACGATATGGGGAGTCGTTGGAATCGCCTGCCTGTGGAGCTCCTCCTCTTTGATGTGTTTATTGTATATAAGTGAAAGATAAATGTCACATTTTATTATTGCTTTGAGTACGACAGTCGTGAATTACTGTATCTTCAGTAGATATTTTCCTTGGTGCAAATACATAATCATCAAACCTTTAGTCTCTAATGCTTTGTTTGGATGGAGGGAGAGGAAAGGAAAGAGGGGTGAAAAGGAAAGGGAAAGAAAGGAAGGGAAATGGAATGGGAAAGGAAAAGGAAAAAAAAAATGGAAAGAAAGAAGTGATTATAAAACTTGTTTGGATAAAAGAAAGGAATTGCTAAAATCATGGATAGAACTTATATTATTTTATAATAATAAAAAGTTGATAGTTTACGTGGATCGAAAAAGATGTTATCACATAACTTTCGTTGTGATAGTATGTTTTCTTTCTCAATTCATTTATAATAATACAAAGTTGATAGTTTAGGTGGATCGAAAAAGATGTTATCACATAACTTTTTCGTTGCCATAGTATGTTTTCTTTCTCAATTCATTTATAATAATACACAGTTGATAGTTTACGTGGATCGAAAAAGATGTTATCACATAACTTTTTAGTTGTGATAGTATGTTTTCTTTCTCAATTCATTTAATTTTTGAGAGAATGAATTTACATTAGAACATCTTTTTTTTTCCTCCTTTTGCAACCAAATATAAGAGGACTTTTCCTTTCTTTCCTTCTATCCAAATAGGACTTAAAAGGACAAATGGTAAACTGGTACATTGGTAAACTTGGAAATAATGAACAACCAAAAAATCCCCTTTACCGTGTTTGTATATTTTACTAATTTCCCCTAAATGCACAGCTGTTGGTCCTATTCCTATTCCTTTGATGACTTGTGTTACTCGGTCCACTAAGTCAGTCACGGAAGTCATGTCCTCAAGGGCGGATTGGAGAGGTATTAAAATATAAACATACGTGTTAACAAAGGGCTCTTGGAAAAGTCAAGGGGAACATAGGCAGATTCAATCCGTGAGAGCGACTGCATGCTTGAGACTAAAATATTAAAATGCGCCTGCATTCGAACAAAAAGATGAAAATGCCCTTACACAAAATAAAATACCCTTGAACAATTGGCCCTCACATGTTTACTAGTTTAATGCCGGACGCCTCGTATCAACATCTCGCGAGGGCGCATGGGCAACAAGAAGAATCGAAAGTTTCCTCGCTTGGAAAGCGGTGGTCTCTTGTATCCTTTGTGTTATGCTAGATCAATGCAGGTATCTTTTTCTCTCACGTTCTTCTGTATACAATAAACCTTCCAATTTGCCTAGTTTTCATCAGCTTGAGCATCATACAGCCATCATAATTATCAACACGCTTACATGCTATTATCACTTCAATATGAATTACCACACAAATTCAGTTATCCACATACACGCACGGTCTATTTTCTCACGACCGAAGGCTAGAGGTAGGACGTGCATATCATAGTGACAACTGTTCTTGAGCAAATGAACAATAGTTGGAAAAAGAAAATCAAGCAACGCGAAGGGACTTTCTTGATGCACTAGTGACGTCAAACACCAACTTATCTGTCAAATGCCTAATGCACGTTATGGGAACGATTTTGCTTGAGCAGTTGAAAAAGAAAAACCCAAATCTTTAATAATCTCCAAGTGAAATCAATATATATATAATCTAGCTTTTTATAGTCACTCAGTCATCTAATTAGGGTCATGTCTGATCTACTATGATGGACAGTTAAAAGGAAAATAAGGAGAAAAAATTGATGGGCATTTTCGTCATCTAATATTAGTTCATTCTTTTTTTTCTTTGTTTTCCTTTCAACCATCCATTATTTGAAATAGACAGCCTTGGGTAAATGGCTGGATGTCAGAAATATATGCAGATGTCAGATACTTAGTCGTTACAAGGATAAAGAACAATCTTAACTTTTGATCGTTTTCAGATCCACAATCAAGAAAAAAAAACAAATAGAGAAAGGTAATGAGGTATTTTGTCATCTAGCATTTGTTCACCACCTATTTCTCCTTGTTTTTTTTTCTCAACCTTCAATTTAAAAAATATCAAAGGTTAAGATTGTGCATTATCTATCCAGCATATATATATAATTTTGTTTATGCTGACATGTGATGAATATTGTCCGATGACTAAAACTTAAAAATATGTCCTTAAAATATAGCTGCCACACAAACATTAGACAGTTTACGATACAGCAATAGTTCGTGGTGCTTTTAGTAACAACTTATTAAACTTTGAGTGATAGCATTTAATATTTAGCCATCCAGCACATGACAACATAGAATTTTTAGCTGGGGCTTGATTTGATGCACATTTATCTCTCTTGGAGGCAGCTCGCATGAATAGTACGTACCAAAAAATTTGGAACCAGACAAATTTCTCAATATTAATAGTCTAATGACATCCTGCACTTGTGTAGCAAGCTAACCTTGTCTCTTATGACTTGTCTTAAAAATATTATTGAGCGTCATTTGATCAGGTTTAGATTCGGATTTGGTTCTTAAAAAATAGCAGTTTTGATTCTTATTTGGTTTTAAATAAATATTTTGTAACCAATATCTATGCATTTTGAAAGCCAGTTTTTAACATTTTATAATGTGCTTTGATACAGCTTGCGTTTAAAAATCAAATTTGAATTTCGATATGGATATAAAAGTTGGATTTAGATTGAGAATTTGAAAATCAGATTCAATTCATTCCTTATGCATTCAATTCTGGATTCTAGTCCAAATATGTAAACATCCAATAAACCAGACGGGGTAAAGGGTATATCAGGTTCAAATCCAACATGTTGGCATCCCTAAACCTAATCGAAGGCTCAGGTTTACCGTATAATATATGTGGAAAATGCGATTCTAATTTTTTGAAGAGAAGTGGCATCTGGCTGATTACATCAAGTAAACTAGATCCAAACTAAAGTAACTGTTTCTCCTAGCCAGCATCTAAAAATTGCCCTACGACGTTTACGACATTGTCTTTAGCACGACACTTGTATGAGTTTTAAAGCCACAGTGGAAAGATTCAGCTGTCATGTAAAAGACGTCTTCCTTGCATGATGCTTTTACCCCAACTGTCCTTTTTCTTGTTATGTACTCAATATAGAGCATCCAAAACTAGGATTAGCATATGAGATTTTTTACTAGGATCAAACGAGGGTTAATGAACACAAATAGTTGTACTGTCAACAAAATGAAATTCGAATTGTCACAAGTTTTGGTATATTTTGACTTATACCTTTCTATGCCATGATCCTAGGTTGAATATCCTGCTTCACTGTTTAAACAAGTTATTTGCATGGTTGTCGTATTATTATTAGTGGTAAAATATTCTTTCTATAGAAATATAGTTACTAGTACATAAAATTAAATGCACAGTACAATGAGTAAAGTTGTAAAAAGAAAATAAATATTTAGGGAATATTTTGTTATACCAAAACGAAATTATTGTGAAGTTATCCAGAATTTTATTCTCTCAAAAGAATTATTTGTTTCTGAAAATTCACCCAGCTAACAGCTGCGTGTGTGCTCAAAACATGCAGTGAATAAACTGTTGATCCAGCAGTAAGGCATAAATCGACGATTTTGTCGCATTTGACTGGGACCATGATAAGATAAAAGTTAAGCCAATGCATATAAGCTTGAAAAATTTTCACAAATTTTCTGAGCAATGTTCATTCAAAAATGGTTTACTTCCATTGTTAGTGATCGGGTGGAAGCATCCACAAGCCAGATATACTTGACAATCAGATATCTGCAAATTGAAAACAAGAAATCCCAAACACTCATTATTGAAAGTTAACTGAAACAGTATGGTTAGGTAACTATTGCAAAGAAAACAATCAGGCCTGTAGCAGACCAACCAAAATGCTGTCAATGAAAAGACATTATCACGGTCCGTGGGCATATGCTATCAAGGGGAAAATGTAATAATACAGAGCTGTTTACTAGTAGTTTAGTGTACATCAAGGTACAAAAATATTAACATTAGGAAAACGGCAAAGAGATTGACATCCTCCGGCAGTCACTTATGTATACATGATTGCGAAGCTTCCATATAGTGAGAAGCGAGACTTTAACAAGGTTAGTGCCACGCTAGCGAGTTCTGTTTCAAACACTCTTCTTGCTCTCTTCCTCAGAGATATCAGGTGAACTGATGGAACTGGAGTTCTTAGGCTTGCCATCAACACCCAACCATCTAAATGCAGGCTTTCTGTGATAAAATAATATGTCAGATCACAATATCCATCAAAAAGTTTCAGAAAGGGAAAATACTCATCATGGTGCTATTTAATCAAATTTCTGCATTCAATCCTCATACATAAAAGGAACGTCTAAGTAATTTTACCTTTTCAAACAGATTCAACGATGACAGTAGATTTACAACATCACAAGTCATCTTGCTTTTGCTGCATTATGTAAAGATGAACAGGCTCATATTGAAATTAACTAGAATAGTAAATGGGATCATGCACCTTTAACTCAGCAAAAGTTTAAGTTCCGAGTGAGGAAACCAAATGATTTATCCCTCCTACATTCTGTTATGAAACAAAATCATTTGCAATAGGAAGCACAAAATCCTTACAGCACTTCAACATCAATGCTCTTCAATTGTTAACTGTTTATAGACAGCATATGATTTCCAGTTTAACATTTTCTCCACAGAAAGACTCAAAATATTAGCACAAATGAGGTGACACATCATATGGTAAGTTGGTGACCCAATGACATCTTATATCACCATCCAGAGCAACAGAATACTTCATGGGAGTTAAATGCCTAACCGAAGTGAACTGTGCAAGTAGAATCATTGTGGCCTTGTTCAAACTTCAATTGAGTTTGTGTCGCAAAGTATCAACCCAATATCCCAGATCATAGTGGTTTTACAATATCCAGCCAAAAGAGCAAGGAAGGACCAATACCTGATCTGGAAAAAGTCGCTGCAAGTGGAAGGACACGATGCTGATTTCACACAAGGATGATATTAAAACAAGCAATAGCCTATCATCCTTCCAGGATCTGCTGTCTCATACAAATTAATCAAAAAAAAGAATTGAAAAACAAAAGCTGAGCATACCTGAGAGTAAATTCTTTACCAGAAAAGCCATCATGACGCTTAGTGGTGCAGTGTCTTGTAGAAAACTCTCAACATGCAAGTCAACCAAGCTTTGTCACTACAAAACTTTATGCTTCCCTTTGTCATTAGAAAAAGTAATTAATTGCCAAAGCCATCATCTTGTAGTGATGAGGCCAAACATGGACATAGAATAAGAGTCTTATACAGATTATGGGGCTTCCTAGTTCCCTCCTATTCCAATATGTGGTTAACCAAGTTGACCAGTAGTTCACATTTTCGATGCTATATTTCAAGCTGGATTTTGTAGACAATGCTAAAATGTCCTAAGGAATATTGGTATAGCTGATATGAATTTGGAAATTTTATTATATATATATATATAATCAGATTTCCAAATTCATATCAGCTATACAAATTCTTACAGACTCCATGAATGCAGAACAATAGGTCCCAATGGCAGTTTTTTACAGCTTCTATACATTTGGAATAATGTGTGAGAGGTGGTTAACCACTGGAGTTCACCAGTAGTTCACACTTCCAATCCTATATTTGAAGCTGGATTTTGTGACAATGCTAAGATCTCATAAGGACTACAAATTCAGATCAGCTATACCAATCCTTACAGACTCCATGAATGCATGACAGTAGGTCCCATGGCAACTTTCTGCCCCTTCTATGCATTTGGAATAATGTGTGTGAGAGAGCGGGAGGGAACTTCAACCGATCCCTCCCTTGCACTCGGGGACCAGGTCAGGTATCAGCTATCATGGGCAGAATGAGACCAGGTCCCAACAGATATACTATATTACTATGTATTTAAGATGAAAAATAATGAATTCTTTCTGATAACATAGGTTCTCACTGATCAAAGGGCCTTCCTAACTAATGAATGGCTGAAAGCTTCATGGAGTTGGTAAATCCCCCAGTTAAGGTGTCACATCAAACAAGTTATCTGGCAGAAAGAAGTGTTCATATATGTGATCCCATTTGGGCTCAGATTTTTTATTCTCGTCAATGATGCAGCTCCTGAGCTGAGATGATAATGACCTGCTAACAGCTCGTCTCCGTGGGAATTCAATGAGCTCCGGCCTCAAGAAACAGCAAGCTGGCTTGTTTTCCCAATTAACTGAACTATGTCTAGTTTCAGTATTGGGTGGTGAACTGAAAATGTTCCTGACATGTTCCCTGGCAGATAATTCCAGATGCCAACTTTCCAGATGACCAGTGTATTTAGGTTGTAGTTGTACATTTGGATTCCAATTCTCACTTTCAAAATCTTCAGAATTCAAGTTGTGTGTCGGAATTCCTTGCCTGTAACTGCTGATACTCAATAATTCCCCTTCAAAGTTATGATTCCAATTATTCAAATGGGATAAAGTATGAGCCCTTGATGCTTCTTCATGCCCATCATATGGATAACTGCAGTTCCCACTATGGAGTGAATCTTTTATTTTCTCTTCATTTCCATGAACAGGGTGGTGATGTCCAAGCTCATTTTTCCCTGGTTTTTGTGTAATTGCAGAAGATAGAAGCTCAGTGTCATCCAGCATTTGGCAGGCACGCTCTAGAGACTTCAAACAGGACTTAGGGAAAGCAGAAGCATCTTCAGGTGATGACGATAATCCAGATATTACACTCTGAACCAGACATTTTGCTTCTTCAGTCTCCCCTTTCTGCATCAAACAGATGGCCAAATTGCATTTCTTGTTGTCATCTGGCTCAAGTCTCAAAGCTTGCCTGCTGATGGGCAAGTGGTCAATATATATGTACAGAACTCGCCCTTAATGTAGGTAGAGCAGTAACCATGAATGCTAATTACAAAGAAACATGAAATTAATTTACTTCTTTGCTATTTTCTTTCTGTATTTACAAATGACAGGACAAACTTATTGTTCATGAAGAGGATTTACTGCTAGACATATTTGATGATTAGCTTATAATTTAATAATTATATAAGCTAACAATTTATTGATCAAGATTAAGTTTGGATTACTGTAGTCTGTTAATAGTACGAGAAAGAGAATATGATTTTAAAATTTTTACCATTAAGACCAGAAACATAGAAGGCATTGAGGAGGAAGCGCTTGTGCAAGGATATGGTTAGCATAAAAGATTAAAGATAGCCTTTAATTTTTACACATTATTACAGTTCTTCTTATGGTTTCAGAATGTTGTGTCAGACTTCACATGAATGAGAAGTCATAAGAAGGATAAAAGGCAGCCTTCAATTTTTACACGGTATTACAATTCTTATGGTTTCAGAATTTTGTGTCAGACTGTCATGAATGAGAAGTCAGAAGATGGGATTGTCATGAATGAGAAGTCAGAAGATGGGTACCTGTATAAGTCTTCTGCTTGTCTATAATTCCCTTGTTGCAAATATGCCCAGGCCAAGTTGCCTAGCAACCTGGACTCTTCTTGTTCTGTGGTGATGTAGAATCGCTTACCTTGCGATCTAATCAGCTTCTTTTGCTTGCCTGATAAGGCACAGTTTTCTTTTAACATCTTCAGCTTATACTGTAGCAGCTCTATCTGCTCATCCGGGCGACCACATTTCTGTCAACCAAAAACCCACAAAACTTAGATATAAACACATGTAAATGTTGCTTAAGGAGATACATTTGCTAGGCACCATGATGGAAAACAATTTCATGAATACATTTGCTAGGCACCATGATGGAAAACAATTTCATGAATTAGTGCATTTTATGAATCAATTCCCATTAGTTTCATGAACAACATGCATACTATGCAACACACTCAAAAGGTTACAATAAAAAAATGTAGGTTCTCTCTCAAAACATGCTCTCAAACAACATTTGATCCCTAATAGATTACTAACATGTAAACATTGATCGATTATTGTTGCATAATAAGGTACATGCTTATACTTTATTCCATAGTATACCTTGTAGAGATCATACCTTGTAGAGATCAATGAGGAGATTATCTAGTGAATCCTGAGATTCTGATGAGCACAGAGAACGAAAGGATTTGATTGCTTCAATCCCTTCTTCTGCTCGGTTCAATTGTTTCATCACCACAACCATGTCTTTAAGTGCACTCTCCAGATGGTCCCCACTGTTGATCGCATTCCAGAAGAGAGGGACTGCCTTATTCAAATCCTTATCGATCAACTGCAACAGCATAAGGCAAAAGACGCAAGCCAGAAATTAGCAACATAAACATTGTCTTGGACAACATAACCCAACATAACCTATTATATATGCCGGACAATTATAGCAAGAAACAGCCATCAGTACTCCATAGCTGCAGCAATAAGCAGAAAACACCACAGATGTTCCAGCAGGTGCAACAAATCGCAGACAGGAGGATGGACCTTGTGTATGGGTCAAATCGGCTGTTGGCCAGGCCCCATCCCTGGATATCCCATGTTCTTGCGTGACTGTGTGCTGGCGGAGTCTCTGCTTTTGTGCATGTAACCAACAATGGTAAATGATAGGAATATTTTTCTGATTCTTTAATTAACTTCGTCAGACTCCGTGAAGAAACATCGATCATAAGCTGATGTGACCGATAATTGTTTGGCGTGCTTTGCTACCGTCTTTCTCCCCTTTCTCTTATTTAAGATCAGAATATTTGACGGAAAAATACATATGGAATTAAACCACGTTCGTCCTAAGATTCTGCTGTGCAAAATCACGCCACTTATTATATTTTCTACCGATCAAATCGGTCGTCGTAAGAAAAACATCTAATACCACACGCGTTTGACTGCCCAAGAAGTTCTTCCGTCTTTTCATACCAATAATAATGTAATGAAGATATCAAAGACAGAGAATATACACGCATTTGAATCCTTCAGATTAAAAAGAATCAGCCAATGTTCAACCAATGCAGGACAGAGAAAAATGATGGGGACAGGAAGATCACCTGAGCATCCTTCGCCTTGATGTACGGCGAATCCCTGGCAGGAACTCTCTTGAATTCCGGAGACACACATGCGTTCTTGATCGTGGTCGCACGTATGTCCGGCGTTGCAGGGGCGGATATGGGTATCCGCCGTTGAGGAGGCTTCCAGCGAGGGACGGTCTTGTGAGAAGCGTATTCCATCGGCAGGGAGAGCGAGCGAGAGAGAACGGAAGCGAGAAAGAGGGCGAGAGAGAGGAGGAGGAAAAGGAAGCCGAAGGACTGCGACTTATGGCCGTTGGTGCAATCAGATACACTTTAGATTTCTTGACCGCTGGTCCAAAGTAGCCGTTATAATGCATATATGGATCGGACTTGTCTAAAGATCCACATAAAAATCCTGCTGAATGGCTGCAGTGGAACTTCGTATGTATAGCTCAGGAATAACAATGTTTGAGATGGGAAAAAAAAAATACTAGTGTATATTTTTCAACACAGTAAAAGTGAATAGTTCAGAATGCCTTACTTTGTCATGAGATCAGAACGTAATCATAAATATTTCAACAAGTATTTGAAAATTAATTTAAAAAACAAAATTTTTGAAGTAAATGCTTATTTATGTTAAGGTGTTTAACCTTCCCAAATTAGCAAGGAAGTAAAGACATTTGAAAACAAAAGCAAGCTTTACACATTCTAATCTTGTCATCAGGGATGTCAATCATATTTAAAACGACATCTCATCTAAATTCAAATCCAAATGGGCAAATTAAAATATATATATATTAGTTGGATATCATATTGATTTCTTTTGGTGAATCAGGCGTCCAAAAAGCCTCACTGGTGGAATTAAAGGCACGTGAAAAGGGGTGTCTATATATCGACTTAGCTTCAAAGAGGCAAGAAGATTTAAGAGACCTTGGCGCTATTTTTTAAGGTGGTGAGTCATAACTCTCTTCTTCTGTAAAATTATGACAGAGACATACTCTCTTAAATGAAAAAATAAGAAGCTTATTTTTCTTAAAATTTGCAAAGGAGCAAATTTTATAATTTTTTTAATTAGAAATATTTTTTGTTTCGTAAGAACTTTCCAATAAAAGTATAAAGTGAGTTTCCTTTAATTGGAGAAATGAAGAACATTAATTTCAACATTATTTTCTATCATTAATTACTTTCTTATTATTTTATTTCATTGGCTCGCCCCAACTATTTGAAAAAAAAAAATTACATTACAAAAATTGAAAATTTTTTGTTGGGTAATATATTTTTTATATTCAGATTTAGTTTGATTCTACCCAGATTTAGTTTGGCCCTACCTGGATTAGTCAGATAGACCGTTTGACCTGCCCCTTAAAAAAATACTAGCTTCACCCCTGCCTCAACCCAATGAAGAAAAGTGTAAGCACCGTCACTCACATAGAGCAGCAAAAATACTTATTTTTATATTGACACTTTTAAGACTTTTTTTCATTTACATGTTGATGTTCTTAAACACTCTTACTACTACCCATTTCTTAGAAATTTCTGTGCTCCACCTCCATTTCTTCCTACCAATAAGTCTTTCTCTCTTTCTCTCTCTCTCCCTCTCTCTCTCTCTCTCTATCTGTGTGTGTGTGTGTGTGAAGCAAGTGTTTGGGCATGTCCTTATTGTTTGGTTATGAATAGTGGCATTAAGGGACCGTTTGGTAGTTAAAATATTTTGTGAGCTTTTCATAAACCTATCACAAATATTAGAGTAGATTCATAAAATACTAAAACTAGGTATCCATAATATCTATCCAATTTTTGAGGCAGATTCATAAAACACTCATAAATTATTTTATTTATAAACGACCCCTAAGTAGTCTACAACATTTCTCCTTCAAATTGGTTTTCCCCTTTTTGATCAAGATTACCGTTGGGTTCCCCAGTGAAACCATAAACTGCTCACCTCCTCGTTCTCGATGAATCAAATAGTCTTGTGGTTTATGTGACATGCATGTAAATTCATGAGTGAACATGACAAGTATTGCGATTTTGTGAAAAATCCATCTCTTTTTTTTTTTTAGGACTAGTAAGGACATGCAGGTATACTAGGGCTGGGTGGCCCGGGAAAAACTTGGCCCGGACCGGGCCCGATGGGCAAGGCCGGGTCAGCCCGTGCCCAGTTCGTTAAGGAACAAAAAATATTTTTTTTTTAATTTTTTTTAATAATATACATTTATTACTAATAAATATATTTTATAATTTAAAAAATATTTATTTTATTATAACCGGGCCGGGCCGGGAACGGCCGACAATGTATATTCACGAATGAACATGACAAGTATTGCCATTTTGTGAAAAATCCATCTTTTTCTTTCAGGAGTAGTAAGTTAAGCGTGTCCAGTATTGCAGTTTATGAAACATTTATTTGTTGAAGGAGTACACGAAATCCTTGGGTGACATGGATAGGTTAATTAATTGAAGAAAATTGCTACCGCTAATAATGAATATCATGATAGATTCCATGTGTGGAATAAGAGTTGATGGTTGCTAGTAGCCTTTCTCTGATGTTTGCTACCTAGGGTAGGCCTGCACAATGAGTAGAGCCAGCTCAAGTTCGACTCAAGCTTTGCTTGTTAATGCTCAACTAGAATAGACCCATTTTGAATAGACTCATTTATAAATGAGTCGATAAAAGTTCAATTGTATGCTCAAAATGTTAAGTGAGTCGAGTTAGAGTTGTAAGAACTTGACTCGTTTAAACTCGGTTCGGCTCAACTACATAATGAATTTTGAATTATAACAAAAAAAATAATTAAATGAGTAGCAATTAAATGAGTTAATCGAGTTAAACAAGTTAAAAGAAACCAGACATGCTTAACATAAATGAGTTCAACGAGTCAGGTTCAAGCTCCACATTGTATCATCAAGTCGAGTTCAGCCTCGAGCTTGTTCTCCCGATATCAAATCGAGTTTGAGACGAGTTGGAGCTTGAGTTTTCTGAGTCGAGTCGAGTTCAACCAACCCAACTTAAGGTCGACTCAGCTGATGTGCTACGCCGAAGGGGATAGGCTGAGTGGCAATGGGAGGCGATGTCTAACTTCAGTTCAGTTGTGTCAGTATTGAGATTTTGAGGTCAATAGTAGTTTCACAAATTTGGGTTCAGGGTACGATCAGATCTATTTCTAATGTGGTTCAAGCAGATTAATATTTGATACTTGGATTGAATATCACATTCATGTGGTTTAGATGAAGCTTGATGATGATGTTTTCAATCGCTACTCTTTGGAAACGTGCAAAGAGGCTTCATATTGCTTTATCAGAATGGAATGTAGACCACCGCCAGTGCATGGCTGATTCCCTCGTCAATTAACCCAGCTGACCAGGTCTGTCAGTCTTTCCTGGGCAGACCAAAAATCAGCATAAAATAGGCCATGGCCCCCCTAATATTTTTAAAATTGTATGTATATAATTTAAAAATTTTAGTTTAACTTATATAAAAAATGTGAAAAAGTTTATACTTTAGCCCTTGTTAAAATTTTGAAACAGCTTTTGTAACCAAAATTTTATGTCTCCACCCCTAGTTTCTTACCTTTAGCATATCTCCCTCTCATTCCAAGACCTTGGAAGTAAGCCAGGTCCCTCTTGGAGTCTGCCAGCTCCTTCTCTTCCATCAACGAAGAGTTGTGGTGAAATCTCAGCGCAAGGGACCATCACGTCAGCACTGAGGAAGTCATCAACCAATCCGTTGGTGATTTCCCTTGAAGTTTTTCCCACTTCTTTCCCTAGGAGATCATCTTCCTTTGGAGGACTATTCCCTCAACTTCTTGGCAAGCCATATCAGAAAACAAAGGTTTGCGACTTGGTCCTCGTCAACCATATCTTAAACCGGAGCAAAGGTAAACCTCCTCCTCCTCCGTTTTCCGTTTTCGTGTGTGTATATATATATATATATATATATATATATATATATATATATATATATATATATATATATATATATATAATGGTGATTTTTCTCTTTTCAAAGTAATTCTGCCATCTAATCAGGACCATCCGATCCATCATGATGGACGACAATAAAAAAAAGAATGGCAACCTTTTGGTTATCTAGTATTAGTTCACACATTTTTTTTCCTTGTTTTTTTTATCAGCCATCCATATATATATATATATATATTATGCTTCAAATTGACAGGCAGGATTAGATGGTTGAGTGACTTGGACAGCTAGAGATAATTCATTCACTACATATAAAATATCACTTGCAATATGGGTGTGAATCTAAGTTCAAAGCTTGGAGATCTAAAGAGAGAACGCCATGGAATGTACACATTAAAATGCATGGATGCATGCATCCTCCAGATTTTCTTAAAATCAAGCTAGCCTAACCCTCTTTGCTCTAGGGAAAATAGAATTTCAAGTCTGTGCAAGTACCAACCAAGGATCCCCTTGCGAGCACCCCACGGAGAGAGTTATTGATAGAACCCTCATTTATGGGCTAAGAATCAAGCATTATGGTGTGATATGATGGTATCATGACTTGTGATGGTCTCGTGACCTGTGCTTGGTTCATGTTATTGATACTTGACAATGGGACTGTGCTCTTGATCCATGAATGAGTCTATTTTGTATACAGCCTCAAAACAGAGTACCTCCATCTTTAGAGGCATATAATGAAAACCAGCTTGTTTCCAAGGAAGTCTGTTCTAAAATGTTGAGAACGAAAAACATGGCTAGGAAAACAAAAATCTCAAACCCATAGAAAATCAATGGTTTAAGAAATAGTAACTCTTCTTTGCAATCAAGTGTTTCTCGAAAACAAATTTTGAAATCAAAGATATTGCTATGGGAGGAGATGAAATTATGCATCCTCACCCACGGCAGCTCATCTCCATGATTTTGAGAGACTCCACCAACTCCGGCAAAACCATGGCTTTTCAAGATCATGAATTTGTAAGTATCATAAAACCATCCAAAACAAGAACTAAAATAAAAGATTTTAAAGTTCTCATGGATTTGGCTAAATCAAATATTTCAAAATCAAGTACAATGGGTTTTAACTAAACCCAGCAAGATCAAGAAGTTATCTAAGAATTTCCAAAATAAAAAATTTGAAAGTTTTCATGGATTTGATAAATCAACAATTTACAAAAGCTGATATGGAAATCTTTACCAAACTTGGCAAAATGAGGATCCAAGTTTATGATTTTCTCTCAAAATCAATAATTTGCAAGAGAAAAAAAAAAATTGGAGTACTTTTCACTAAAACCTGGCAAAACCAAAATTTACAAAACTCAAGCTCGTGATTCCCTACCAAGGTTAAGAACTTACAAAATTCATATAAAACCCAACCAAGAATTCAAGAAGCAAAGAGCATTAAAACTTTCATGAGAACTTGACAAAATCAAAGATTTGAGTATTTTTATGAAGCCCGTGTGAGCTGGACATGTTTTTACCAAGGTTATTCTCAACAAGAACTTGAGAAAGCAAGAAGCTCGAGGTAACCCAGGACTAAAACAAACCAAAAGCTTTCTAAAAGCAAACCTTGTAAGCTCTCAAGTTCGCTATAACCCGCCAATTTTTCCAGTTCAAGTATTTCAAGAAGAATTCCCCAAGTTCACAAAGAAAGAAGCGCTTTTTAAATCAATTTTGGCTCTTCAAAGGAATTTAAGTTTTAGAAATGTAGAAGTTTTCTAAATCAGGAAACCAATTTTCGAAGTATCTAATTCAAGGTAAAGGATCGATTCCCTAGAAACTCCACCCTTGAACATTCAATATCAAATGGTCATTAAAGAATATGCTAAACCCTTGGCTTCAACCAAGTAATTTTAAAAAATATATATATTATATATGTTTCAAATCCAACGATTTCCAAACCCCTGGAAGATCGAACGGCGAGGTTGTCTCAAGCTTTTTCTTCATCTCTCTCTCTCTCCTCCTAAATCAAGAATACAAGAATTTTACCAAAAACCAAGCATTTCTCTCGTGACAATATTTTGAGATTTGGGTTTATTTTTTACACCAAAGCTTGTTAAAACCTTGCTCTAAATCCAAATCATATTTTCAAATCAAGTCAAGTTTTCCAATTTTTCAAATCAAGTTTCTAAATCCAAATTAAATTTCCAAATCAAGTCAAGTTTTTCAATGTTCCAAATCAAATATCCAAATCAAGTGAAGTTTTCCGATTTTCCAAATCAAGTTTACAAACCCAAAGTAAATTTCCAAATCAGGTCAAGTTTCCAATTTTCCAAATCCAAATCAAGTATTCCTATTTGATCCAAATTAAAACTAAATCAAATTCAATCTTCCAAAATCCAAATTAGGTTCCAAAAATTTCTCTACGATCCAAGACTAAATTGTAAGGAAGAATTAACTTGGGATACCAAATGCTTAGTAATAGTTATTTGGTGAAGCATAGTGGTAGATGTTATTGTTTCCTTGTTTGTGTCATTTGCCCATATTTAAAGTAAAACTTGACCATTGTTTTAAACGGGAGGTAGTTTCCCGTATTCCATGAGATGTTATTTGTGATAACACATATATGTTCATGTTGGCGAACAACATTTTTTCATAAGTAAAGAATGTCAAGGACAAAACAAAACTTTGAGAGAAGCAAGAAGTTCACGAAAGGATTGTGGGCTGACAGGCTAAGTGAGAGGATCATTTACAACCATTGGCCTTTTGACTTCCACAAGTTCCACTTCAGCGTTAGCCTGAGCCCTTTTCAAAAACCTTTCCTTCTTGGCAGCTTTGCCTTCTTCAGTAGCATATTGAACAGCTTTGTTGCTGTGAAAAGGATTTTTTTTTTTTACATGGAGAACTCAACATAACTATCAAATTTTCGAATGGCATTAAAAATCAAAATAAGTGACAATAGCTATGAACAAATTTATAATTGGCTACAAAAAGTGATCCAATTAATTATAACTACACATATTTTCAAGTGACTCTAAAAAACAAATGGAATAGCTATAGTCTTGTACAGATTTACAATTGACCCCAAAAAATCAAAGAACTATTATGCATAAAAAGCAAGTCAAAAACTATAATTAAGAACAAATTCACATTTAACCTCGCTGACTCTTCATATTTTGGAAACAATGCATAATTGCTTAACCATTGATGATGTTGAATGTATCCTTCTCAATGTAAGAAACTAAAGCATCAGTAACTCATTCATCTCTCATGTTGTTATGAAGCTGAGTTTTGATACATTTAATGCCAACATCAGCAACAAATAAACTCAGGAAATACCATGTGCTTCTCCGTTATCACCAACATTTTTGTAAGTTTGCCAAACAATTTATATTAAGCTTGACAAAATATTGAAAGCACATATTAGAAGCTTTGAATAAGCTATGGAAACAATGACAAATTCTACTCTCATGAATTCAGAAGCAAACCATCTTTTCGTAAATAAAATAGAATCGTACAACCTGATGTTGAAATTATAAATTGAAAGGAAAGCGCCCATGAGCAAATTGATGACAATGCAGAAACAACAATTTGAATTTGTTTTGTAATCTAACCCTGCTATTTTTGTAGCAAGAAGAGAAAAATGACAATACAAGCACTTGCTAACACACTCAAACAGAGCTTAAAAAACGTTGCTTCAGAATATCTTGCCTTCGGATATGAACTACCTTTGGCCATTT
This sequence comes from Nymphaea thermarum, assembly GCA_011799765.1. Taxonomy (NCBI): domain Eukaryota; kingdom Viridiplantae; phylum Streptophyta; class Magnoliopsida; order Nymphaeales; family Nymphaeaceae; genus Nymphaea; species Nymphaea thermarum. Next base: position 236,533 of record JAANDH010000308.1, on the reverse strand, counting down.
AAGAAACCCATGCAAAGTCTTCCACCAATTCCAAACTGTTTAGATTGCTTTTTTTTTTCAAACAATGGATTCACAACCTTTTCCTCTTAGAAGAATACCTAAGGGTTCATTAAATTATATGAAACTCTGATGCAATGGTTATCTAAAGAAGAATTTGTCCACCAAATTAAAACCTTAACGGCCTCATCTATGCCATAAGGTAATGTTTTAAAACCTTAACGGCCTCATCGACTTGAGTTCTCCCTTGCTGCTCTGGCTATCACTGGCCTCCGGCAAGCCACTGAGGCTCTCACGGCCGATGAGCCCCTGGCAGCACGAGGGCGGCCATCTCATGGTGACTTTTCTCTCAGTCTAATGCCTTTTTCTTTCTTTCTTAAGGGCCGAGTTGATGGCCCAGGAATCTACTCTAGGCTGAAAACAAAATTCATAATTGAATTTGATTTGTGTCTGCCAAACACACCATGACAAAAATAGCTGTTAACGCTTATTCTGGAAATATGTGAATTTTTCACTCTTGTTTCCCGTGCTTGTCAGCTACACGAGTGCCAGCCTGATATGGGAGAGAGAGAGAGAAGAAAGGAGGGAAGGAGAGGCCGACGACCGGCTGTTTTCGGCCGGTCTCAAAAGCTTCTGGCAGCCTGCAATGCTCATTACTAAAACCCTCGATGTAAAATCGAGGGTTTCTAGCGTGCGAGAGAGAGAGGAGAGGGGAGAAAAGAAGGGGAGAGAGAAATAGTGAGAAAGAGGGGATCGGTTGTGCTGTACATACTTGGTGGAGACTAGAGAGAGAAAGATTGAAAGAGAAACTAAAACTTTTGACGAGGGAAACCCCTCTGTGTTGAGTTTTTTCGGCGAATTAAAACCCTCAACGAGGGTTTCTTGCAAATCGACGAGGGTTTTAGTGAAGATAGAGAGTGTGTGTGGAGGCCGGGCATTGGCTGTCATTTTTCCTGTATAATTTTTTTTTTCAGTGTTAAAAGAGAAAACGAAAAACAAAAACTAAAAAAAACTCGACCTCATCAGAGTTTTCCACCATGGCCGCAGACTGACTATCATGAGCATCCGCAGCTCCGCTAGTCGCCGGAGAAACCAAAGTATCTGAGTGGGCCTGGATCTGTAATGCGGAAGTGGGCCTCATCGGTCCACTAGGAGCACAGATCGAGGTTCGACTGACCATGTTTTGGATCAAGATGATGTATTTTAGATGTTCCAAAGAGAGCCTGTCTAGTCTGCCCACCTTCTTGATGGGACGTGTATCAACAAGATCCAATTACTAATCGGATCTTGGTTCCAGATTCGAGTCCAGTTCATGACACCATGCACTATCAACTATTCTCTTGAACCTTGCTCATTGTTAATGACAATCATGTGTCTGCTAGAATGCTCTCTTTTTTTATCGTCGCAGGTAAAAATTCATAACAAAGTCCAATTAAGTTTCAGAAATATCAAATGTAGTTGGGGCTTGTGTTTGTCTTTTTATGGGACTACTTGCATGTCTACGGATTTGTAAAACACAGGGTGCCTCCCACAATTTTCTCCCAACTTTTGAGCAGTATTTCCTTTGAGAGAAGTTTTTTTTTTCCCTCATGAATCAGACAAAGTTTAACGCAGGTAGTACAAATTTCCATAATCGAGTGTTTGAAAATCATGATGGTTTCGAAAAAAATCATGATGCTTTCAAAGTAACAAACAAAAAAATATAAATAACTTTTTTTTGAAATATTTCAAAAAAGTGTTTCGAAAACTGGTCGAGTTTCGCTTGCTTAAAAGACAATAAGAAAAAGAGATAAAAAAAGGGTAAAATATGTAAACGGTATACCATCTAAAGCGACCTTTCTGGTTATTAAAATGAAGAAAAGGGCATCTGTAATTTCAGATTTATGAACAATAATGCGAATGCGCTTTATCCTACCGAAAACGCTTTAGAAGGCGAAACGTTGCTTAACATAAAAGTATTTAGCATACCCATATAAAGGATTGGGATCTCATCATTCACACTTTTTAAGTAGATCAAACCATAAAGAGTGGGTACAGATACACATTGTTATAAAAGCAAGATGCCAACAGCTTTTCCAGTCTCTCTCTCTCTCTTATATATATATATATATATATATATATATATATATATATATATATATATATATATATATATATATATATATATATATATATGTTCTTTTTATAACCATTTATGATCTTCCTCAACATTACTGTAGCTTGTTTAATCTGCCTTGTCTTCTTCGTTCAAGTTACATTACTGGTGGTGGAAAAATTATAGTAGAAAATTTTGAGATCTCTGAATGCCAGAAGCTCGGTAACTGTCTAGCCATTTTCCTCTTCTTCTTTAGCAAACGATCCGTTATCTAAACTTGATTCTTTCTTCGGTGGCGGATTGTTACACCTCCTATTCATCCAGATTAGTTATCTAAACAATTCTATCTAATTAAATCAGGACTGAGATTTAAGTTCAACATTTCGTATTAAAACCAAATTTGGATTTGAGATCTGACGCTTACAGATCAGATTGTACGCACAACTAGGGTTTGGTATGAAATTTCTCGCTGGATCTGAATTTGACAAGTAATTGGATCTTGATTTTCTTGTCCAATTTTAGAGGGACTCAGAATTGGATCGGTAGTGAAGCATGTCCTGATGATTTAAATCTCTGCTCACATGCTACATGCTTGTCCCGATCTTGTCACTGGAATGGCCAAAATATTCCCCCAAAGAGGTTGGCATGGTGGAATGAAGCCTTCACTGTTAGACGGACGACTGCGGTTCCAATTTTACGAGCGTCTAACTCTTTTCCATGTTCGCAGATCCCAGTCACGAGTCACTCGAGTTGGCTATGATCATCTGTTTACTGTGTCATGAGTAAAGGTTCACTGAGTTGGCTGGTGAAATATAATGACAAACTTTACTAAGCATATACAAATACTCGTATTACATATTATTTAGTTTTAGTTGATGAAAAAATCATACATGAAATCATGACTCACTTACCTTCTTATATATTTAAAGAAAAAATGCATTATAAAGTTTATGACGCAAGCAGCCGAGCAATCCAAGTCCGAGTCACATATTTGCCAACTATGCTATGTATAAATCCTCCAACATAAGTGTAATTCTTTAGTATATAAATAAATAATGGCAGACTATCATGCTTGAGTCAACGTTAACATATAGAAGCGGCATATAATGTAGCACATGATGGTCAGCTTAGATATTTCAACTTAGAGAGAGAGAGAGAGAGAGAGAGAGAGAGAGAGAGAGAGAGAGAGAGGGAGGTGGGCTTTCTAGGAACCTACTAATATTGGAGGTTTTTTTTTTTAATTTAATTTCCTAGACATGTAATAAACATATGGCTTTTCACATAGGGCAAGAAAGCGTATGTAACAGTAAATAGTTTTTAACCTTTAAGCGTGATGCTATAACTTAACTTGACAACATGAATTGACCGGATCGGCCAAGTCGACCTTAATTCAGTGGACGGTGGTTGATTTTATCCGGAGAGTTCTGTGTTTTCCGGCGTTAACTTTGGATGATGAAACGTAGTTTGCATTGAATCCACATTTCTCGATTACCCAAAACACTGAACGTTTGATGAGTTCCGAAAGATTGTTGCAGTTTGGCAAATTGAAAATGATGCCTCCACTGAATCTTGCATCCCTCCGTTCGAGCAAATGCTGCGGTTCTGAAGTATCCGATGGGGAAGGAGACACCGGCTTCCCATCATGAGATCCGAGCTAATTATATCTTTTTTATGAAGAAGAAGATCAACTTTGATATTCTAAGTATGGGCCGTGCGTTCATGTACCAGCCTTAATCCAGAGGTTCTTGATAAAGTTTTTGCATTTACCAGGCAAATATTTGGGTCGGTCTCTATGATCATCTTGTCTAAGATGCCTTATAAACCGTTTTTTGTGTCTCAAAGTTTTTGTTGCACTTTTCCAAGAAAAGCAGTTTGATAAAAAAGGCTGTGTTCTTGAAATCTATGTTATTCAAATGCATTAGTCTAAAAATATTATGTTTTTTATTATAAAATATAGCATGATTATGTTATGTTGGAACTGTGAACAACTAATACAATTAAATCATGCTTTCCTTGAAATCAAAATAATGTTTTGTGATACATGTGTTTTAGTAACATATAATCTAAGAACACAGTATTGTTGTTACCAAATGCGTTTTAAAGGATACAGTATAAATTTAAATAGGCAAGTTATAAAAAAAATGAATTGAGCATTGCAGGTACTCAAAACATAACTCTGTAGTATATTTGAAACACTTGCCATGTGGTAGAGCTAGAAAATTTTAGCTAAAGGGCACTAGTTGTATAATTTTAAGTTTTTGAAAAGCACATGTATGTGTATGTGAATGAAAAAAGCTGCCATGAAGTTTTAATATGAAAATAAATTCTTTTTTGGGACAGTGTGGGCAATCACCCACACCTACCTGCGCCTTTGCTTGGCATGACCTTGGGAAATCTTCAACCAATTTGTGATTCCTTTCTTCCGAAAAATCTTGGTACCCAGCGCCTCTCGGCATCATCGGCGTCCTGTTCCGAGGGGGCTCCTAGGCTGGCCCGTGGAGAGAACTCATTCCTGGCACTGAATTTTTCACCTCATCCTCATTAACTTTGATAACTTTACAAAATGATGGCATAATTTTAAAAAAATTACATCATAATCTTAAAAAAATTACATCATAATCTACAGCTTTTGCACTTTGATAACTTTACAAAATGATGGCATAATTTTGAAAAAAATACATCATAATCTACAGCTTTTGCACAAATTCTCGAAAAGGGCTTACATTCCAAAACCCCAAAAAATGTTTCCCTCCACACCTGTCAACAGGTGGAATATAGTTCCAGGCATTTTGATCCACCCAAAACAATCATTAAGCCATTTTAAGAAATGGTCAAGCCACTCCATAATCAAAATTCTGGAATTCTCGTTCCTAATTTCTAAGAAATGGTCGGACTTTACCTCTAATCCCTCATATTACTGTTCTGACCTATTATTTGTTTTTACATATTCACAATAAAGAAGCCTCAACTTGGACATGCTATGATGATGTTTTACTCACGTGATGGCGCAATAAAGAATGTGCATTCACATACTCACAATAGGCATACCAACAAATGAAAGTGGCTATAAAAGATCATATGCATGAACATAATAAAAGTCCCAAATTTCATACCATGCTCATAAAATATGATTCTATGAAAACCCTACTTGGCATTTATTCCATTTCTCAATCATTTCTTATCATGCATGCTTATATTAAGAACACCTATGGATACTCTAAGGAAGACGAGTGTACCTTTGCTAATGTAAAACAGTTTCTTAGTTCCACCAACAAATCATCGGGATAGAAACTAGAGAATGATGCAGCTCAGGACCCCGGAGGCAGGGGGAATGGGGCCTTCGGGCCTTTTTTGGGCGGTGGGATTAATACATCGCGCTTACTCGAAAAAGAATGTAGAGCTGCCACTGCAACCCTCACTATTTCCGCAGTCCGCAGCTCTTATTGGAACCCTCAAACCCACGCCCACCAGCGAGGGGCGACCGTTGATATTTTTTTTATTTTATAAAAAAATTAATGTTAATTTCAAATGGTTAAAAATGTAAACTAATAATATATTTTAAGGGAGTGTTTGATGACTTTGAATTTTGAGTATAGAATTTTAATTCTAGAAACAAAATTCAATGTCAATATAAACAGCCTAAATTTTGTACCATGACAAAATGACCACATTAACCCTTTCAAAGAAAATTTTGAACTAAGCTTTCAAAAGTGATTTTAAATATAGGAGCTAGCTATAGAAAACTAGGCTCAACTCTACCTTCTTTAGTCACCTGATACCTAGACTAGGATCACTTAAAACAAACTTAAATAGGGTAATGTTAACTCTACAAGTCTGTGATGGTAGTTAAAATCAGCTCACCAATTCTTTTTACCGCCTCAAGTCAACTCACCCTAGCTCAAGTCAGCTCACCAAATCTTAAAACTACGTTTATTCAACTTGACCGTATATCTTTAGGTTCAATCAAGTTCAAGACAGGTTTATTTTAGTGGAAAGAAAGTGTTGCTTCACTTTGAGTTCTGAAGTAACTTGCAGGTTCCCACTAAGTCACTCTCTCGCCTATTAGCAAGGTTCAAGCTGAATTTGAGTCAAGCTTGGTTGAATTAACTCGAACAGAGCTAGGATCATGTTTATTATGTGTAAATTTATTTTCCCTCAGTTCAGTTTGAGTTTATTCATCTTGGTTTGAGTTCAATTCAGTTAGAAGGCTCTAGAGCTCACCATCCCTCCTGTTTTTAGAGATTTGAGATGAATTTGAGTTCAACCTAATAGAGTGAGCTTAAACCAAGGTAGGATCATATTTATATGTTTTTTGTCATTTCAGTTTGAGTTCATTTATTCCATTTGAGTTCAACTCAGTTCTGAAAGTTCCAGAGCTTACTCTAGCTCCTATGTTCCAAGGGTCTGAGATGAATTTGAGCTCAATTTAGTTTCCAAGGTTGTGGAACACATTCATGGTGCCTGCTATATTTTGCAAACAATATTGAGCATAGTTCACTTAAATCAAATCAAAATTTACCACTTACAACATATCCTTATAAATGGCAGGTCTAAGAATCTCCAGCTCCAATAGTGAAAATTCTAATCATAACCTAACTTTTCAAACCCTCCCCAGTTTTTCTTGATAAATTTGACATTTTAGCTTATAAATTTGGAAAAAATTATTTTTAGAACAATTTGTGATGAATATTTCAATAAGACTTTAACCAAAGCCGATCTAGAAATAGGCCCACATGATGGTGTAGTCAGATCGACCAAACTCACTTGAAGCTTTAGAATTATACACAAGGGCGAAACATTTACTTCTTTTTAAGCCTTATTCTTCTGCGTCAACATAGTAAATATGCTACATATACCTTAGTTCATAATCATATTTGATTTCTAGAGCTTTAGTCCAAGTCAAATCCATGATTTGAGTATGAATCCAAGATCACACCTAGGGAAAAACAGCCATTTTCTTCTATTCCATATTGTTTATTTGAACCTAGGTTATATGTCATATATGCCTAAGTTCATCAAGCTGATCATTTTTAAATCTTCAAAGCTTCAGTATGAAATGCCTTTTTCATTTCAAATGCACAACAATTTATTCAAATGTACAACCAAGGGCAAAATAATCATTTTTTAATATCTTACCTATGCCCAAGGGCAAACAACTATTTCATCTTCAATAATGACACCCCAAACTTGGGTTATATGTTATATGTACCAAAGTTTATGGTATTTAGAGCATCAATTCACAAACAATTTTTGACCCATGAACTATTGCCATCCAGGTCTCTTTATTTAGAATTCTAATCCAAATTTCTTATCACATCCAATATCCATTTTCTAGAGTTTTCTCTAGATTCAGACTTTAATTTGAATCTCAACACCTTATATAGGATCCATTTTTTAATATTTTTTTAGGTACGGATCATGATCTGGATTTCAGAGCTATATTTCAATTCAAGTCCAAATGCATAAAATGTGCATATTTGCAATCAATGTCATTTTCAATTTTGTATCTTATACCATATGTCAATCTGAACAGTTGCCCATGGTTCTTGCAGAACTTTAAGTTAAGCACTCTTTTCAAACAGGATTGAATTTGGTATTTGTATGACTCCATAATATTTTTTTGTTTGATATCTAATATAATATATAGTTTGACGTGTGTTTTCTCTTTATTATATTTGCATCAAACCTCATTCTATGCAGCATGTCAGCACAAACAATTACTCATGAATCGTTGAGAACTTGCAAAGATTAGCTTGTTTCAGACATAATCGACTTTCATGAAAATTTGGCTTCGAAATGGGTAAAATACGGTAAAAATACAAGTTTTAACATATTTTTTATGACACATGAGGAGAACACGAATTTCAATGCTAAACGTTTAGTCCTGTATTGAAAGTTTTAGAGCATTCTTCTTTCTTCTCATGCTGTAAAAAGGCGACATTCCCTCACCCCCTTCTCTATACACACCTTGTTCTCTTGCTTGTTGAGTACAGCAGATTTGGAGAAAACCCAAATGAGTACTCAAACTTAAAAACATGGAAAGCTTCAAGAGTCTTGGTAGATTCTTGGATTCAAGCTGCAGTAACACTCATTCAAAGATCAAATTAGACTCAATGAGAGGTCATGGGAGTAGGCTTGGTCCAGGCCTTCAACGGTTCAGGTTTTCTTTTCCCTTCACCTTCTTTTCTTTATTTTCATATTAGTTCCTATGTTTTCTAGTTTCCTTTTAATAGCATGTCTTACTTTTCTAATTTAGCATGCCTAGTTTAGGTTATTTCTACTTTAGTACTTAGTTTAATTTCCCTTAAACATACTTAAGTTTTAATAGCATGTCTCGTTTGGAATCCTTTGGATCAAGTCTCTCGACTTTGGCTTTTGTATCGTGAAATTTGAATCTTAGACATCATATTACAAGTCTGTATCATAAATCCAATCTAAAACCTTGTTGGCCCTCAAATAAAGCCTAGAACCCAAAATCCCTGTTACAACTATGGATCAAAGAGTTTGGACTTTAAATCAAACAGATCTTTGATTGAGTTTGGATCTCTTTAACACAATTCTCATTTCACCCCAGAAAAGAAATTTAGTTCTAGAATTCCACAATTCTAGCCTCATCAAACACCCCCAATAATTTTTTTAATAGTGGAGTCCTTCTGAGAGTTTGGTAGAAAAATTGAGGCTCATTTGTTATTGTCGAAAGGATGAGAACTCATTTGTTATTGGCCCAAAGATTGGGCGTACCTATGGTTTCAACCAAATAGGATGAATTTTCCAACCATTCTTTCTATTTTCGGTCTATGTTTGAGGTCTACGACTAATGCCTTGGGTGATAAGGAGTCAAATACTAGAGAATTCATTTATCATTAATACTGGTATTAAAAGATATGATACAATGGTCTCAATTTTTCCTCTGATTGGATCATTGGTTAAAGCAAAACTCAGTAAGGGTATCCTATTAGTGAGTCGCTGGTCAGATTCCTCATATTCTAATATTGTTGTTGCATTTTGGGTTGATATTGAAAAATCTATCTCATTGTCACAGCAATCCTCAAAAGATACAGTGTGTCTTAATAATGTGAGTGTGTCATATATATATATATATATATATATATATATATATATATATATATATATATATATATATATATATATATATATATATATATATAGGAAGAGGGTATCTTCAACCCTCTGTTGCTTTCTTCTCCCTTTCTCTCTTCTCCCCGTCTCCCCATTTCCACCCGCGGCCCGCCGTAGAGGAGACCGCCCCCGCGTGCTTGGGACTCCGTCAGGTTACTCGCCGGCAAACTGCTGGCGATTGGCTGGTGGGTCAAATCGCAGAAGGGAGGGAGACCATTGTGCAAAGAAAGATTGGTCTTCATGGAAATAGCAATTTATTAAAAGTTCAGAAGAACTGAAGAAGACCAAAAAGTAGCATGGATTGACTTGTTGGATTCCTAGGACATGCCATGCGTGAGAGCCACCATTTTTAACAAAACAAAAGTTTTTATCGGCTGGATGGGTTAAGTCAAGTGGTAGTACATCACAACTAGAAGACCCCGCAATATAACAAAAATGGAAGGACTTCCTAATTTGTTTATCCGTTTAAGCGAGAAAGACGACAGAACATAAAAAGCAGAGACGACTAACAGTGAAAATTTAGTAACTTCTTAATTGTGAGTGTAGACCAATCTTAATTGTGAGTGTAGACCAATATCCATCATTGTTGACAAGACACAAATCCAAATGCATAAAAATTTTCAGAAGAAAGCCGCAAATTTTGTGACATTGAAATTTAAAGTAAAAATTCTTGAAAATCTTTACTAATCTTAAATGTTCATTTATATGAAATGCAAAAATCGAAAAAGTAAAAGTCACTAAAAAATATAAGAGTTAAATAATGAATTCAAGGTATGGTATTGAAAAGTTAACTTGCTGCATGTGTACCAAACTCATTTTTTAGAATAAAACGATGTTTCGAAATGTCACAATAACACCACTATTCTATTGGATGGACGCACAGATTGAACAAATTAAACTTGGATAATGAAATGCTAAGGTTTGTGGATTAGAGTAATAGAACTGCCAGATAAAGTTGCTAAAGAAGCAAAGTAATTACCCTAAGATGGCAATTAAAGTAACCAACAAAGTCTTATCGAGATACAGTTAAATAATTTATAGTTGAAATCTATGATCAGTCTTCAATTAGCTTCCCCTACTTTAACTAATGTTGTATATGTTTGTTGCACTATCTTCATGTACCATGTGGACGCTTAAAAATCTACAAAAATGGTTCAATTCTCACACCCTCACTCTTACTACGGTGAAATAGCAATAACATCTTACAAGTAAACGTCTTGATATGAAACAGTATACTGGATACGCGAAGACCCACTCATCCAGAAACTGAGACAGATCAGGATGTCGTTTGATATCATATCACAATAAAGAATCCCAACTATGTTTAGCTGTATAATAAAGCAGAGTAGGTTGTACGTTTCAGCCTCCTGAAAGGAAAGTGCGTCAAGCTTCATTCCAAAGGCCAAAAATGAAACCAAGCAAACTGGAAACGCAAAGGTTGTGTTGACTCGAGGCTGCATAAAAAGTGTATTATAAAATGCTCAGTTTAAACAAACAGAGGATCTCAATAGCATAAATGAAGCCAAGCAAATTGAAAAAGCAAAGGTTGTGTTTGACAGCATTGGCTCTTAGATTCGAAGCCGCATAAAAAGGTGTTTTATAAAATGCTCAGTTTAAACAAACTGAGGATCTAGTAGCATGGATTTTTATTCCACGCTTCATATTAAAAACCATGAATTTACAGTTGAATGGGAAAGAAGTGACCCTACTACATCCATGAATCTAAGATCCTAAGCTTTCAATCACCATGAGGTGATCTGCACCTCATGGCAAAGATGAACGTTGCAAAAGAACATGATAAAAACATCCCAGTTTTTGCCTCTTGTCAACTGTCAGAGTAAGTGGGTAAGGAGAAGGATTACCTTGGGCAACCCCATTTGTGAAGCGTGATCAGAACACGGACAACGTAAATTTCAAGATTTTACAGTCGTTCCTAAAATTAACAAAGGTTATCTGGGTTCTGTAGATTTCTTAAATTCACAGAAACCCCAGAACCACCTATGTGGGGAATCCTGAACCAAATTCCGTCAAAAGACAAGGGCCCTTTGGCGTAAAGCTATATGTGAGACAGGACCAGAGGCAACAATTGCTCAATCAAGCATAGAGAAATGGTGCAAACTACCACATAGAAACTGGATTTCTCCAATGGCAAGATAGAAAATTTCCAAGGCAATTCAGAAAGAGAAACTATTTTAGGAGCCAATCAATGTATTATCTATTACATTTTTTTCTATAGATAACGTACAGATTTCCTGTAATCAATTTCCATGAATCACATAGAAGGGCCAAAAACTAATCTACAGGCAACTCCCCAAAGACACTCGATCCTGGATCAAAATTCAAGAGTCCTGCTGAACATTCAGAAACGGAACTTCTCAGCGCTCTGCCTCAAACTGATGTGCACGGAAGGAGACCCAGAGACCTCGGGAAACAGTGAAAAATTAAGAGCCTGATTGCTCGATGACAAGATGATGGGGATTGCTTGTTGAAGAAACTGTTAAGTGTTAAGTGAATGAAATATACAGGAACGCTTGACAGCCAGTGTGCCGACGCCCAAGGAATTTAGAGCCGCTGTTAACGACAGGAGCGAGCTGCGGCTGGGCAAGTTATTGGGTAGAAACAGAAAATAGCCTCAGCATGTCCAAAATCTGACACAAGATCTCCAGTCCACGGCTTCAACAGCATGATACCATAACCCCTGTGCTAAGGATGCAGTCAAGAGGCCCAGAATAAGCAGAGAACATCAAAAAAGGTCACGCCTAATAATTCAGAAGCACAGTTGGAAGCTCTTTGAGACACCATCATCCCATTCCTCTGATACTTCATAAGGTTAAAAAATGTAGAAAAGGGGGAAAACTCCAGCATAAACTTCGCGCCATCAAGTTCTTTTGTAACCAACTTGATATGGCTCCCAACCACAATCTGGCTCCTTGTGCTTCACAGAAGTACCGGCCACAGAAACTTGAAAGGGCCTGGGTTGATCTTCCACTACTGGGCCACCCCCAGGAAAGAACCGGTTTCTGACACCTCCCCCTTCCCTGGAATCTGCATCCAATGACGTTGATCCTGTAGCGTTCAGGTCAAGGCTTGGTCTTGATGGATTGGTGTCTGTTTCCTGCATACCAGTAACAACTCCCATGAAGAAAGGTCGAGGAAATGCAGCAAATGTACCAGGCCCTAGCATCTGGGGCATGTTAGTGGTTCCCCGTGCATCTAGCATGCAAGGAACTGCACCAATCGAGTGACTGGTTGAGCTTGGTGGCATGGCAAGGCTTAGACCCATTCCACTATAGGGAAAAGCAGGCTGAGTTGCAAAAGCCAGAGTGGGCTGTACGGGTACTACCTTGCCCATCTGGCTTATATAGGGAACAGCACCTACCAGGTATGGCTGCATCTCGTTCAGAAGCTGCTTGTGCTCAACAGCATACTCGTGCCTTTGCGAACCTGAAGCAATATGATTTGGAGCTTGCAAATGATTAGTTCCTGGTCGTATCCGAGATCCCATGATTGAAACAACAGAATCATCAAGTTTTGCCATTTTTGAAGGTTTTCTGAAGTCTGGTTCGTGGGAAGCATCACTGAAGGATGGGTTGTTCAGATCAAAGTTCCTTGCTGGAACTCTAAATGGTGCAGCAGATGTAATAAGTGACTCGTTCTGCTGCTGCTCCATCTTATAACCAGATCGCCTATCTGATAAAAGGTCTTGACAACTTTCATCGACTTCCCCAGAGTGATTGAGATCCAGATTAAGTCTTTCAGCCCGTTTTGAGCTCACCTCCATAGATGAATCATCAGATGGTAAACTAAGTGAAATCTGTCCATGCTTATCCAACCGCCCATTTCTATCTGCAAAAAAGTTCATTGGTACAGAATCACCTCCATCAGCTACATTGAGGTCAATTCCACTACAAAGGTCCGACTGTTTCAAAATATAGTTGTTCTCCTCAATGGAACATGTGTTGCCATTGTCTGGAGTTCTTCTAGATGGGGCTGGACGAAATGCACTAGTTGCTGCAGTTCCTCTCCATCCCAGTTCCCCTTCAAAGTGCAAGCGGGATGCTGACCCAGTTACAGGCCCCTTAGAAGCAGCTACAACTGCAATTGGTGTTGGCAAGGTACTAACATGGAAGGAACATGCAGTTGCACCAGGAGACTGTTCAGGGCAATTACCTTCTTCCATCTGAACATCCTCATTCAAGTCAAAACCAAGGTGGATCTTCTCATGGATAGATTCCTGTGGGACTGTCGTTAATTGCAAGGACTCCTGATCATGAATTTGGTCATCATCTTCAGGCATTGTACCACTTGCCTCTTGTGGTGCCTCTTCTCCCTCAGAACATGACTGTTCATTTTCTGATGCCATTTCAAGGTCCACCTCCATAGATGAATGAGAGCTCTTTAAACTAGCACACTCATTGCATGATTCCTCTCTCTCAACTTCTGATCTCCTCTTAATGTCAGCAGAATCAGCAGTACTAGGATGTATTGTTTCACCATGCATGTCCATTTTCGAGCTAGAGCTACATGAGGCCTCTCTGTAGATCCCCACCTCTTCCTCCACTTCTTTTGCAACTTGTCGAGCCACCTCAAGCGCATCAACCACTCCATATGCAAGGTCCATTTCTAAAGTTTTCCCATCCCTCTCTTCCATGTTTTCTCTTTCCAGAGTCAAAATTGAACTAGTCTTCTCTTCTACAGCTGATACTCTTTCAACTGCTTTTATGTTAATATCGGATTTAACAACTGAATCTTTCCTTACATGCTCTCTAAAGGTTAACACCTCCTCAGTTGATACTCTCAATCCATCTTTGCCATGACAGATGTCGACATTTTGCATAACTGGCGTAGAGGACAAGAACACCTTGTTTTGCTTCTCAGGCTTCTGCTGCATAATTCTTTTCCAGTAATCTGGTGAATCTTCAGTTAATTTTGCAGACTGTGACTCGTTATGCTTCTGCTCGTTGTCAGAGTAATCCATGGACAAAGTGGATATCCTCTCTTTGCCTTCTGCATTTGTATCACATTTCTCAGCTGAATGTGAAGAGTAAATGGTATCTGTAGGACAGGATGATGAGATAACTGTCTTTGACATAGGCAAAGAGGAATCACCTTGCTCCTTCTTTGATGTTTCCAAAGGTAGATTCAAAGGATCATTTTCAAAGTGACTTTTCTCCGATTCTGAGCAATGTTCATCAATCAGTTTGTTTCCTTCACTTTCAGAAATCTTATCATGTCCTAAACCAGTAATGTTTGCTGAAGACCCAATATTGGAAATTACCTCTTCCACGGAGATCTTTTGTGGCATATTAGAAGGAACAGAACTTTCCACCAGCGGAATATCACTAGGACCAGAACTCTGAGCATCCACAGTTATACTGGTCAGGCAATCAGTTGTACATACTGAACTTTCTGTTTTCAGTCCATGAGTGCCACACCTCTGTTCATTGTGAGGCACAGCATTAGTGGCAGCATCCTGCACAGTCAGAGTGTTGCGACTTTCTTCAGCAGTGGCACCTTCTGTTGTCAATGAATTGGTTGTCTTTATACAATCCAGATGCTCAGCATTCTCACCCAAGCTATTGACGAACTTATATTCACATCCCAAAGGAACTGCACCTTTGTTCTTCTCCTGCTGATCTGCATTCATATTTGTGATATTTCCCCAACCAGCCGACAGGTTCTTTGCTCGGTCTTGGATCTCAAAATTTTCATGTGCAAGGAAGCACGCAATCGTTTTTTTAATTCCACATGCTTTTAGCTCTTCCTTTTCCAAAGACAGCTTCTTGAGTGCATCTAAAACTGCAATTATCAGTTCTTCTACAAGCTTTTTACTGCAGCTAATAGCATCCTTCTGAGCTTCTTGGAGCCACCTGTCCAATGATTTTGGCCCACCTAACTGAATAAAAAGTTTCAGGCAATCAATGCTTTTTGTAATAGCTAAAGTTTTTGCAATGGTGATCCAATTCCTGCATAAATCATCGTCGCAACTTGAAGCCTTATCATGCTGTATCAAAGAAATCAACTTCTCGACTTTAGAAGTGCTTACAAGCCCACCTTCCAACTCAATTGATGTGAATAAGCTCTCCAGTGCCATGTTTATTTAGGTCAACAATATAGATCAATGATATCAGACCTTGGGTAACATTGTACAAAAAAGATGCTCCAACCTGGATCAAAGGCTTCCACCTTGGCCAAAACATGGAGCCAAAAGTACAGTCAACACAAGAATCATCACAGCTTCAGCTTCTGCACAAGTACCAACAAAATTTGATTGGATCACCAGACAGCATATCTAATGGGAAAAAAGAAAATGAACTTTTTTAGTCAGAGAAAAGAAAACAAAGAAAAAAATTATAAAGACTTCAACAATCAGATGTTTTCAACCACAACCACTTGCGGCTTTACTGCAAGTGACAGTATCCAGAAATGGCAGAAAATCAGGCATAATAACCAGAGCAGAAAGTCATAATTGTTATTCGGACAATATCCATAATGCAAAACCAACAACTGAGTTTGCAAAATCAAGAAACTATTTTAAGCATGAGAAAAGGAAAATTTATGAATTCAATAAACAAATCACATCTGTTGGTAGCTCTGGCAGTGTGTCTCTACAGAACATACTTATGACTTATCACATCTGTCATGTTTCTGGTTAGGAATTTCTTTCAAGACCACAAAGCACCATTTTGAGCCTCATTTCATTCCCTTCAGTGCCACATAAGCCGAACAGTAATGGAGATCACAATTAGGATCCAACATGATAACCAATTATTACAGCTTCCTGTCACGAGGCCAGAAGTTGAAATTGCAATTAGAGTTTTCATTTTGCAGTACACAGGCAATGGTTTATGCAACTTTGCCAGGTACATTGCACCCTACTCCCAACACCACTCTCCCCAACTTCAAGTCAAACTTCGTCTAATTATTACTTTACATTCTGTAGAGGAGTCAAAATAAGATCTCGTTTGTATAAGGAGATTGGGAAAAAAATTAAAATAAACTCCATAAAACACACATCTCCACAAAGTACCCACCAGGAATACAAACTCAATCATCATTCAACAACCCTCATGTGTTTGCACTTTGCAGTGTGCACAAACAGACAGCTAACACGTTTTTCTAACAGACCAAACAGAGTTAAGATCATTCCATAGATAGACTTGGTAGAATGTGACTGCTTCTTATGCTAATCTGTGATCATTGCCCCCTTTAACGATGATTAAGTTTTTCCCGTTCTTCTAAACACACGCCATCCACATGTACATTAATTTCATGTGAACGACTATAGGAAAGTGCAAAAGGGATAAACCTTAGATTGACTGAAGAGAACTGCGACAGTTATGGAACCTGTGCAAATCTATATAGAAATTTCATTAAATCTATTCATGCTCAAGAGCTTATAAAAAACATTTTTCTAGTCAGACAGTTCAAAAATAAAAAACAGCTTATCAACTTAGGTTACACAATCATACATATATTTAGTGGATCACTCAATGAAATAGAATAACAAAATTGATGCTCTTTCCAATCCTCTGCGTGAAAGTTCCAAAAGCCACACAAGCAATGAAAATCTTCTATAACATCACTGATCCAAGATCACCATTAAAGCCCATCATGTTCTGTAGCATTTTAAAATCACACTACAGTGGAGTTGACAGCCAAAGCAATATGATAACCAAAACCATAAGTCAAATTCCCAGCCCTAGCTGACAAAGAATTGGTGATCCCCAATTTTCAAAATATTGTAATATTTAAAGATCAAAAGAATGAATCATAAGAAAGGAGAAGATGGCTAGCTGATTTCATATGGAAAACATTTTTGGCATGGAAGATATAAAACCATACAGATTTGGCCTTGTTGTGGGGTTGAAGTAACCAGCAGGGGCTAGGCCACCAAACAGCACAACCAGCAATTAGGCAGAGTAGTTAGTCCACTTATGATCCCCAAAAGGAGTTCGAAATTTCAATTAAATTATAGTATTAAAAAGTAAAAGAAGAGAATAGAAAAAGGGAGACGCACTAAGAATTGATGTTTTAGAACATTCAAAACTTGAAATGACATCATTCAATATAGTCATATAGCAGCAGCAACATGTCAGTCTTTACCTACATGATATGGGCAGTTTACAAGGGAGAACCAAGGCAGACATAAAGGGTTTCCATTATGTGGAATAGTAGGTATGAAGAATCATGCTTTGGCATTCACAAATTGTCTATCTTAACGATCCTAAGAATGCCTCAACACGAAAACTGACATTGTTGCCTTCTCACTAATGGATTATCAACAAGTTAAAAATGATGAGAAGAAAATTCACAAAAGGGATTGACAGGCACACAAATAAGACTTACATGCTTTGATTCATAGGTTCATGGCTTAAGAATTTTTACAAGAGCAAACTTCTGGATATCCCATCAGGAAACAGCCCCTCTGGTTGGTTGAGAAACAAACATGTCTACCTTTTTTCCTTTTCTTTTTCTTTTTTTTAAACTAAGATATGTTGAAAGATCATTTGTAGGACATGAGTAATGCATATGATTATAATATATGAAAATATTTGCTATATCAGGCATGTTGCATTCTTCCAAAAACAGGAGAAAAAAAAGAAACTACTCAATCAAACTTTGAAGTTTGAAGATCCAAACTCTTAATGTATTAATCTTCAGAAATGTTATGTAGAGCTGTCTATCATATTGAATGCTCAATGCTGGTCATGGTGAAAAAAAAAAAAAAAAGCAAATGAATTATATTTCAGCATCCTATTTAGTCATCCATGACACAGAGAACCACTACTCTTCCCACTGTCAAGGGTTCTATTCCAAGTAGACTTCTTATCTATCTTACTCTTTTATACTACACATAAAATTTTTAGTTAGCCATGTAAATGTACTAAGGTAAGGATTCTAATTAAAAACATTCTTTTATCCCAGATCTTCGAAAGGGGATTCTATTCAAAAACATTCTTTTATCCCATATCTTCCACTCACCTTCTATACATGGGTAGAATTTGACTCCTGGTTACATGATACAAAAGCAGATAGCAAACAGTTAACCACAATAAAATGCATTTTGTGGCCAAGAGCTAAAAACCTCAAGTTTAAGGGTTCAAGCTAGAAGTCTTCAAATCAATGACTACATTAGTCTGTCCAAATAATTAATTTTTGGGCATACAGTTGAATCCATCCTCATCATATCAGCTTTATATTTTGAGATGGCATTTTTCAAGGGTAACTCGTCAGAGGATTAACAAATTTAAGAATAACAAAGGGTACTGATTCTGCATTCTTGCAAAAAATTGAAATGGGTAACATGTCTTATGATGTATCTGTTAGGACCGGAACCCCGGCGGACGTGGGCTCGGTGTGTGCGGACCTGCCCGAATTTAGGCCTGTAACAGTATCCTACCTAACCTCAAGGCTTTCTAGGTTATCTTAAGGTTAAGAAGAATATAACTGAAATTTTTCTTTAAACATTATATGAAGAAAAGGAAGCAATCACCATACATTACATAATGTAGATTCACAACATACATGATCCAATTTAAGCTAACAAGATTGAGCATAAACTGAAACCATGGTCACAAATATTGTTTATGGGTTTTAAACGGTGAAGTTTTCTCAAGTATAATACGGCAAACTTGTTTGTATCAGGAATTGGCAAATTTAAAAAAAAAAAAATCATCAAAGCAAAATATAAAAATTGTGAAAATAAAAATGCAGTAATAGAAAATGAGGGGGAAAAATGCCAAAACGTGAAAAAAGGCACTTTTTGTGTTTTAGCAGAGATTTTTATTTTGTCATTTTTTTCAAAAAACAGGTTTTTTATGAAGTTTTTATATGCCAGACCTATTTTTGAAGTATAGAACAGGTTCTTCTTAAGAAAATATGTTTTCTACAATGTTGTAAAAAGCGTATGGTAAGCCGTGTCGGACTGGCTTTAAGATACGCCGTATCGTAAAAATATGTAACGTATTGTAACCATTTTTTTTAATAAATCAGAAAAAATAGGAAAAAAACTCGAAAAATTCATTAAAAATCAGTAAAAATCAAGAATAATATGTTCTTCATAAAAAACATGTTTTACATAATGATAGACTTATTATTGCTATAAAGTTACGGTTCATCATTCGTAAACATCAAAATTCATAACAATATCAATCTAGAAAGCACAAGTCAAAAATTACATAATATATATCATAAAACACCACATCACATAATATATATCATAAAATACATAATATTCCATAAGTCTATGAGACACCACATCAAAAAACAAGTTTTAAATGTTATGTATTACATCACAAGATGATAATGAAATTGTGAAAATGTGAAAATGTCAATACATATAAAATGAAAGTACCCTCAACTTTCATTCATAATCTTCATCATATTCATTCTCATCCTCATCTCCATCTTCTTCTTCCTCTTCATGATTTAAAAAAAAAAAAAAACCCTTCCTCCAAACGAAAATCAGCCACCCACGCACAAATCCATGGTTTAATCGATGATTTCACGGTGAAAATCGATGATTTCCTTCCAAGGCGGCACCAATCTTTAGGTTAGAACTGAAGAAGGGGCGGTTTTTATAAAGGAAACTCGAAAAAGGAGGGTTCGGGCGCCCCTTTTTTGAAATCAGCTCGTATTGTACAATACGGGCGTATCGCACTGTATCGTACGATGCGGGGACGATACAGGCACGATACACCCCCCATTTACGATACAGGGGGTGTATCTTATCGTATTTTATAAACGATACGATACGTATCGTACGATACGTACAACACTGGTTTTTTGTGACTATGAATTTGAAACTCATCAACATGCACCAATGATCAAACGCTCATAGCTAAACAGTCTATACCAGGAAATGGGGCATGGACCATTCCTAAGGATACTGTCAACAATGAAGAATGACCATCTAAATTAGGATAGTCTAGTCTCCCAGGCAGAACAACTGCTCATTCTCCAAGTCACCAAGAAACACAGGAAGAGGGCAATACCTGTGGGCCTTGAAGGGCACGGTATATAGACTTAAGTCTTTTAGTCCATACTCCTTTGTGTTCTGGTATTTTAACTCATAAAAATCAAGTTTTTTTAAAGTTTAAAGCTAGCTAGTGAAATTATTGACACTAATTTCCTATACAAAATAACCTCATAACTTGCTAGATTTATTGCAATTGTATCTCACAGCAACTGCAGGAAGAAGATGCCAGATTGTATTTTAACTTCTTTGGATCTATGTCACATAGGTACGGGTACCGGAGTGGGTACGGACCATTTTCAAAAAATTTGGGTGCGGTGGTACGGATGTACACACACGCTGACACATACACACACACACACATATATATATGTATCAAAAAATTTCAAAATGAATAACATATTCATAAATCATGATCCAAAACACAGTATGAAAGTAATTAATATACAAATATATCAGCTTTCTTGATTCTCCGTCGCATCATCAAGATTAGAAGGAGCAACAGGTCATCCTTTTAAGATATATTGACATCGCTATGGTTATGGCTCACACTATTATTGACGAGTCAAGTTATAGAGAAGGGATCAATTTTCGAAACATTGTATGGAAGAGTATAAATGAAAAGTTGTGCGGAACTATATACAAGAAAGGTCTAGAGTGAAAAAGGAAATAGGAAAAGAGAGGGGGGATTTTTAATTTTCAACTCAAAAACCGGAATACTTTGGACTCGATCAAAGTTGACGGAGTCCGAAATTGGACAAAAATGATCTTGAGTACATTGACCGTACCCGATGCTGCGTTGACCGCACCCAGAGCTGTACCCATACCCGTATCGTACTAGTACCGTGCAGGTACTCCTCCTAAAAAGGAGTACCCGTGTGATATGGTTTAGATCATAGTCCTAAATCCCATTTTCATAAGTTGCTTAATATTTTAGCATTACGAGAAATTTTACTTTAGAGCATCGTAAGTAACCAAAATAAGCACTCTGTGTTCCCAAAAGTGGACCTACAAAATTGTCTCATATCAAAGTAATTTAAGAGGAGAAGCCCCCTCCTAATCCATACAGTGAATGTTCATGTTCTCACCTGGTATTTTCATCCATCATCTTGCATAGTAACCAAATTGCTACCAACTAGTTTAGTAAAAAAAAAAAAAAAGAAGTCATGGTTGCACGTGAGCAGCAAGATAAATGCTTCAAAACTAATTACATGGCTAAAATACTATTACTGGTTGGCTCTCTAAAATGGTCCATATTTTTATCTTTCTAGTTTCTAAAAGGTTTTGGACAAAATCGCAAGAAAAGGAAAAGCAATATATCTAAATCCACACAAATATTTTCTTACTTCTTGTTTTATACAAAAATTTTGCTACCAATCTTTGTTTGAGACACTAAATAAGGCCCCCTTCCAGAGAGAACTCCTCATTGACTGATGCAATATATGTAGATCTAGAAGTCATAACTTTGTCAGATAACCTTATGTAACAAGCTGCTGAACAAAATCACCTCAGGAGAAGTCCCTAGTTGCTCAGAAAACGTCCTATCATGAATATAGTAAGGAAAACATCAAGCACCATCGTTGCATTATTCTATCATTGAACAATAGTTCGAGTATTGTTTAGCCATTACCTGACATAGGTTTGGACTTTGGACACAAAGGGTAGAACCATAGGAAGATTTCTACTTACAGTTGCTAGAAGGGTGTAGTTAGATCATATCCTTTCACAGCAAGGATATTTTTAGTAGATTCCATCATACACATGACGCACCTAACATGCTTCCCAGCTAAGTGACATGGATATGTTTAGGTCCATGTACTAGTTTTGGTAAATCAGGTACCAGACGCACAGGTGAATTCAGACTTTCAGTGCCAAACAATCATGTGGAAAATATCAACAGAAAAAAATAATAATAATAACAACAATACTTGAAGTGGATTTCAGACACTGAAATGTGCTATTTTTTCTGAATAAGAAAGGCATGTGGTTACACGGTTGGAATCAAATGCATACATTAGAATCTCTCTCTCTCTCTCTCTCTCTCTCTCTCTCTCTCTCTCTCTCTCTCTCTCTCTCTCTCTCTCTCTCTCTCGCTCGCTCGCTCGCTCTCTCCCGCTCAGCAGTCGGACACAACATTTTATAACCCTAAACCAAATTGCAGAAATAAACAGAAGGAACAAAATTGAGGACAGTCGATAACGCACAAGCTCAAAGCAACGACCAAAAATCTGATCAGGATTAAGGAACAGAAGACCGAGAAACCCAACAAGCAACAGTCCAGCATGAAGAAAATTTAGGGTTCGCCAGTAACCCAACAAAGAATGCAATTCCGACCATAGCTTCCTCTCTGAAACAGAAACCCCAAGCACAAAAAGACACACGAACGCCCATATCAAAGCTTCGGACAAGACCACACAACCACTACCAGCAACCAAAATCAAACCCACTACTTTAGAAAAGGAAGAAAAAAAAAGAGAAATTATAAGAAGGCATGCAAGCAGGCAAGAGAAGGAAGACGCCGGAACCCAAAAACGGAAAACCCTAGTAGAAATTCAATCAATGAAGAGGGGAAACCCCACAGATACACACCATAAACACACACACCTCCGACTGAAAACTAAGCTGAGCTGAGGTAGGCGTATTCCAACCCTCCCACGAACGGAGAACTTCGGACAAGAGAAGCAGCACCTGAATTTCCCACAGAAAACCAAAAGGAAGACGTAAATTGGAGACTAAACGGTATCAAAATCCGGCGCACCGACCGCGATCAATCGATCCCTCGCGGTCAGAACGGATTCAACTCCCCGCACTCTCTCTCTCTCTAGGAGTTGAAGGGACGGGCGAAAGGAACGGCGGTGGGTCGAACTTAGCGAGGTCGAGCGGGTCGCGGAAACGGGTCCCCAGAGAGGGAGGAAAAAAAGAAGGCTACTGACCGCGACGGCGTCCGCAGCGTGCGTCAGGGTGTCAGATGCTCGTCCCACGTCATCTGATGTGGGCCCCACCTAGGAAGGTCCGGATTCGAATCGACGTCCAAATATTCTCGAACCGTGTTAAACGAACTGCAACCGGAAGTTACGCCCTTAAACCTGAATTCGAGTCTCGTACACTGGCATCTCATCCGATCCGAACCGAACCTAACCGAGTAATAACATTATGATTTTAAAGATTCAATTATATGGAAACCTTATGGCTCATTATATTTAATAATAAAAATGGTTAGGAGAATGCACAAATTCAGGTAGAGATCAAATTCTGCGAAGCTGCTGGTTCCCCCAGCTATTAGGGGAACCAATTGTGATTCATAAAAATTATATTGAAAATTCTTCTTTTGCAAAAATAAATTGAAGTAAGATATACGAATAACGAAAATAAGAAAATGTTAAAATATTTTTAGAAATAATTAAAGATGACAAACGACACTCTTGAATGTCCAACTATCTAGGTGGTGCTTTCTTTCGAGAAAAAAGCCGATTTTAAATAAAATTTTTGAAATACTTAAATTTTTGAGTTTAGAATAGTTAAAAAAATTCAAAAGCAAGGCTGAAATTTTATGGATAATCAATAAATAGGTTTCAGGCTCACGTTTTACTTATAATTTTAGAAAAATCATACTTTTTATAGTTTTTTTAATAGACTAACAAGTTTATGGAAAACTATCAAAGAAGGTCTTTGGACCCTTCCCAGCTTACGTTAGTACCGCTAACTCCTCCCCTTCACACCCTCCCCCCCATCCCTCTTCCTCCCTTTCTATACTTCCTCTTGACGGTTTTACGGTGATTTGGTGACCAGCGTAAGGACTTAAGATTGATAAAAAATTGGGCTTTCCTGGCTTTTTTTCTCCAAATTGTTGGAAGTGGATCCGTTTCCCTTTTTTTTTTTCTTCCCTCCCTGAGAGTATTTTGCCATTGATTTATAAAAAATTCATGTCACAGCCATATGTGGCTTCAGCTCTAATAAGAGGGGGTAGCATGAAATATGTCCTTTTATTAAAAACTTATAAAAAATGTCTCTTTCTAAAATTAGAGGCAAAAGTCAAACAAATAAAAAATAAAAAATTATCAAAAACACATTAAGATCTCAATGTTGTTAGAGAAGCACCCAAACCTTTTACCATAAGTCAAGGACGTCAAAGAAATTTTCAAGTTTGCTGATAATTAAGCGATTGAGAAACTTATTTTTATTTTTCCAACCAGCAGAAATATAAAAAGTTGAGGTTGTCTTTAGATGACACCTTCCAAAAAACGAATTTTGTGAAAACCAAGTTTTATAACAGACTGGTCTGCTTACTTTTTTTCAAAACCTGATTTATGGGTTTGGATGAGAAGACAAAAATGATGTTTTCTATGAATAAGTTGAAGGAAGAAAATTGGAAATGGCATTTTTTCAGGACATTGTTTCTTATAAAAACCCAGTTTTGCCTGTTGCTTAAATATCCCTTACCCATCATTTTTGAGGTAAAACAATATTTTGCCTCCAAAACAACTTAGGAATTACTCAGACACATCCCAATGTTTTTGTGAAAGATCATCAATTTCATCTTTACTTTTGACAAGGATATAGGAAGAGAAATTGAACTAATAAATGCTTGCAAAAGCATTAATATTTAAAATCAACATGGAAACTCGACCGTCTCTGATTTATTTTTCCTTCAACACAACGGATTCTCAAGCATCTGTCATGTATTGCCCCTTTTTTACGTACCATAAAATGTATTATCAAGAGGTAAACCGAAGAAGCTAAATTTTTTAAATCCTCACAAGGTTGCGGATATTATCAGGCCTTACATAGAAACTCGACCCTTCTTTTATGTGTTGTTCCTTGTGCACTACTGATTCTTAAGCTTCTCCATCGTCCTGTAGAGTTGATCAGAATATGCCAATGATGATACTCTGGCTGATGCTCAGCAAACTACTCACCTTTGCTAGTGTGTATACGTTCCAGTGCTAGTGAATAACCAATTTCTTGTAGCGTAATTAGGGAGCCCATTGCTCTTGGCTCCTCAGCATATGCCAATGAGTTATAATTAGGGAGTCCATTACTCGTCTCCCACATTGCCTTCATTCAATTTGGCGGGCGCTTTTTATATTTGATTGAAATGCCTTCTGTAAGTTTTTTTTTCCCTTTTTTTTCAAAAAATACGAATATATCATGTCCATATGTTGTAAAATTGTTCCAGTGGGATTTTCATGTTTGTGAATTTAACATGTACAAAACCTACAACGGGGACTGTTCGAGTTTGAGAGAAAAAATGACTGTCATTAGATTAGCCTTTAATATCTTATATAAAGATTACATTGAGTGTACACTTATTACAAAATAAACCCATCAAAAAATAAATTACTAAATAGTGTACTAGGTCATATTCTAAGTTTCTAATAACCACCTGATTCACTTAACTATTTCTGTCAACAGTTCCCTTTAAGCTGGAGCATATATACCTATCATGTTCAGCTTGTTACACCACTTTAAGAACCCATAGATAGGAAGGGGTTTGGTAAACATCTTTGCAACTCATTCTTCATTAGGAACAAGAACTATAGAAATGTTTCCTATGTTCCCTACTTGAACCATATCTCTAATATAGTGGCAATATACTTCAATAATGTTTGGTTCTCTAATGAAATACTGGATTGTTGGCTACATAGGTTGTTGTCTTGTTTTCACACGTCGTTGACATTGGAAGTGAGACTGACTGTCTAGCATATTCTTGACTCATACCATCTCAGTAGCATTTTGAGCCACTACTCTATACTCATTAGACTTGATCCAGCAATTATTGCCTATTTCTTGCTTCTCAAAGTGATCAAGTTCCCTCCTACAAAGATACAATACCCCATTGTAGATCTTTTGTCATTAACTGACCATCATAATCAGCATCCATGTACGCTATGATGTCAAGAAAGTTACTTTGTTTTCATGTATAGTCCTTTGCCAGGGAAGGACTTTAGGTAATTGAGGTTCATCATAGTTGCCTCCCAATGAATTTTCCTTAGTTTTTCCATTATCTTACTCAACTTTTCCATGACTAGAGAGATGTTTGATCGAGTAACTGTGAAATATAGGAGTTTGCCAATAAGAGACCAATATGGCTTACTATCTATTGGTTCTAAATCATCTTCATACAACTGAAGACGTGGATTCATAGGGACGTTTGCAGGTATGGTGCCAAGCATTCTAGTTTCATTGAGCGAATCAAGAATATATTTTCTTTGTGAGAAGTGTCATGTCTTCTCTGCTTCTTGCTATTTATATCCCCAAGAAATATCTCAGCAGAACAAGATCCTTAGTAACATAGTGTTTCTGTAGGTACATTTGGTTTTAACAATTTCCTCTTTAGAGTCACTTGTAAGAATAATATCAACATTGACTACCATCACCACCATGCCTTTCCAAATCTTCTTAATGAACAAAGAATGGTCAGATGGAGATATTTGAAAATGTGGATTCATAGAGATGTTTGCAGGTTTGGTGCCAAACATTGTAGTCTTTTTGAGCAAATCAATAACATATCGTTGTTGCGAGTCTCAAGCCTTCCTAGTTTTTTGCTAGTTATGTCCCTAAGAAATATCTCAATGGACCAAGATCCTTACTAATAGAGTGTTTCTACAAAAACTCACTGTAAGAATAATATCATCAACATACATCTTAAGGAACAAAGAACGGTCAAATGGAGATCTCTAAAAGCCAACACTAGCTATCACTTGGTACAACTTTTGAAACCAAGCTTTGCAGCTTTGCTTAAGCTCATTTATAGTTTTCTTCAACTTGCAGACCTTTCCACACTTTGTGGCTCAAAGCCAGGTGGCTGCCATATGTAATATCGAGCTATGACAAACTCTATTCATAATGCACGTTGTATGGGAAAGGCAATAACACTTCATAATCATTACATTTCTTTAGTGAAATTGTTTTTATTTTGGTCAGTTGATCATGACATTTTTGTTGTTTAGTTCTTCCCTTTTCTCCCTAGGGCTGAACTTGTTTCTTGAACTATAATAAACGTGACAATTATGAATAGTAACAACTTCAATTGGGTATGTTGTTCTGGATTCTTCACTTATTGCTTATGGCCTTAAGACCTTCTTGTTGACTTATTGCAAGAGAAAACAATTAAGTAGATGATTGGAACACCTGAAATGAAACGTAGCTTGAAGACCTAGCAAGTATGGTTCTATTTCAGCCTTGTTGAACATGACATCAATGGTCTTCAATGGTGTTCGCGTAGCTTGGATGCTCGTAAGGGAATCATGGCAGCTCTGATGCTTGATTAAGTCGTTCCAAAACAAGGAAATAATTTCCTCCATGATGGCCCATTAGAGTCATGTTCTTGAACAATTTGAAGCTTGCTTTCATTGTGCTAGAAACACGAAAACTTTGCAGTGTGCCATTTGATTGTTGCTTCCTTCCCACAACCTTCTGTTGTTGCTTTAGAATTTCCTTATAGGGTCTTTGACAGATGAGCTCTGTCATATTCTTAGCCTTGAGGGAAGGTGGTCATCACTGAAGGTCTTTCATCAGACGTAGGGAAGGTGGTCCTTACCCATACACATGGTTTATTTGGGCCATCTTGATTCTCTTTCCTCCCATATATCTGGCCTTCAAGTTCTTGTCTTCTAAACATTGAATAGGCAATATTGATGTTGGCATGAAAAGGGTTTGATGACAATGCCACTGGAAAAACCTCTTCCTAGCAACATACGATTAACGAGATTTGGAGGGGGTGTCTAGAAATAGGGAAAGGGCAGAATGCCCCACCCAAGGATGAGAAGAATACTAGTTCTCTAGGATTACCTTTGATTGAGTTTTGTTAAGCATTCTTGGAACAATGTGATGTCTAAATTGTAATTTATATTATAGCAACATTATAATATGTTATTATAACCGTAACTAACTCTTTCACCTAACTTCTCCATTGGTATTAGCCACTTTGCAAATTATATTTTATGGTTATTTTCTTGTTTAACCACTCAAGTTACAATTTTGATGTTCTAACTTAATCCATGAATTCTCATGTAAACTGCTTAGACTCGTGCCAGTTATGATTTTTTTTGTATTTATGGCATTTAACCTAGTTCATTCAACATTCTTGCAACCAAACCTATAAGTCCAATTGAATAAATTCTATTTTATCTGCATTTAAGATCAAACACCTTAAGCCTATAGATGATATGCTTTTGAATCACATTGTTTATTCATTATTGCCTTAACTAAATTGCATCGAACCCTTCATTCGGTCCAAGTTATTTTGCATATTGTTTTCCCCTCTTAACTTTTTTTTTTAGCAATGTTTTAAAACCCAATGACACAAGACTTGACTTGTTCTCCTTGACTTACGACTTGGCATTTCACCTTGGTGACTTGGGCTAAGTTTTGTTAACTATTATTTTTGAAAGAAAAACAATATATAGCATGTCATCTAAACGTAAAAACGTTTGTTGCGTCCCAATCTTCCTAGTGACATGTATTGTCAAAGGAAGACTGGGTACAAAGTAGCAAAATTTGGTTTTTTTTTTTTTTTTAAGATTTTAGGAGATAGGGATTCACCTATCGATACGAAGATTGACCATTCCTACCACCTTTAACAAGGGTAATCTATCTAAGGTCTAGGTTTTCTCAAGTTTTGATAAGTTATTTTTTCTATGTGCAGAGATTGGATTTCATTTTGAACAAGACTTAGATTTGATAGAGAATATCTCTATATTTTGGAAATTGAGAGATTTTGAAATTGTATGGGAATTTTGAGTTAATCCCATATTGTAGTATGTGATCTTTGATTTGGTCCAAAAATTGGAGTTTTGAAAATTGAAAATTCAAATCTTGGATAGGTGATTGAATTTTTTGAATAAAATTGAGATTTGAAATTCAATTTTTGAATAGAATTAGGATTTAAAATTGGATTTCTAAAGAATTGTGATTGAAATTGGATTTCTGAAAAATTAAGATTAAAATAGGATTTTTGAAATTGAAATATTGAATTGGATAATGAAAATTAGAGATTTGGGCTAAATCTTGGAATTCTTGGAATTGAAACTTGTTTTTGAAACCAAATTTTGGTTTTAGAAAATCAAATTTGGATCTTAGATAATGAAATTTTCAAGTTTGGGAATGGTCAGAATGAACCAATATTCTGGGATTTTGAGGACTTGGTATAGAGAAAATCTTGATTTCACTTGATTGGTGGGTTTGGAAAATTGGAGTCTAAGATTGTCTTATTTTGAAACTTAATTTTGGACCATGATCATGAAACTTGCTAGATTTGGTTTTGAAAATTAGTTTGATTTTTGGAGAAAATTCAATCATGGATTTAAATTTGATTTTGAAAATGTAGGTTTTTGCAATCATTTTAGAAATTTTGTATTTTTGGAACAAAATAAATGAGGCATTAAATTTTTTGACGCAATAGGAATTGGTCATGATAGCAACTCCGACTTGACTCACTTTGATTTTACAAAAGTGACTGGGGCCATTGGTGAAGTGAGTGTATATGAAATAAACTATATGTTCATTCATGCTTCACTCACTCGATTTCTCTTAATTTAATTTGGATCTCATGTTGGTCCATTTTGGAGGTGAAAATATAGGACGTCAGATAATATCCATGGTCTTATATTTTGGTGAATTTGGTTTTGGAATTGGGGTTCAAAAAAAAATTGGGTGAAGACATGCTCCAATGATCTAAACTTATTATTTGAGAATTTTAGGATTTTTGAGAAAACTTCTATTTGGGTGAGAAAAATTTTCAAATTCCACTGGAATAGAGCACTGACTTCTGATTTAGAAATGTAATTTGGTTTGGATAAGTTGATTTCAACTTGTATTGGGCATAGGATATCCATAAAAATCAAAACTTGATATTTGAAAATTCTTGGTATTGGGTCTAGCAAAAATTTAGAAATTTCTCTCGATTGGCACTTTTCGTAAGATTGATTTTGAGTTAAAATGGCTTGCTTTCAGACATAACTAGTAGCTTGTTTTGATTTTGAAAATGATTGGCTATTTGCTGTGTCACCAGGGTGCGGCAGAAATGGACCCGCACCCGCGTCGACGGGATGCAGATGCTGATTCGGGTGCGACTCAGATTTGCACCCAAACCGCACCTGCTCAGGGAGCTCGCACCCAAACCGCACCGGTAAGGAGAAAGGGCGGTAGGGAAAGGGAGAGTGTGCGGGAGAAAGGGACACGATTTGGGGGAAAGGGAGAGCAAGGGTGAGGGGGACTGAATGCGAGAGGAAGAGAGGGCGATTGAGGAGTGTGGGAGAAAGGGACACAATTTGGGGGAAAGGGAGAACAAGGATGAGCGGGACTGAACGCGAGAGGAAGAGAGGGCGAGTGAGGAGTCCGGGAGAAAGGGACACGATTTGGGGGAAAGGGAGAGCAAGGGTGAGGGGGACTGAACACGAGAGGAAGAGAGGGCGAGTGAGGAGTGCGGGAGGAAGAGAGGTGCAGACATAGAAGGCTCGAGCAAAGGGGAAACAGATGGGAGAGAGAAAAAGCTAGTTACCTAAATTGCCGCCGCCGCCACTGCTCCTCCCTCCACCTTCTTTCTCTGTGTCGATGCTCACTTGCGAAATGAGAGGGCAACAAAGAGGGAGATAGAGAGGAAGACGAGGAAGGGGAACCCGTCGGGCTTCCTCTTCGAGCGATAGAGTTCGGGTCTGGATTTGGATCTCGATCCAATTCGACCTACCCAAAACCAAAAAATTATAGGAATAACCCTCATTACTAAACAATGGAGCGCTTCGTCCCGTCCCTTCGACCCCGAACCTAACCTCCTTATTAAGAAAGGAAGGAAGGGGGAAAATTGCAATTTTGATTTTGATATTTAATAATTTTGTGGTTTATATATAATTTTGTCATATATATTATTATTTATTATTATTATAAATTATTATTAATAATAATAAATAGTCTTACCGCACCGCCGCACCTAAATTTTTTAAGATGTGCCATACCGGCACCTGCACCCGCGCCCGCATCCCGCACCTTGGTGACATAGGCTATTTGGAAATGCTTCTTCCAAATACGTTTAGTAGGAATATGATTCCACTAACGATTTTGGATTTGAACAAAACGTTTGTTCTGGATTTAGGGGCTTCTTTTGAAACCCAGCTAGATGAACTTATTACTAGTTGATTTTCAAAATCATAGATATTTCTGAAAATTCTATAAATGAGATAAAAATTCCATAAATGAGATAACTTGAAATGAGCCCATTTTGTTTGATTTATTACATTTTAAGAGCTGGTTGTAGCAGGGAATGGCTTGAGTGATTCGGAATCAGCTAAAGATTAGGGATGCCTAGGCTAAACACCGACTTGGCACCTAGGATGGTCTTGGGCTGAGGCATTTTGGGCAGTGTCACCAAGGTTACGGCTTGGCTGAGCTAAGACGGCTTGAGCAGGGGCTGCCTAGACGACTTAGATTTTGAATTGAGTCATGAACGGCTACTTCAAAAACACCTGGGAGGCAGAGGTCCGCTGGAGAAGGAGCTGCATAGGAAGCTTGGGCTTATGGTGCTTGGCTAAGTTTAAATGGTGTCTAAGTTTGACGTCCTACTCTTGATGACCGTTGCAGGTAGGGAGCCAAAAGTCTCTTGACGAGTCTTGGTTGTCAACTCCACTACTGCCTACTATGGTTATCGGAACTTCGCCACAACCACTTACTGATGCCTACCACCATTACTGGTGACGCTCGGGTCATGCTCTCTCTCTTCCTCTCTCATGCGCTAGGGTTTGAGCTGTAGAATCTTGGCAGCGGAACGGTGGCCTGGCAGCGAAACGGTAGCCTGTAATCATCTCCTCCACCTCTTCTCAGCATGATCTCAGGCAGCTTCTAACAAGCGGCAGCACCTATATGAAAGAAGAGAGGAAGAAGAAGTAAACAAAGCATGTTCACGGGTTTGCTTCTAAGAGGCGCAGGTTTGGCTAATCTCACTATTAACCCTAAGCAAAAGATAAGCTGGACTTTTATAGACCGCTTCCTAGGGTTTCCCAATGCCCAGCAATGAACCGTTACAGCAAAATAAATTAATTTTCTTAATTAGTGGGCAGTTTTCTTATTTAATCTTGTAACTGCAAGTGGGCCCTCTTGCAGTTACAAGATGTAGAGATAGGGCTCAGGGCCACTATCCAACATCTCTCATGATACAGTATAAAAAACAAACTGTACTTGTATGTGCACAGAATGTGTGCATATCATATGCATCACACCCACCACACACACCATAGGGGTCAGATTTCACTTACAGAGAATTTGACAAACAAGGCTATGATACCAATGTAGAATCTTGGCAGCGGAACGGTGGCCTGGCAGCGAAATGGTAGCCTGTAATCATTTCCTCCACCTCTTCTCAGCATGATCTCAGGCAGCGTCTAACAAGCAGCGGCACCTATATGAAAGAAGAGAGGAAGAAGAAGTAAACAAAGCATGTTCACGGGTTTGCTTCTAGGAGGCTTAGGCTTGGCTAGTGTCACTATTAACCCTAAGCAAAAGATAAGTTGGACTTTTATAGACCGCCTCCTAGGGTTTCCCAATGCTCAGCAATGAACGGTTACAGCCAAAAAAATTAATTTTCTTAATTAATGGGCAGTTTTCTTATTTAATCTTGTAACTGCAAGTGGGCCTTTTTGCAGTTACAAGATGTAGAGATAGTGCTCACGGCCACTATCCAACATGAGCCACCACTATGGTGGATCAACTCACTCTCATTGTCATTCTCAGGTGTTGAGGTTCTCTCTCTCTCACTCTCATTGTCATTCTCAGGTGTTGAGGTTTGGCCCAAACGACTGACGTGGACCTCAGTAAGAGCCCACGCCCTTCTAAACCGTATGCCCATAGACTTTATTGGCACACACTATGCACGCAAGAGGTTGTCAACACCACACATCCAACTTGCTTGGACCAATGTGACTCAGGCTTGGAGCTCACGTCGAACCTCAAAAAAGTGCACCTAGCTTAAGCCACCTCGAGCTGCGTGCATCCCAACTGCATGCCCTGAGCCATGTCAGCAGCACCCTGCCCACAGCATGACAAATCAGTGAGCCTCCCACTTGGCGCCCTAACTCAGACTGACGCCACCTTGGCTGGATGCATGGAGGACCCGAGCAACCACATGGAGATGTTCAGATCGCCACGCATCACTGCCACATGCTGCACCACATCAGCATCCCATGCCACCTAAGACACCATAGGGAGGATCACTATGCGCCATGCCAAACCTAGGTGCATTCTTTAGCTAGCACAAGAGGCCGAGGCCACTTCCAACAAATTAGGAAAGCTCTTAAAAAAATGCTGCCCTCATATAGATCGGCCAATAGGGCCTTGAGTTTTGAATTTCTTCCAAAGTGCAAGGGTTTCAATCATGCCCCAGCTACGTAGCTCTCCACATAAGAGGAGATCCCGCACACAACCTTCGGCAACTATGCGCTAGACATGTAGCTCTCCCATCAACATATGAAATCTATGTTGGAGCTTTGCGATGAACAATCTAGATAGCGCATAAACGGAAATGCAGAAATCGAAAACAAGCATGATTCATGTGTGTGTTTCATAGAGGGCGGAAGAAGAACCTGTAGAGGCGACCGCCGACTGAATGTCGGCGGCTGTGGGAAGAACGGCTACCGTCCCTAATGAGTCGCTCCCCAGCGGCATTGACGGCGGTGGCGGCGGCAGCGGCAATGGGTTTCTCTCCTCAGCCATAACAGCCTAGTGATGGGGACAGGCAACACACGTATGGCTGAGGGGACCGATTACCCAGACCGGATTAACTTGATGTGTCTCTCACCATCACGAGACACGTATTTATACTTAGGGTTCGAAACGGATATGGACCCTATCGACACAGGACTATTCAGATGGAGAAATCCCAACAATCTCCCACTAGTCCAAGTCGATATCAAGGGTAAACAAAATGAATGGATTAGCCTTAAAATCCACTCTAAGGTCCCACCTTGTTGTCTTACAAAACTTCTCAACAAACAAATGAGAATACAAAATAGACAACAAGTTTAATAAGAATCAACAAACTGTATATGATCACATTCAAAAAATGTTTGTATAATAGTGTGCTTACATTGAATTACACAAACCCATCCTCTTAACATGTTCAGAGAACATACCATATGCTAGCGCTTTAGTAAGAGGATCTGCAACCATATTTGTAGTCCCAATGTGTTGAATACACACTAGTTGATTCTCTGTCCTTTCCTTAACAACAAAATACTTAAGTTCCATATGCTTACAAGAAGTAGTACTTTTGTTGTTGTTGGAAAAAGACACTGCAGCTTCATTATCACAGTGAACCTTAAGTGGTCTCTCAAT
>JAANDH010000308.1:129535-201330 GCA_011799765.1 Nymphaea thermarum | reverse complement strand
TCTTTATCAGGTCTACTTTCAGTATCCTGTATTTCCTCAAAATTGAGGTTTTGTAATGCATCTAATCCAAATGAGCCATCTTCCAGAAACTTAGCCTTATCCGTTTCCACAATATGTGGTGTATGAGATGGACAATAAAACCTATAGCCTTTCGATCTTTCTGGATAACCAATGAAGAAACCACTGGTTGTTCTAGGATCAAAGACTTTTATGTAAGGGTTGTACAACTTACCTTCAGCAGGACATCCCCATATGTGCATATAAGAGAGAGAGGGTTTCCTACCTGTCCATAACTCGTAAGGAGTAGTAGGAACAACCTTAGTAGGAACCCTATTTTGGATATGCACTGCTGTCCTGAGAGCTTCACCCCACAAGGTTAGAGGGAGAGTAGAGTAATTTAACATAGCTCGAACCATTTCTTTAAGCGTACGATTTCTTTTTTCAGCAACACCATTCTGGTAAGCACTACCTGGCATGGTGTATTGAGGTACAATGCCTTCTTCCTTTAGAAATCGCGCTAATGGTCCCTCCCTTTGTCCCATCTCAGTAAACCTACCATAATATTCACCACCTCTATCTGACCTGACTATCTTGATAACCTCACCAGTTTGTTTCTCTACTTCTTTCTTATAGTCTTTGAAAACTTGACACACATCGGATTTTTCAAAGATTAAGTAGAGATACAAATACCGAGAATAGTCATCTATAAAGGTGACAAAATACTTTTCGCCTGTGTAACAAGGAGGGAAAGGTCCACAAACATCTGTGTGAACAATTCCTAACTTTTCAGTACATCACTCGGCACCTTCTTTATACATGTTAGTTTGCTTTGCCTTTATGCAATCTACACATGTGTCTTTATCCGTAAAATCAAGAGATCGTAAGATCCCTTCATTCAAGAGTCTCCTTATTCTCTTTTCAGAGATATGACCCAAACGACGGTGCCATAGCATGTATGAATCATCCTTTATGGTACTACGCTTATTGCCAGTTATACAATGACTAGAAACCAACAATTCAGGAGATTGGATCTTCACATTCAATTTGTACAAACCATCACACAAAATAGCAGAACCAATTTCAACAAGATCTTTATAAATAAACATNTAGCACCAGAGTCAATCCACCAGCTATTAATAGGAACATGTAACATATTACTTTCAAGTGAAACAAATGACATGTTACCTTTCTTCTCTAACCAATTCTTGTACTTGATGCAGTCTGACTTCTTATGCCCCTTTTTCTTGCAAAAGAAACACTTCATAGGAGCTAAGCTAGTCTGTGCAGTTTGAGAATTAGCTTGAGTCGTTGACTTCTTCTTGGCACTCCTTTTCATTGAACTTTTCTTTATGCCAACTTTACCAACCCCAGAGTGAGAAACCATATGTGCACTTTGCAACTTCTCACCCTTCATCCTTTTCTCCTCTTCAACACACTTAGACATCAACTCATTGAATGTCCATTCAGTGTTATGTGTGTTGTAACTGATCTTAAAAGGAGTGTATTCAGCTGGTAAAGAGGTCAAAGTAAAGAATACCAAGAATGATTCAGAAATAGTCAACTTCATGTCATTCAACTGAGAAGCAATGTTCCTCATTTCCAACATGTGCTGGCGAATGTTACCCCCTCCTTGATATTTCATAGATATTAACTTCGACATTAGGGTGCTGGCTCTGGCTTTATGATAACTGACAAACTGAGCCTCAACCGCATCCAAGAACTCTCTCACCGATCTACAAGGTGGGATAGCACCACGTATGTTCTTAGCGACCCTTGATTGCAAAAGCAACAAGCTTCATTTCAGGAAGGCAGACTGAGGTGTGCTTCCACGGACGAGCTGCTACGATCAAGAACGCTGGCAAGATGCGCGCGGATGAGGGCAGCCGCCTGCTACCTTGCGCCGAGTGGAGCGACCACCTGTCGCTAGGGCCGTGGCCTAGAGTGCCGCCGGGAGAGCCGAGGGGGCTGGAGCCGGGTGGCCGTCAATGCCTACCTGCCTTCCTTCAGATGTGGCTCGGCCACGTGAGTCGGAAAGGACCGAAGAAGAGGTGGAGGGGCCGAGAGAAGAACCGGAGGGGCTAGCGAGGGAGCTAACTTAACCAGTTGGACCTAGGCCTAACTAAGGCTCGGGTTGGGCTAGGCACGAATGGGCTCTATAGGGAAGGTAGGTTCAGTCAAGATGGGGTTAGGGTTGGGGTAAGCTGAGTCAAGAGGAGCTTAGGTTGGTAGTGGGGTGCCTAACTAGTAGGTGGCTTCAACGGGTAGGTCTAGGTTAGAGCACTAGGCTCGGGTCGGTCAAGTTGACCATTGAATGGGAACGGGTTTGACTAATAGGACGGGTTGACTAGGTGGGACCGAATGAGATGGGTCCGGGACTTAGGTGGGAATAGGGGCCTACGAGCTAGGCGCATGGCCTTAGGGTTTCGCTAAGGATGGAAGAGAGGAGGTGAGGTGGTGCGGCGGCAAGAAGTTGCCTACTTCGCCTAAGGCTAGGTGGGTTGCCGGTTTAAGTCGGTTAGAACGCTCCCACTTGTCAAAGTACACTATTTCATTATGTGTACTTTCTGGTGTAAGAGGTGGTGGCTCAGGTCGCCTCAAAGCCATATCCAGATCCATATACCCCAATGTAAATACAACATTTTCTTTCCATTCAGCATAATTCGAATCATCAAGTAAAGGGATAGAATTTGAGCCATTAAAGTAAATAGAACCAGGCACTGCAGATGACAAAAGATATCTATAAGTTGACATGCATTATAAGAGACAATCCAGATGGAACAGTAAACCAAATAAAAGGCTTTTTATGTCTACTAATTCCAAGACAAATACCCGGGGTCATTAGGATACTACTTTGGTAATATACCTAATACGCATATGTATTCCGTCTTAACTTTATCTAGTAAAACTAGGAAATGTAAATCCAAACTATAGTTAAGCATAACACCTTTGGTTGTAAAATGACAGAACTATGTAAGGATCTATTTTCCTATTTTACTCTACTTATTCTCTTGAACATAACACACTACCTTTGGGTAATAATGTTACTTCAAATGAGAATAAATACAACATGAAACACTAATGTGCCTTTAAATCATGCATAGTCACTTTGGTGAGGTATAACATGATTTAGCTAATCATAGGCTCCTTACATTAGCGTTATCGTACAACTTTATGATCATGCAATAAAAAAATTAACCTTAGCACAATCCTAAACTAACATGATACAAGAATATGATATAAAATCACACATAAAATGAAACAACACAAATCACATGAATCAATTCTGCATAATCAACTTAATGCTATCTAAATTATTCATTAAAGCTCCATAAAACATAATGAATCGGTCCCGTATCGATCTAAAATGATCGAACCAATCCATTAAACACCTTAAAAGGGCATAAAACCACATAAACCAGCATCCTCTAGCTTAGAACCGGTCCCGTATCAGTCCTAAATGGACCGAACCGGTGGAAAGCTAGACGAACCGGTCTGAAAAGGGAAAGAACCGGTCTCAAACAACCCTGAATCAGTTTTAAGAGGTCCGAACCGGTTTCAAAACTGGATGAACCGGTCCGAAATCAACTGAACTGGTCTCTGGAAGGTCCGAATCAGTTCCAGAAGGTCTGAACCGGTCCAGAAACGGGCCGAATCGGGTCTGAAACGGACCGAATCGGTTCTGTTTTAAAATCAGACCGAATGGATATGGATCGGGTCCGACCGGACCCGACCCGATTCGAAATTTTAAAACAAAAGGCGGGCGGACGTCCAACGGAGATTTTTTTTTTTTTTTTAAATCTTTATTGATCCGGGTCGGGTCACCCGACCCGGGTCCGACCCACCCAGCCTTCCGCCCGAGCGGTTTCGGGGAAGGCTGAAATGCCTCCCACCGCCGCTGCCCTAGCCCAACGGCAGGGAGGATTGGGGCGGCAGGAGACATTACAGAAGGGCCTCCCACCGGCCGTGGGACGGTTTCCGGCGGTCGCCTGGCGCCGTCCGGCACCCGGCGACACGCCGATCACCCCCAATGGCTGGTGGGTTCCTCCCCCTTCTTCTCCCGCTGTTCTGCCGATTTTGCCCCTTTCTTCAGATCAGGGCGGGGGTAACACCCACTACAAAAACGCCGCCAGCAGACCACCCAACGGCGTGGATGGTCGCCGACGGTGGAGATCTGGAGGTGGGTGCCGGAAACGGGCGAAGCCCTCTCTCCCGCTCCTCTGCCCTCCTCTGTGGGTTCCTTCAGAAAACGAGCGGACGAAAGATGGGTGGGCACCGGCCGTCGCCCGAAAACGGAAAAGCCAACGCCTTCCCTTCTCCCTATTCAACTCTTGATATGGGGCTGGTAAGACCAGCGACGAAGACGCCGCCGGCAGGCCACCCAACCAACTGCGTGGATGGTCGCTGGCGGGTCACGCCAGAACGGAAAACGTCTGGCCGTCGCCATACCGATGCCTGCGAGGCAGTGGCAAAGCGTCGCTGGGTGCCCTATTCTTGCACGTTTTCTGCCCTATTCCCCTTGCGTGAAAACAGAATAGGCAAAGGGAAACGCGCAGCGGAAACGTGGTGTGGGCCCATAACCCATTGTTGGAGCTTTGCGATGAACAATCTAGATAGCGCATAAACGGAAATGCAGAAATCGAAAACAAGCATGATTCATGTGTGTGTTTCATAGAGGGCGGAAGAAGAACCTGTAGAGGCGACCGCCGACTGAATGTCGGCGGCTGTGGCAAGAACGGCTACCGTTCCTAATGAGTCGCTCCCCAGCGGCATTGACGGCGGCGGTGGCGGCGGCGGCAATGGGTTTCTCTCCTCAGCCATAACAGCTCAGTGATGGGGACAGGCAACACACGTATGGCTGAGGGGACCGATTACCCAGACCGGATTAACTTGATGTGTCTCTCACCATCACGAGACACGTATTTATACTTAGGGTCCGAAACGGATATGGACCCTATCAACACAGGACTATCCAGATGGGGAAATCCCAACAATCTAGGCTTCAACATACTCCAAATGATAGATCCAACATCTACAGGCCTTGCTAGTTTAGAAAAAATGTATCGGGCACCAACAAGCCATTGGGTGAACCAAGGAGTCAAGAGCCAAGTTCTATCCCAGCCCAACATTCTTGTCTGATATTCCTTGCATGGTATCTAGTTTATTTGATTCTGGTTTGGTATTGCCTTATCTGCACTATCCCTGTTTTTTACACCTTACTCTAACTAGAGACCAGACTAGTATCAGTCCTTCAACCGGCCCTAGATCTGGCGATTGTCCTTCCCAAAGGCACTCACACACCTCGACAAAAACAAACCAAAGCCAAGAGATCTTTGTTGTGTTTGGCCTGTGACTAAGTCCAGCACAATTCCCCTCAGCTTCACCAAAATTAGCCTTGATCTGTAGAGGTCCTGCTACGTCTAGCCTTCAATTGAATCCAGGAAGATCTCTCCCTACTGATCTAGGCTCACGCTCAGCCAGTTGCGTGCTGACCTCAGCCCTTGACCTACCTACCCGGTTCGATCAAGGCATGCACCCAGCCAGCACGCCTATCGACCTCAGTTTGGCTCAGTCCCAGACCAAGCCCTTAGCCATTCAAAAAGCCAATTGCACAACACATCCCTCACTCTAGCTGCCTATCAATTTGTTGTTTGCCTCCGCAACAGCTGAGCGCAACCTCCCTTCTTGGCTGCAGTCTAGCTGCTGGCTAAACCCATGTAACCTCACTTGAACCCGACCAAACTCACCTCCATCAGTGACCGTGCTACTCTCTAAAGCGGTGGAAGCACCTAAAGTGGACCAGCTCAAGGCCTCGGCCTTGGGACCTGCCTATCGCTCTAGAGTATTTGGCTGCTAAGCCTGGCTCTTCCCAAGCAAGGCCGCAGCACCTCCTCAACCTAGTCGAGGAGCCTCTCTCTCGTCCTCTATCTTTATCTCCCTCATCTCTCAATGGTTTGTGCGTGCACCACACGTCACACACTACCGTGAGTGACCTACCTGTACGTGAGACATATTGAGATTGAGGATACTTGTATTTGAGTTCACTTTGCTTTTGGGTCCTGTCTGGATGTGAATGTTTTACTCTTAGGTCAGCGAGCGTGTTGGTACCTAGGGCTGTGAGGACGACTCGCAACATGGCAACCAGCACACCCGTTGCCTCTCTTTGTCTCGCAGATCGCAGCTCACCACTCACCC
The DNA here is from genome assembly GCA_011799765.1 of Nymphaea thermarum. Lineage (NCBI taxonomy): Eukaryota > Viridiplantae > Streptophyta > Magnoliopsida > Nymphaeales > Nymphaeaceae > Nymphaea > Nymphaea thermarum. The sequence goes on along the minus strand of JAANDH010000308.1, from coordinate 195,138 downwards.
TCCACCCCTCTTCTCAAATTTTATATTCTCATTGTCATTGAGGGCTGGGTAGTTGGAAATTGCTGCACTCTGCACCTCTCGTCTAATTACTTTCTTCCCTCTACTTCTCTAATATTTAGTAAATAACTGAAAACAAATTTACTTCTAGAATTTGTAACTCGATTGACTATATTTTGTAACAAAACACACACATTTAGAGGTTTTTTAACAAAAAAAATCAGCTATTATGTATTTTTTGTAGAACATGGAAACCAATTTATTTAATGAATTTTAGAAAGATATCAAGGAATAAGCTTTGAGTCGTCACTCCAAGGCTCTGCCTAATTAAATAAGGTGCTTATAAAGCTCGAAGATGGAAGATAAAATGTTAAAATGTGTTAATATAACACGTCACTTACCAAATTTGTTGTTTAATATAATGCATTAGTTCCAAAATTGGGTTCTTTTAAGGGGGGATGCTTTCATCAGACTTTCTTTTTTAACAATTTCATTTTTTTTATCATGTTTTTATTAGACATGTTAATATAATGCATGTTTTTCATGTGTTTTTTCTATTGTTCTTTGTCGGCAATTTTGTTATTATTTTTATACATATTATATAATTTATAAATTTGATTGTGAAGCCTACAATTCAACCAATGCATCGCCTCTCCTTGCCTTAAGAGGGGCTTAACGCCTCACCTCACTTTTTTACCTTTTACAACATTGACTAGAATATATCATAATCTATTCAAGTATCTTTCTCCTCATACTTACTAATTTTCTAAGTATGGAGACTGCACATTGTGCCTATGGATAACATGTAAAGTAGTGAGCATATTAAACCTTCCAAATGCAAGAAGAGGAGTGGTTTGAGGAAGAGAAGCCTGTGCTGCTAGGATGGTGCACAGCCGAATGAGAATTTTGAGTAGAAGATGAGAGCAAGCCTCAAGAATAGATCAACTAGTTCCTTCGAGTGTAAATCTCCTCAAGTATATGGTGGGGGGGGGGGGGGGGGGCTCTTAAAGATATAAGTAACCTCTAAAAAGACTGTGTTTCAGTCAACCAAGATGAGTCAAGGGAAACATGATCTTAACAGGGAAGGTATAAAACATATTTTTAGAATGGAAGCAGGTGAAAACAACGATAACATGTTGGTTTGATTCCTAGCTTTTCAACACAAAGCACATCTATTGGCCCAATAGTAAACATATTGGTTTGATTCCTCAGCTTTTCGACACAAAGCATATCTATTGGCTAGCAATATCTCACAACATTTCAAATGGTCTAGAGAAAGAAGCCTATTGTAAGACCCTTATCCTGGCCAAAGGCTAGGGATGGCATGGCCTGGCCAGCCTGGCTAGAAGAGGCTTGGCAAGAAGATGCCATGAAAGTAGGCTACTTGGTCCCGAAGAAGAATGCAGCAATGTCTCTGGTTGGTAGAAGCAAGCTGGCAATCGGGAGACGCAGGCCAGAAGGCAGCAGCAGCATGTAGTCTGAAATTTATGGTACACCAGAGATTTTGGGTGCTCCCATGCTTGCGCAAGAAGATCACCTATATCACCTATATAGGGAACTGGTAGGGTCTTGCCTGTGGCAAACCAAAGTCCTAAGCCAGCGGCCATACCTACCCCCAAGATCACCTTGGACCAACCAAAGATGGTAGGGTCGGCCTAGTGGCGGAGGATAACTACACCAAAAACCGACACCTACTCCCAAGATCTATGGAGGGAGGCACACTCGAATAGAGGGATGTTAAGATTTACAACTTAAAATCCCCGTCGGACAGTCACCCCAACTTAATATTCCATTTGGTCAAGATGAACAAGTGAGGTTAAACCCGTCCAAGTCTCAACCTACTACATAAATCTAAAAAGATGTGAGGCTTATTACAAACGTAAGCGATACATGAAAGCACTCCTCACTCAATCAAACACATTCATTCATCAAACCATCCTGTCAAACCATGCCCAAACCCTTAGGTGGTCTTCTCAGCCCGGGAATGTGTCTTTGGCTAAAGAGAGCCTTAGAGGATTCCACGGCAGCTGACTTAGCCTCTTGGCTGGTTTACAAGCAACAACACCCTTCCACGTGTCTATAGGATGACACGAATCTCACCTCTCGGGGCCACGCCCGAGGACTCCACTTGCTTTCACCAAGGAGGAAAGCCACAGCCTTAGCTGCTACCTTGGTATCCACGATCCTCCAATATTGTCCAGCTACCTCTCGAGTACACCTTGCTAGAACAAGTGACAAGACATCACTATTCAATCAAGTAAGAACAACAAGGTTGCATTCACCGGAACCCTAGTCGACCCCAAGTTGCAAGAGAGAGTTGGGGGAAGCAATCGCCAATATCGCTTGACAGACGCGGTTCCTTCAAGGTAGGTCCAGTGGTAGGCTTGGTAGGTTCGAGCCTTCTAGGTCCAAGCCGTAGGTAGGTCCACGTCCAAGTAGGTTCAGTTGACCGTCCCGTTGTAGAGGCTAGTCGGTGTTGACTCCCTTCGATCCAAGAAGAGAGGAAGGTCAACTAGGCTAAGTCTTCCTTGATTGATGGAGATGGATCTCTCAAGATTGCGCCGATATCTTGCCTTAGTTGAATTATGTCCAGGTGCAATGCACCTCAATCGGCTGGCCGATTCCTTGTTGGTTGGAGATCAAATCGGAAGGAGGATCTCTCCCAAGTAGGAAGGAGCTGCCTTCCGTCACGTGTCCTCCCGCGTGGTGCCACCAACACCTTCCTTTCCTGAAAAGTGACCAAATTCAATGTACCTAAGGCACGGGGATCTCCTTTCCAAAGTTATAGGGACATATCTAGAAGAAGGTCGCTTTCCCTTTTTGGCGCGCGGGACACTTGGTGCCCGTTCCTAATCCTCGAGCAGCCTTCCCTTTTCCGTTGCTGATTTGGTGGGCCAGATGTATGATGCCTCTCTCCACGTGCTGCCACCTGTCCCTGTGCTATCCAGCGGTAGATCCCTTGCCCAAAAGCGTCGCAAGAGGATAAGGAAGGTCTGGACGGCGCCAAAGACTTTCCTTCTTGGTGCTCTTTTGGGTTAGTACCTCTCGATGGACCCAACTACCCTTGGAATATATCTAATTAATTAATCAATTTAACACTCAGCAAGGGTAGAGTTGGACATAGTCACCAATTTGTTGGTTCTGGCCGGAGAACGCTGGATCTGGCTAGAATAAACACCAGAATTCTGAGCTACTCAATGAAATCCGGCGGACAGGATGAATAGGCCTCCAGAACTTGTTGATGATGATCCACAGGTCAAATGAACTCCGAATACCATGATTTTTGGATGTTGTAGAGAATTTTATTACGAATCCAATCGTATATGGCTTCCTAAAAACTCCATCGGAATCACCGGAAACAGCATTTGCAAGTGGCGGTTCTGCGACAGACTACGCTTGAGCGGTGATGGTGGAAACAACGAACTTCCGTGGTGGATTTGACTGGTGCGCCCTAGTCCAATCAGGCGGAAATTTGTGTACCTTGTACCTAAGGATGAGAGCTTTCCAACAAGCTATAAATCGCCTCAAAACTCCTGGTGGATCTCCGGAAATAGCGATTTGATCGGAGGTGGGATCTGCCACTCTCTTCAGAAAACCGGGTTATGCCTTTCCGCGTTTTCTTCTGCCTCGCTCTAATCCTCTCCTTATGATACTGAGATGCGTTTGGAACTAGGAGCGCCTTATCTAGCTCGGATCCACCAAGCAAGGGGCACGATTTAGGCTGCTGGAAAAGCTTCCAGCCAGATGCTCTCTTCCTTCTTCTTAGTGTCTTCAAGGATAGATCTTCCTCTCCAATCGATGTCGATGACTCAAACCAGTTAGATGTGAGATTAATCACGAATGCAGGGATCAAATCACCGTTGATGTCTTGGCTAGGGCGTTGCCGAAATCTTCTTCACTAAGTACGTAGGAAGATGGAGTACTTAGCTTGTGAATGGAGATCTTGCCAGATGTCAATGGTGGGAAGCCGGCGGGCAGATCCACAGCTCGTCTTCTTCTCCACCTCTCTATAGACCAGACGCCTCTCAACTCCCTCATGATCAAGGAGAAGTTACGGCTGCCTACCCAAGGATTCCTTGGTTTGGGTACGATGTAGATCTTCTTCGTCAATGGCTACTGGCAGCCATTAATGGATAGAAGACCTCCATTGCTCTCACGGCTTGGTGAGTGTTGTAGTGTAGTGCTTCCAAGGAAGACACGCCCTAGGGACCAAAGAACTCCACGAGGGAGAAAGAGAGAGCTTCTCTCACATCATTCAAATTCAAAAGCATAATGAATAATGTCTCGGTTTCATGCCTTTATAGACATAGGCCGAACTGGTTCCTAACTTGTCTCGGTGCGAGACTTACACAAAACCGACTCAAACAAAGTGAAACGGTACATAAGTAAAAACGGGTCAATGACCCAAACAAGAATAAGAAATGATTTGGGCGCGGTCCTCCCGGGTCCCATATGAAGTCTTCCATCTCATGCGTGTGGATCTTGGACACATCTTCAATCTCATGTGTGTGGATCCTTCTTGGATCTCGGATCCACTTGTGGCTGTCCTTCAGATCTCCTTCTTGTATCTCGTTAGATCTGCATCCACTTGTCTCCTCACGCTGGTCCATGGTTGCGCTAGATGACCCATCACTCCTCTTCATGTCGAGCCCACCTTCTTCTAGGCTTGAGTTGCCTAGGTCTTCACCCTCCACGTTATGTGTGTCCGGGTCCTCTTCATCTAGGCTAGGTGCGCCTAGGCCTTCGTCATCTAGGCTAAGTGTGCCTAGGTCTTCCGCACCTAGACATGATGGGTCTAGGTCTCCTAGGTCAAGGTAACCTAGGTCTTCTTCGAATCTCACGTTCTTAACCTCACAAGGGTTTGCAACGCGTCTTCCACTTTGCTTCAAGTAGACCCATGCTCGAGAGTTAACCTCACAAGAGCAAACACTGCCTTCTCGCGAGAATGCCTTAGACGCTTTTGGGAGTTTAGCCTCCCTAAGATTTTCATCAACTCCGCTAGAGAACGCCTTAGCCGTAAACGCTAGAGAGAAACTACGAAAGTTAACCTCCCTAGAGTTTTTACCCTTCCTCGAAGTCGCTCCCGCTTGTCCTTCACAAAACTCATAAACAAAAATGTTAGCCTCACAACAAATAGGAGCGCCTTCGGCGGAGGTGCCAATGTGCGAAGTACGGGCTCTAAGTAGGCTCGTATCAAAAGACTTACTGTTAGGAACGGACCCGGGGCGTACTAGAAACGTCGAACCCGAGTGTCGAATCCTACTCCCAAGACCTCCTTGAGGTAAGCATTCAACCAAAATCCTAAACAAATTAATACAAGAAACTACCCGGCCGGACAGGACCCCGGTACAAACCCAGTAGGACGAGATGTACAAGTAAGGGTGTTCCCAAAATCCTAACTAAAGTAACACCTACTACAAGAACTACGAGGGGTGTGAGGCTGTACAAGAGTGCGCGATACAAAAATGCACTCCCAACTCACTTAAGACAAACCATGCAAACCACACAAACCACAACTAACGAACAAACCACGCCCGATTCCCAAATAGAAAGGTCGAGCCCTCTGTGGTCGTGTCTTTGGCATTTGCACCTCCGAGGTACCACGATCAAGAGCTATGGCCAAAGCCGGGCTAAAGCAACAAACAAAGCAAACTAGATGCGACCTAATGCAAAAGCAAGAACTACCACCTTGATGGCTGCAAGGGGGAGAAGAAGACGTTACCGGCCAAGAGGGATCTTGGCGATGCCGAATAAGTCACCACGGGAGAAAACCTAGTCCCGGGTATTGCAAGGGGGAGTGCCTAAACGGGAGGGGTAAGGCTTGGCGCGTGAGGTTACCTAATTAGGTGGGATGGGGCTTGGCTGGTTGTGCCAAGGTGGAGGCGCCGGAATCTTAAAGAGTGTCGCTAGGAAGGAGCTAGCGCAAAAGGAAAGGAAGGACCGAACCTTCCAAATTGGAAATGAGGAAGATTGGCGAAGATCCTTGGTGATATGGGAGGTGGGCCAAGGGATTCTCGAGAGATCTCTCTTGCTCTCAGATCTGGACACGTGGCGGGGATGAGAGGCTAGGAGGGGACTCGGTTTTGGCAAGGGCAAAAGGGTCAAGATGAATGGCGACGGGTTTGGAAAGGCTAAGGTGGCGCCAAGGGGTTTCCTTTCTAGCGACTAAGGAAATCCGCGTGGAGCTTAGGTGGCTGCCGCGTGGAGGACACGTGGAACCGCATGGGGCCTGGGTGGCAACGTGGCAGATGACTTGGCAAGTGACATGGCACAAGAATCTCTAGGATTGAGACACATGGAGAGATGGGTGGACAAGGGCCAAGGTCAGACTTAGGGTTAACTAGGGAAAAATATACCAAAAAGGCAAGAAGTGGATTGCGGTGCGGGTAAGGGGGACTCCAACGAGGATGGTGCGTGATCCAAGGGAGATCTTGGCCTGGGATTCAAATGGCAAGAGGCTGACTCGAGCTGGGTGAAGATGGAAGGTGGCTGGATGAGCGGCACGTGGCAGATCGGACGGGGGAGGATAGGAAACAAGAGGACTTACCGGATTTAGGATCGGCGGCCAAGGAGACTTCCCAAGTAGCGCTGGCGGCTAGGGTTGAATCCCGATTTCTGTTTGACCACTTTGCCCTTGATATTTCTGAACGGGATCTTGCTGGACGTGAGGGTAAACTTGTCTTTGATGCTGGGAGTTGCAGCGGGGGGCGGAATGTGAACAGCAGTCACCGAAAATCTGAAATTCCGGCGGATGGTCGGAATTGACTTCTAGCGGGTCCTTTTTCGCCCGTTTTTGGATATGATGATCTATTCTCCGTGGCGATTCTTTTGAGGTGGCTTGTCTACACGAAATATGTCTGGAGGCACCTCTTTTAGGAACTTGTAGGCTGCTGAACCGTGGTTCAAGGATGAAGAAACCGAGAGCTTCTCTTGGCGTTTTGTGGCTTCTTCACCATTGAAATCCGCTCTAATCTCTTGGGGTTAATATGGATGATAAATAGGTGGATTTAAGCCATGTAAGAAGGGGTCTAAGGAAGATTTCAACCGTGGAAAACAAGATCTTTCTCTCAGGTTCTCACCAAGGGTTAGGCCTTGATCCTTGGATGTGTTCCTCTCTAGAACACCAACAACGTGAAGCTTGTGTCCGTCTAAAAATCACAAAGTACTAACCGTTCACAAGTCGTTATTGAAGATGCCCGCTATTGCTTCTTTCTTCAATCTTCTTGGAAGAGGATCAGCCACTCAACTCTAGGGTGATTGCTAGAGAAGGCACTGAATCTTCTTGAGTTGTTTTGGGGTAGAGTCGTGGTCAAAGGAAAAACTGTCACTGCCGGAGCGCTCGAGGAGATCCTTGTCGTCGTCCTTGGGTGGGGTAGGATGAGGAAGGACAAGAGAACGAGGCAAAGAAAGAGGATGACCTTCGGTTTGGGGTGAGGGTCTATAGCCGTTGCCGGCTCTTTGCCAAGGGGATGACAAGGGAATAGAAAACATCAGAAGGAAGGTGACAATAGGCAAAGGAGAACTTACTAGGCCGAGTGGAGGAAGGGGAATGTGCCGCTAGAGGTAGGGGACGCAAGGGGGAGGATGACACCGCCGCGGAAGAGGGGAGGCATGGTTGAGGAAGACGACCACCGTGGGAGAAGGGTGACCCGAGAGGGAGGAGAGAGAAGGCATTCCGCCCAAATGAATTCAATTCATTTTCTTTGTTCCAAAAAGCATCCGTTCCAAATGGAACTACAAGAATATATACCTCTAGGGTTAACCCGGTTCACAACCCGAACCGGTTCATACATGAATCAAATCGAATACTTAAATGAATCTAATCTAGATATGGGGACGCTATCTGTCCAAGGACTAAAGCTAGACCCACGGATCTTGGGGATCTGTTTCCTCTTGGGCGCATGGTTGAGCTTGGGTGGGCTCAACCTCATTTGCCTAGGTTCGGTCTAGGCTTACCACGTTTGACCTCGGTTTTAGGACTCAACAAGGGATTAGACGACTCTAGTTGGGTGAGCCCTAGAACTGGATCTCGACCGCCTTGAGGTTCATTCTTGAATCTCTTGCACTTGGCCGTTGTTGCTCTGCCCACTCCACCCGCTGCAATAACTCCAAGCTGCTCATTAACCTCTTCAATTGTCTCAAACACCATGGTGAACCCCCGTCTTGCCCCTACGGGTCCAGTCTGACCTATTTGTGTCCTGGGTTAGACTCTTGCGAACCTTCCTGAACTTAGGCATGTAACAGATCCACCCTCCTTAGAATGAGCTTGTCCCCAAGCTCTTGCTTTAGATTTTTCGGGATGGGTCTGATTTCCAATTGCTACCCATTTATGTTTTTGTGTTGGTCCATAATCTCTGGGTAGCGCTTCTATGGAGTTCCTTAGGTATAAATAACATCTTCTTGGGTCTCTTGTATAAACTTCGGTGCAGGCCCGAGTTCTAGACGATTTTGTTGCAACTGTCTGGGGCCATAATCTCATGGTAGTTGCCCAATAAAAAGCCTTTGCTACCCTTGCAGCTGCTTGCTTACGATTATGTTCTCGTTCATCATGGTGGCCTTCTTGTTATCATGGCCTTGCCATAGTTTTCTGCCTGTCAATGGTGTGAATGGTGCCAACATGGTTAATGCTTGTCCTCTGGTCTTTTGTAAGGCCCACTGCGCTTTTGCTGCGTTTGTTTCTTTAGGGCTTTGGGCGTGAGTCTTAAGGGTGCTATAGGGATCCCTTAGCTCACGACTACAGTTTGGAGAGTCCGGAAACTGATAAGCTCTCCATCGCTCTGGGTAAAGCTTTTCAATGTAATGCCCCAGAGTTGGCTTTATATGGTAACGGCCACCCTCCTTAGGATGCAGATTACGCTGAGTTGCGACTAAGGTGGCCATGGTGTATCTTTCACCAGTAGCTCCTACTTTTATCCTCTTGTGGCTTTGTGGAACTAGGCTCTTGTTTCCATTCAATAAAGACTGTTGTTGCCTAGCTACTTGCTCTCGTTCTGGTGCAGGATTAGCCACTATCAATTTGTCTGGATCGCCCCTAGGATTGTGCTGGGGCCGTTTCATCTTGGTGATGGGGTTATGATGGTCCTCAGTGCTGCTCATACTGTCTTCTTCAGATTTGGGGAGAATCCTGTCAGTTTCCTCTAGGAGCTCTTCCTCTAACATTTCCCGGATGTTAAGCGGCTTTGTTCTTTGCTTAAATCCGGTTTTGCTTGAGCCCTTGTTCTTTTTGTTAGAGGCGGCCATTTCATTTGCTACCTCTTTTTCTGCCTGATGTTCTACAAGAGTGAGTCTCTTGTTTTGCAAGAGTGAGTCTCTTGTTTTGGGCTCTGTCTAGATTGGTGCTCTGACTCGCTATTTCTTGGGTCGACCACTGTTGGAGTTCCATTCGTGCCTTTTTATTGGGTGACTCTAAGAAATTCTGATCCGTACCACCCTCCTTAGGTTGAGGCTTACTCGTAAGAATGTTAGGAGGTGGTAGTAGTGCAACCATGTCCTCGAATGAACTTCCTTCTGATTCCATCTTCGGGTCATCTTTGTGAGCATTGGATTTAGCTTCGAGTGTCTCACAACACATTTTGTTTCCAAGATGGAGTCTTTCTTGGAGTTGATATCGAACCAACTCTACGTTGTTCTCTGAGAGCACTGGCTCAAGTGGTTCAGGTTCCCAGGGCTCGTCTGCCCATCTAGTAGAGGGAGCTAGAGCTTGACACATTAAAAGCTCCTCTTTACTTTGCTTTAGCGTTGTTCTAGGGCTGGAAGTAGACATTTGTCTTTTTGGATACGTTGGCCTAGTACCCTGAGACTCTGATTGTAATATGTTGGGTGAGTGCTCTTCACTTGACCTTGAGTCCTGACAACAACGATTGATTTCTTTCAAAATATCTTGTGTCGACCAGGATTCTGATGTTTTGGGAGGCTCGGGTAGAGGGAGTAAACCTTTATAACTGCCTCTGGAGTTCATCATATATGGAAAGGTCCTTTCTGACTTGTGTGCCGCATTACTCAAATTAGGCTTATTGGATATTGGCAGTTTTACCACATAGAACTGCCTATATGCCTTGGCATTGCCCGTACCCCGTGGTGGAGGAACTGAGTATGATGCCATAGGTGCAATTTCCTCACTTGAAGCTATTCTTTTCTTAAGTCCAGGAGTATCTAATAATCCCTTTTGTGTTTTGACGGAGGGTGGTTTGGGCGTGGTGCCCGACTTAACCTCATTTCTCTTTTCCTCGCATGGGTGTCAATAGACAAAAACTCCTTGGCTGGGCCGAGTATGGCCTTCATGTCTTCATGTATGATCTGGGGCGAAACGATAATCGTGTTGCTCTTAGGAATAGTAATGGGAGGGGGCCCAAGTATCCCTTTTTCCTTGGGTACCACTGTTTCACATACTAAAGGCTTGAGGGGGCAAGGGTTGGTATACCCTTCACTTGGCAAATCCATTTCTTCATTGCTTGAAGAATCGGTGCTACTGTCGTCATCGGACTTTGATGAGGTTTCTTCTTCACTTTCACTACTCAGCTCCGACGAAGACTCTTCTGACACTGTGGCCTTCGGCAATGGTATTGCCTCCAATATAATCTTCAAACTGATGTTTCCCACAAGGATGGCTTCACCAGGATGGATTTTCCTCCTATAACATGGTCCTATTTCCATTCCCGCAATACTAAGTCTACCCGTTTCGGTCATATTGGTGATCCACATTGTATGGGTGTCCTTATCAATGTTTATCACAAAATGCCAATCCATCACACTGGGGTGTGGGATTACCACGTCCCAGTATGACTCACTACCAACTTTGATCCAGATCCATCTTGGGCCTTGGTTCCAATTGTTTCTGTGAACCAACCAATCTCTTTGTACGCAGACACCATTTTCGTAGGTGCTAAGAAATACATCCATGGTGAGTTCTGCGAGACGAGCCCCTTACTCCGTCTTCTACCAAGCAAACTACTAAAGCAACTCTAACGCTACTGCTCAAACGAAACACACTGACAAACTGCCACTCTCAACAGAAATCCAATTGGTATCCTACGGATACCAACTATTATGAACAAACTAACTCACACGGTCAAACTGCGATAGAAAACCAACTGTTAGTGCAAAAATCACACTGTAAACTTGCTCTATGGTCCTTCAGCCACACTTCTGCCCTGTGTGCACTAAGGGAGCGAAAAGCTAGTTGCGCCTGTCACCGCGCCCCCCTGGCACCTCGGCAACTAACTCTCGCTCTCAGCCAGGCCCAAATTAGGGGCCTAAACTGTCACGTCCGCCTGACACCTCGACAGCGCACCTCAAGCTCAAGCACCCTTGGGTTGTGCGGTGTGCACAATCCACAGTCTAGACTGTTTTCAGGACAGTCAAAAGACTACACACATAATTACCAAACGATGGAATTTTGACTTCAAATTTGGTCAACACTAAGTTAGGATAGTTATCTGACTACCCTCCAAATTTCAGCTCGATTTGACCTCTGAAAGCCTTTGAAACTTTGAATTCTTCCTGGCGGACTGTCACTCGGACAGGTTCTATCTACTCAGGTTAAAAGTCTGGTGTAGGGCCAAAATCACAAGGATTTCGTTGGAATCTCGTCTGGAGCCCCAAACGACTTTTGAAGCACGTATTATTACGAAGCTCTCCACCAAATTTTGGGCCAATCTGACTTTTTTTGCCCTGTGAAACTGCTGATATACTGCTGCTGACTGTTACAGTCCAGAAAACCGCAATAATCTACTATGCTACTCTATCTACTGAAATCAACTTCTACATCAAATCTGAAAACACTATAACGCTGAAAGTAGTTGCAAACTTCTCTGGATGAATCTTCGAAAACCAATTTTTCACAACTGAACTTTGAACATCAAGATGGCTCTGATACCAATTGTTAGATTGGTATCAGTTGGTCAAGGTGGCTGCAACACAGGAAGTCGTCTAACTACCAACTGGAAATTGTGTCTTCTACTAACACCGAGAGTACCAACTGTTGGAATCTGACACAACTGTGCTCCGATGGAACCTCAAGGCGGCTCTGATACCAATTGTCAGGACCGGATCCGGGGTGGACTAGAAACGTCGAACCTGAGTGTCGAATCCTACTCCCAAGACCTCCTTGAGGTAAGCGTTCAACCAAAATCCTAAACAAATTAATACAAGGAACTACCCGGCCGGACAGGACCCCGGCACAAACCCAGTAGGACGAGATGTACAAGTAAGGGTGTTTCCAAAATCCTAACTAAAGTAACACCTACTACAAGAACTACGAGAGGTGTGAGGCCGTACAAGCATGCGAGATACAAGAATACACTCACAACTCACTCAAGACAAACCATGCAAACCATACAAACCACAACTAACGAACAAACCACGCCCGATTCCCAAATAGGAAGGTCGAGCCCTCTGTGGTCGTGTCCATCAAACTAAACCTAATCGAGCAAACCACACCCACCCGTAGGAGGCTAAGTTGGCACGAGGTCGTGTCCTTGAAGTGGTGCCTCAGATGTCCCTCAATGCTCAACAACGACCCAAGGTCGAGCTAAAAGCAATGAACAAAAGCAATGCAACCTCCCACGTGTCTATAGGGTGGAGAGAGAGTACCGGCCAAGGCTAGCTTGGAGAATAAGAACCCCAAGCCCTGGAGGTGAGATTACACACTCGGACAATAGCAGCTACACAAGAAAAGATGTCGTGGATGAAGACAAACTCCAAGGATGAAGAAGTACGCCGGCAGATGAAGAAGCTTCAAGGATCACCTCCAAGAGCAAGGTCCTTGCCGGAAAACGTCTAGGAGCTCCTCGGGTCCAAGCTGGATGAAGTGGGGGCCCGCTAGTATGGACGCCGGAAAGTCACCAGAAAAGTGGCAGCGGTGGCCGGAGGTGGCCGGAGTTGGCTCCGATGAGACCCACCGGTCTCAAGAACACAAGGCTGCGGTATGGGGCCGCGGGCTGCCTTGGAGGCTATGGTTGAGACCGCCTAGGTTTGAGCTCTCTTGGTTTGGGTGGACTTAGGTGGGTCTGGGCTAGGTAGGTCCAACTAGGTCTAAGCTCGATTTGGGAAGTGGGCTTGGTCAAAGATAGGATAGGCGATCTAGGTCTTAGGGTTCTAGGCTCAATCAAATGTAGGCTCGAGGGTCAAAGGTCAACTCCTAAATTCAAGGAAGGGTAGGTCTAGGCTAGGGACGAAAAATGGAAATGCAAATGGAAATGAAGGGAAATGGGAAAGGGGACTAGGAAGGGGCGAGTGAGGGAAATGTGGCTAAGGATTTGGAGAGGATCCCAAGTTGGAATCGTCCCCCAAGATGCTAGGGTGAGGTGGCATCCAAGTGGTGGCTATCTCCCAAGTAAGTAGGAGAGAGGCTAGGGAAAATGGTGAGGTGGAGGGGCGAGCTGGCCAAATGTGGCTAAGTGAGGCTGATTTAGGGTGTGAACGGGATCGAGGAAGGACAAGTGGCGAGGCTAAAGGGTTCTAGATCCTAAAATGTTGGACACTTCCTAACTAAATGGGATGGAGTCCCAAATGAATATCCCAAAAGGTGGATCGAGCCCACCAAATGTGGAATCAAGGGGCGAGCACTCTCCAAATGTTCTCTCTAATGCACTAGATCTCTGCCACGTGGCGAGGATGAAGGGTGGAATTGGCGAAAGGCCCAAAGAGAATATTCCATTTACCTCAAATGTAGGAAGGCCCAAATGATTCCCAATGTGCACCGGCGGCTAGGAGTTGGCGCCAAGAGTTCCTCCATGATTTCCTTGGCTTTTTTTCCCAAATGTGAGCTAATCTTTGCACGAGTCTTGGAGTTGCTCGTGTGGGACTTGGATGCTAGGCTGTAGTCCCCAAATGCACACCGGAAATTCCCAAATGTATGCCAGAATTAATGCAGTGGTGGCCGGAATCTTAGAATTCCGACCAACACTAAAATGGACCGGAAATGACTAATTCTTGCCGGATTCTTCTTTCTTTCAATCTTTTCTTTTTTGGGTCTTTTCTTTTTCTTTTTCTTTTTTTTTACGCCTCTTTTTCACTTTCTTTTTCTAATTTTTCGGCAAGATTACAAGCTAGAAACCGTGAGCTAAAAGATGGAACTTTGATGCCAATTAACTGTTGAAATCGCTTCCAATCTTGAAAAAAAGCACGAGCAACCAAAGGGATTCCTTGTGACTCATAAAAACAGATTTGGGAGAAGCTTCCACCGAAGAAAAGAGTTGATTCTCACGACTGGAACCGGGAGGATCAAGGCTTTCTTATGGCAGTCTTCACTCAAATCAATTCAACAAGTTGCACAACTTCACCTCTTAATCTCAACGTACTAACCTTGAAGTTTGAAGCCGACAAATCGAATGCTCTATCTCGTCTAGTTGCCTAGAAGAGGAGAACCGTCCCGAGGGCGATGTGGCCTCTAACCTTCATGGGTGTGGGAGCGAGGGCTGCACCTCGATCGCCTTGAATGTTGTGGGGAAAGAAACCGTGGACCGTGGAGTCTTCTTTGCGTCGGAGCACATGGAAGCCTTCAAGCCTTCGTACCTTGGGCGAGTGGATGAGAAGAGAAGAAACTAAGGAATAGAGAAGGAAAAGCCCTTAGTTTGATGATGGATTCAACCAAGATGGCTAATTTCCCCCAAATGTGACACGAGGAAGAAGAGAGAGGTGCGTGGGGAAGAGAGTGCACAAGGGAGAGAGAGAGACTCGTGGAGAGGAGAGAGAGACGATTGTGAAAAATGAACTCAAATTCCTTCAATTGCATACGAAATCAAATGTGAACAAAGTATTTATAGTCTTGAACAAAATCACGGATCTAAACATGTGATCCAGATCAAAAACTGAATCCAAAAGCATAAGCAAATAGGCGCACAAGCAAATACCAAAGCAAAGTGCGAAAATCCAAATCTGAGACCTATTGTCTCATCCCTAAACGGATCCTCCTCTAGCCCGCGCACGTTTGTACTTCAATTTGGATCAAGAATTGCCTACGCTCGCCCTAGGTTGACCCTAAGTGACTGGGTTTTGACTCAGACCATGACCGGACTTGACCGAGACCGGACTCAACCCACCAACTTGGTTCTCATTAGCCTCACTTAGAGTCGTTGCACTTCCTCCCGCTCCTCCCTCTGCTTCAACTCTAAGTGTATTCTTGAGCTCACATTTGGACCGATCCTCTTGCTCTGCACCACCCACTCCTCCCTCTTGACCCTGGCTCGGGTCAAATAGGCCTTGCTCGGCCTTGACTGATTGTAGGGCGGGCTGTCCCTGTCCTCTATGGCTGTTCTCAGCCACATCTGTGGCCGCTCTCGGCAGATTTGAAGGTTGGACTGTATCAAGAACTATGATGGCAAAGGGGCACCGCCCTTGGACGCATGGCCAATGCGGATGGATGGATGGGACAGATGGTAGCATTGGATGGAAGCATTTGAATGTGGTGCCTAGGAGGGAACAGATATTGCTAGATGGCAGTCGACTGTGGTGCCAGGCAACACCTAGCAGTTGCAGGCTGTTAGGACCAAGACCTAGCGTCGTCCAAGACCTCGGCCAGATGTCGATCCTCTCCCAAGATCTCTGGTTGGGTCTGCCCGAATGCGGCCATGAAGTCACCAATGTGCCTCCAAAGACCCTCTCCAAGATCTAGGAGGAGGTTGCAGCAAATAGGTTTAAAATTTAATTACAATGAATGATTCCCGCCGGACAGTCACCCCGGCTCAAATATAGGTCAAGATTGTACAAGAAGGGCTTCCTCAATCCAGGCTTGATCCTACTACAAATGTCTAGAATAGGTGTGAGGCTTAATACAAAGCGTAGCGATACAAAATATCGCTCACATCACTCAACATTCATCAAACCATGCAAACCACCCTGTCATACAATCCCTATTCGGAACAAACCACACCTTTATCCTTAGGTGGTCTACAACCCGGAAATCGTGTCCTTGGCAAGGTGCCTCAGAGGGATTCCAGCCGGTTGTTGTTGCCCAAGACGGTTTAAAAAACAAGTACACCCCTCCCACGGATCTATATGGCGATCTGATGTTACCTCCCAAGGCCACGCTTGGGGAATTTTCGAGCTTCACCAAAAGAGATAACCGGCAGCAATAGGACTGCTCTGTTTGGTATTTTCAACCCCGTCCACCCTTCGCCGAGTCAATCTCCTCCTTGGGCAATGTTAGAACAAGAGAAAATCAAGTTCTACTTGGTAAATATAGGAGAGAAGAGAAGGTGGATCTAGTCACCTGATCAGATTTGGACCCCTAGTTGATTTGTGAAGTGTAGGGGGATGCAATCGCCAATGTCGCTTGGCGGACGCAGTTACTTCTCTCCTTTGGCTGCAATCTCCTGCGGGTAGAGGTTGAGCCACAAGTTCTCCTTGCTGAAATTAAGATATAAGAAGAAAAATCAGCCAGTATCAAGGTTTAGAAGTGAATAAGAAATCAACTTTTAGATGAGGAAAGTCGTCCTATAAGACCAATTAACCCTGGTCTTTTGTAATGAGAGGGGGAAGCGATCGCCGGAACACCGGCAGACGTTGAAGCAATCCTCAAATTACGCTCATTCTTCTCTTTTCCCGACCTCTACTATCTCTCATGAACTTACGAGCAATACTCCAAATGATCCACACTAACACAAGTAATCACGATCCAAATGATAAAATAAATGAAAGAGGGTTCGTGGATGCACTTCATCGGAGAATCAGATAACCCCTAGGAAGTGTCGTAGATAGGAGGAGGCAAGTGTTGGAAGTGCCAACACACGCGTATCTTCCTTCCTCTTCGGCAAGTGTGGAAGCTCCGGCAAGGAATGTTGACCGAACTCCAGCCGGTTGACTCGCTTCTTCTTGTCCTTCTCGGCTCCTAGTGTGGCTCATGCGATATCCAAGTGGACGCCTCCTTCTTCGCACGAGCTTGGAATGTGGAACTTCCCAAATGTAGAGGTTGAGCTCCCTCCTAGGATCGAGTTGGAACTTTCCTTGATGGTTGGAGAGTGATAGGGAAAGATCTTGTGTGACTCCACTTGCCTTTTCCGGAGTGCGTCTAGATTCAACGCACCTAATCCCACGAGTCGAGCCCTTCTTATTTCGTTGGAGAGTAAATAGGAAGGTAGATCTTTCTAGATTGGAGTGCGAGCCGATTCCCTCCACGTGTAGGGTCCATATCTTCGAAGGATCTCCCGGGATTAAGCAAGATTCTTGCCTTAGGTGTAAAGTGTCTAGGTACAATGGGCTAACCTTTCCTATTTCGTTGGAGAGGAAATTGGGAAGGAGATCTCGTAGGGCTGAAATGCAATCTACCCCTCGCCACGTGTATGGTCCAGATCTCCCAAGGATATCCAATGACGTGGCGAGAATCTGGCCCTATATGGAAGCCATCTACGTACAACGTATCTAGCCGCAATTCAACCCTTTCCTATTTCGTTGGAGGGGAAATAGGAAAGGAGATTTCGCACATGGGTGGGCGAGGTGTCCTCCTCCACGTGGCACCTGCCTGTGGTGCCACTTAGCTCCTTCAACTTCAGTTTTGTCCAGGTTCAATGTACCCAAGGCACGTGAATCCCCCATTCCCTAATCAATAGGAACGGATTAGGAAAGAGGCCGCCTTCCTCCTTGGCGCGTGGGACACTTGGTGCCCGTTCCAATATCCTCGAGCTTTCTTCCAATTCCGTCACCAAATGGTTGACCAAATGATTGGCGCCCTCCTTCCCGAGCTGCCACCTGTCCTCCTCATCAATCAGTTGCTGATCTTTTGACCAAAAGCGTCGCCAAAGATATTGGAAAGAAGACGACGCCCAATCTTTCCTTTTCGACACCCTTATGCGCTAGGGTTACTCAGGTCTTCTTGGACGTGTTTGCCCTTGCTAAATAATAATTCACCTAGGTAAATTAAAGGCACAGCAAGGGCAGACTGGGAACTAATTACCCAAATGTCGAATCTGGCCGAAAGTCGCCGGATCAGGCCGGAATGCTGCCTGGAAAAGTGGGTTACACCATGGAATCCGACAGACAGGGTAAACAGGCCTCTAGAATTTGCAGACAATGATTCACCGGTCAAATGAACTTCAAATACCGTGATTTTTAGGTATGATGTAGATCTTTTAATTACAAATCTAACGGTGTATGGCTTGCCTGAAAACTCTACCGGAATCGCCGAAACAGCCTCTGCAAGTGGCGGTTCTGCGGCGGTGGCGGAAACAATGAACTTCCATGGTGGTTTTGACTGCCTTCCCTTAATTCGATCAGGCCGAAATTGTATGTTGTAGCTGAGAAAGAGAGCTTTCCAACAAGCTATGGCACGTCTTCAAACTCCACGTGGATCTCCACACATAGCTATTTTATCAGGGATGGATTCTATCGCTTTCTATAGAAAACCGAGAATCGCCTTCTCCGCGTTTCTCCTCTTTCCTTCTGCGTTTTCTCTCCTTACTTCTGCGGACTTTCTACTTCCTTGTCCCTAGTCTTTTCCTTTTTGTTCCAGGAATTATAGTAGGGACTAGGGACGCCTCACCTAACTCGGAATCAACATAATAATACCAAAATTTAGGCTACTAGAAGAGTTCCAGCTGGATGCTTCCAGTACTCCTCAAGATGTCTCCGAGGTAGATCTTCTTCTCCATGCGATACTGCCGGTCCAGTCCTAGTTAGACGAGAAGTTCTACTTGAATGCAAGGCTTGGGCCTTCGTTGATGTTGTGGTTAAGGGAAAACCGAGATCTCCTCCACCAAGTAATAGGAAGAACTGGATACTTGGCTATTCGGTGATGATCTCACCGAAAGTCGTTGATGAATGAGCAGCGGGCAGAACCACGACACGTCGTCTCCTTCACCTCCCTATGGTGCAGCTGCCTCTAAATCCCCTCGTGATCAAGGGAAATGCACAGCCGACCACCCAAGGATTCCTCGGTTCGGGTGCGTTGCAGAAATACACCTTCAATGGCTACCGGCGGCCATTGATCTAGCAAATCTCTCCATTGATCTCACGGCAAAAGTGAGCATTGTAGTGTATTGCTCAAGGATGAGCCACGCCCTAGGGACCAAGAGTTTCTCCACGCATGGAGGAAAGAGAAAACCAAATTTTCATTAAGCAAGAATGAATAAAATGTCTCGGTTTTGGCTTATATACAAGTGCCAAGCCGGTTCAAAGTAAAGTCTCGAGATGAGACGAGAAACAAACCGATTCAAACAATAAAACGGGTACAAAAGCAAATCAAATCATCCTAAGTGTTTCAAATCCGAATTGGGCCAAAGGCCCCACCTCGCCCAAGTCCGTCTGAGCTTTGCCAACTCGGTCCGTAAAGTGGGCTTGGGCCCATTGTGCTTGATCCAGACCTGGATCATGTGTGCTCTTCGCCAAGCCGAGCCCACCTTCATCTAGGCTAAACGCGCCTAGGTCTTCCTCTTCTGGACTAGGTGAGTTCGGGTCTTCCTCGTCTAGGCCAAGTGTGCCTAGGTCTTCCTCACCTTGACCGGGTGGGTCTAGGTCTCCTAGGTCAAAATCACCTAGGTCTTCCATAAGCCGTGAGTCCTTAGCCTCACAAGGAATTGCAACGCACCCTCGCTTTGCACTAACCCGCTCCACTCTCTTGTTGAGGAGTTAACCTCACAACACCAAAGTACAACCTGTCCGTTTGAAGCTGCTTCCGGTTTACTTGACGGATTAACCTCACAAGAAATAAGTCTGCCTTCTCCCAAAGGCACCAAAGGGAAACTAGGGAAGTTAACCTCCTTAAGCATTTGACCCGCCTTCGGAGTCGCTCCTACCTGTTTCCCGCAAAACTCAAAAGAATAAAAGTTAGCCTCGCAATAAGAAAGTGGGCCTTCGGTGGAGGTGCCAACATGGGAAGTACGAGTTCTAGGTAGACTCGTATCAATCTCTCGAAGGAGCCTCAGACAAAACTAAAGACAAATTATTTACAATTTCAAAACCCATTCGGGCAATCAACCCGACTCAAAATACCCTAGGACAAGATGTACAAGTGAGGTTACCTACCCAAAAGGCTTAACTTACAACAAGATGCTAAGGGGTTGTGAGGCCAATACAAGTGCATGCGATACAATTTATCTCTCACAACTCGCTCAACAATCCACAATCAATCATCCATCTGTCATACATGCCTAGGAACGGCCAAACCATACCCAGCCCGTAGGTGGTCTAGCAGCTCGCGGTCATGTCTTTGGCACTCGTGCTTCCGATGTACCGCTGCGGATGCTTAGGCTAGCAGCCGGGTATGAAAACTAGAACACCCAAGACCTCGTTGCTATAGGGAGTTTAGACTTATACGTTCCGATCGGTCCCGACGTATGGCAGCAAGAGACTCGAGGTGAAGATCCGGTAGCTAGAAGCTACCCTCGAGTAATGCAACTATAGGGGAAAGAAGAGGCTCGGCCCGCCTGGCCGAGGTGCATGATAGCTTCAACCGAAGGCTGCTGGAATCCGAGAGATGAGACATCTCGGCTACGGTACTCCTTGCCGATGATGAAGTCCACCTAGGAATGCGGCACTCCTTGCTGACGTGGTTCTTTCGTGGCCCTGTAGCAGGGTTGATAGTCCTCCTTGGATGCAAGGGGAGGCTAGGACAGGTCTGGGAAGAGGATAAGGTTAGGTCAGGCTGCACTAGGATGTGCTTGGTTTATGTAGGTGTGGGGAAGTAGGCTAGAAGGGTTAGGTCTAAGTCAAGAGTAGGCTCAAGTGAGGTTAAGTGGTGAGCTCGGACCAGGTCAAGATTGACCTTAGGTGGGCTAGGTCACGTGGGTCTAGCTGGGTTAGGTTCATGTGAGGCTAGGTTTGGGCAAGGGTAGGATGGGAAATAGGACAGTTGGGGTTTGGGTTGCGCAAGATGGCACTTCCACTTGATTAGGAAGGTCTTCACTTTGCAACGGCTAGGGATGAGGTGGCTTGGCATGTGAAGAAGATGGTAAGTGTGTGGAGGTCAAGCGGTTATGGAAGGTGAAGCATGTGGCTGGATAAGGAAGGTGGAGCCGTGTAGTAAAGATGGAAACATGTGAGGATGAAGAGGTTTCTTACTATGGCAGATGATGGGCTAGAATCTAGGAAAGGCTAGGAGGGGATCACATGGATAGGGGTTACCTTTTTGGGTGTTGGGTGAAATGGTGATCCATAGGAGATACTCTTTTCTTCTTTGCAGGAGCAAGGCGAGGTGGCGCTCCTTCCTAATTCGTAGGAAGAGACAATGGTTCTCCAAAAGGAAAAGTGTGTGAGGTGGCTGCACCCTTTTTGGCAAGAGGGAACGAGCTGGCCTCCTTCCTTGATAGTAGACCAGATCTTGCCTTTATCCGTTGCATGTACTTGGAGAGAAGGTCGTTCAGATTCACTCGCTGCAGATTGTCTTCTTTGATCATGCCAAGGATGGGTGACACGTGTAGGGATTGGATGATGTGTGTGAGCGCTAGCTAGCACAAGCTTTGTACCTTCTGGAATTAGCGATGGAGATGAGGAAAGCTTGCGGCGACTAGGGTTGGAATATGAAGACCACGCCCTTTAAGCTTGCACAAAGGACCAAAACGGGCAAATGATAAAGACCCAAAATAAAATAATATTCAAATAATATAGGGGTATTTTGGGGACTTCACCGATTTACCAAAAAACCCAATTCGTTGCCGGAATGAATGACGCTTTCATCGGTTGGCCACGCCTGTCCAATTAGCCCTAGATCTCCAATGTTGGTCTGCAGGTAGTTTTGTTTCCTTTAATGTTTCACCAGTCAAAAGATCTCCAATCGCCTTTAAATTCGGACATGTTGTAGCTGAGATTGCCGGGAAATGGGCATTGATCAAACAGGTCTGCCGCTAGTCGCGACAGAGTGGTGGTGGCGAGATAGATCTATTTCACCATTGTGATGGCTACCCAAATGAACTCCAATGCTAATGAAAATTTAGTATGTTATAGCTGACCTCAAGACAATTTCAACGGCATATTACATGCATTGAAACCAAGGGAATCGCCAGATCCAGTTTCAAGAATAGCAACATGTCACTGGAAACGGCAGAATCACGACCGCGTAAAATCTTCTGTTTCTCCTTCAATTTGATAGACCAAATGACCTGTTCACCACGAAATTTGGATATATTATAGAGGACAACAACATGATTCCAACGGTATATAGCACGTCCTCTAACTCTTGGTAGATCTTTAGATATGGTTGTTTGAACAGGCAGGAATTTCCGCAATCAACCCAAGGGAAATACCGAGGGAAACTCAGGCACTTGCCTGATTTAAAGGGTTGGTCCGTGTCTTTGCAGCCTTGGGAAAACTCCACTGTGGTGAAATCAACCCTTGACGGCCTTCCCGATTGAATATCCAGCCTCTGAACCTCCGTGTGGTTGAGGAGGAATGCACTATGATCATCGTTGCTTGTTTGGTGGGGTGGTGAATCGTGAGATGAAGAAGACAAGGTGTTGCCCATGAACTTCACCTTGAGATCTTCAGCCTGTAGCTCCAAACGGCCATGGAAGAAGGGACCTTAGAAGAAAAAGAGCTAGAGATAGAGGAAGCCGTGAAGTTGAAGAAGAACAAACCATTTGTCACCGGTAATGGAGGTAGGGAGAATCCTTCGGCCGTCACCGAGAAGACAATCAAGATTGGATGAGAAGAGAAGGAGAATTCCCATGCGGGGAGAAGGGAGAGAAAGTCATGAAATTCAATTCTTCATTCTTTGAAACCCCCCTAGGGTTTCCCCTTTATAAATTTCTATATAAAAAAAACGTTTTGGTTCACTTAACTCCTAACCGAGACGATACAAAGATCTTTAAGCAAAACGATTATAAAATATCTCAAACCGAGATAGTACAAAGCTCTAAAGTAAAAGTACTCAAAGCAAATGGGCATATGGATGCAAACTCATTCCGCCCGCTCCAATGTGTCCCGGACTTGTGGATCCGAGTATAACTTGCCTAGGTTCACCCTAGGTTGCTCCATAGCTTGGTCAAGGTCTCGACGCTCTGCTTTGGTCTGGCCTAAACCGGGTCCTAGTCCTCTGCCCTGATCACTAATACTCTCTGAACTCGGCTCATGCCCTGTCTTTCCCTTTTCGATCTTAGCTGCTCCGCCCTCTCCTTCTACTACAGTCTTACCTGTTTCGCCTAACGGGTCTTTAAATCTGAACACCTTGCCATGGTGTTGCAAGGTTCCGCCCATGCGCGCCTGCTTGGTCTGTCGCGTGTGGCACCCAGGTTAACCTCCCTTGGCATTAATGACATGGACTGGTCATAGGCCTGAGCATCGGGCTGGGCCGCCGCCCTCCGTCCCCCTCTCCTCCTCCTGCTCCCTCTCCCTCTCCGCTCCCCCTCTCCCTCTCTGCTCCCCCTCTCCCTTCTCCTCTCCGCTCCCGCTCTCCCTCTCTGCTCCCCCTCTCTCTCTCTGCTCCAGTTCTCCCTCTCCCTTCTCGTCTCCCTCTTTGCTCTCCCTCCTCCTCCTCCTCCTCCGTCTCAAGGGCGGGCCGGGTCCGGGCCGAGACCCGGGATATCGGTCCGGGTCCGGGCCGAGACCCGGGATATCGGTCCGGGCTCGGGCCGGGCTGAGCGGCCCGACTGGCCGGATCGGGCTGGCCCGATGTCCAGGCCTAGCTGGTTAGGCGGTATACGGCGTGCCCAGCTACACCCTACGCCGCTAGTTAGCCTTGCGCAGGGGCCCTCGACCACACTGCCGGTTGGCCTCAGAGGTGTCAAATTTAGGCACGTAACACAGGCTGAGGGAACGTGATAGGATCAGAGCCGATGCGGTAGAAGAAGCACGCGCACCTTAGCCGATCCCATTCCAAGATCTAGGAGGTTGATGTTGGCTTATACCGGACAGTCACTGTGGCTAGTAAGTAGGTCAAGAAAGTACAAGAATGACTTCCCTAACACGGCTTGATGCTACTACAAATGGCTAAAATGAGGGTGGGGCTTAATACAACTGTAGCGTACAGAAATTTCACTCCTCACTATAGCAAACCATCCTATCATAAATCTCTATGCGTCAAAACCACACCCTTAACCCTTAGGTCCAGCAAGTATCAATGTTACGAAGTTAATAAGATACCAACTTCCAGTAAGGGAAAGCCTTCACCGTGAGACAGTATGAACCGCGGTCTTTTGTAGAGAAAGGGGAGGTGGTCGCCGAAATGCCTGCAAAAGTTGAGGCTTCCCTCGAGGTTACGCTCCTTCTCCACCACACGACCTCCACTTCGCTCAAATCCAACAAGGATGCCTCAACGTTCAAGCTGGAACTCGGCTTGTCCATCTCCCTCGTGCCCACGGTGAAGGTGCTGGATGACCCTCATAAAGTACACGCGATCACAATACAAACAACAAGAGAAATGATATTAGGGGGTGTGATTGCACTTCACCAGAATCGCCAATGAACCTCTTGGAAGTGACATTAAAAGGGCGAAGCAAGTGTGAGAAGAGCTCACACATGCATATCTTCCATGCTCTAACGAAAGTTGAAACTTCAGCGGTGTATGCATCCTGAAATCTGACGGTGCTCCTTTGTCCTCAATTAGGGCTGGATCTTCTTCATGTGACGTGCCTTAGCTTCCTCACGAGTTGAGGTGGGATCCAATGAGTTTCCCCACGTGCTAGGTTGAAATGTCCTCCAAGGATCTCGCCTAATTCCTTGCCTTAGATGGAGGTTGATTGGATTCAATGCACCTGCGCGACGAGATCACCTTTCCTTAAGCAATGGAGATGAATTAGGAAAGGAGATATGCACAAGGGTGACAAACTGCCCTCCTCTCCACGTGGCGCCACTTCGAGAGTCTACCTAGCTTCTTCCTAGTTTGTTGCAGTCTAGGTTCAATGTATTTGGAGGCTCTTTCCTAACGAAATAGGGACAAATGGAGAAGGAGCATGTCTTTCCTTCTTCGCGCAGGACACTTTGCAAGTATTCCCAGTGCCCTATGCTACCCTTCCAAAAATGTCTCCCTTGCTAGCACTTGCCCTTCCTCACGTGCTGCCACCTGTCCTCCTCCAGCTAGCTGCAGAGTAGGCTTTCCAAAAATGTCACAGAAAATCAATGAAAGTGGAGGGCGGTGCCAACTTTCCTTTTGAATCATCTTAATGGCCTGTTTGGTAGGAGGGAAAGGAATGGATTGAGCAATCCCTCCTTTGTTTGGTTGGCTAATTAGAAAGGAGGGAAAGGGGCAAAACGTGTTTGGCTGCGAGGGGAGGGAAAGGAAAAGAAAGGAAATGGAGGAATTGTATAGTGTAAATCTCTTCCCTCCCAAATCGGATGGATTGGAAAGGAAAGGAAAGAAAGGGAAGTGGAAGAGTTTTTTATTCTCACACTACCCCTCCTTTCCTTTTCCCTCCTTTTTAAATCCATGTGATATTTAGTATTTCCTTTCATTTCATTTCCTTTCTTTCCAAACAAGCTTTTTAATCAATTCCTTTCCATTTCATTCCTTTCCCTTCCCTTTCTCTTCCCTTTCCTTTCCTTCCCTTTCCATCCCTTCCTTTCCCTCCAACCACCTGCGCTAGGGTTATCTCAAACCTCCTTTTGTCCAATATACCCTTAAAAATAATCAATAAACTTAGGAAAATGCATTCACACCAAGGGTAGTATAGGAACTAGTCATCCAAATGTACGGTAAGGCCGAAATTGGCCGGGTCTAGTCGAAATATTGGCCGGCAATCTGAACTACACCATGGATTCCAGCATGTACAACCAATCTGTAACTCCAAAAAATTGTGAAATTTGGTATGGACATTCCTCACATGTTGGTACTTCCAACGAGCCTATGCTTGACCTTTTCGGACATAGGAGTTGACAGCATTGGCTGCCGGAATCTAGCGTAGTTTCTGGTCTCACAGAAACGGTATAACTGGCTACTATAATTTCATTAGGTTCAAGGCCTTACAACCGTGATCGATACAATAGAAACTCTCCCAACTCACTCAGCAAACCATATCAAACCATTTCATTCATGCCTAGGTATCTGTCAAAGCACACCCTGCCCATAGGTGGTCAAGCGATCCCGCAGTCATGTCCTTGGCTCGTGAGCCTTAAAGGGACTGCCAACGGATGCTAAGGCTAAGGCCTGGTTTGGAAAGCAAAGATACACCTAATCCCTCACAGCTATAGGAAGTTTAGAGCGTTACCGGCTGAAGAGAGTTCAGGCAAGGCAGCAACGGATCCGAGGTGAATACCGACATCAGGGTGCTGCCCTCAAATATCGCAGCAACGGATGATGAGAAGTGCTCTGCCCGCCTAGCTGAGGTCGTCTAGAACGTCTCCAGAGCTGGCTGAAGTTTCAGATTCAAGAGGTGGCAATGCTGGTCGCTTGAAGGAGTCACCTGCCTTGATGATGCGTTGCGTAGAAGATGACCACGAACAGCCTTCACGAACAAATGAGCACGAATCATTGTACACGTACAATGGCTGGTCCTCAGCTGGTTGACACCTTTATGGTTGCAGATAGCTTCGTCTAGAGCTTGGAGGTGTTTAGTCTAACTAGAGGTCTTCAAGGGAAAAGAGTGAGCTCGGCTACAAGGTGAAGTGAGCTCGGTAGGCTAAGAGTTTAGGAAGTTCAGGTGACTTAAGGCTAGGTGAGTTCGGGTAGGACTAGGATCAATGTGAGCTCAAACGGTTAGGCTTAGGTGGAGGCCAAGGGTTGGCTCGTGCTAGTGGTGGTGAGTAAGGAGAATAGTTACTTAGAGAGTCATGGCTAATAATGGGTAATAATGAGGTAGTGGCTGATGGATTAAATGTGTGAGGAATGGGGTAATCAAGAGGGGATCAATTATGGCAAGGAGAGGAGGCTAAGGGTCATGCGAGTGAGATTGGAAGTTATGAACGTAAGGGCTGGTGGGCTGGTTAATTAATAAGTAAGGTAGTTGATGATGTGGGGGCAGGTGGAGAGCTAACAGGTGAAGACCCTAGAGCTCATGGGGTTTTAGGAACGGTTACAAGGTTGGGGAAGGCTAATGGTTGGGAAATGAGACACTTGGCCACATTAAGGGATACTTACCTTGAATGCGAGATAATGGAGGAGGTGGTGCGTGGAGTGGTAAAATTAATCCCTTAGCTTTATGTGTGGCAAGGTGGAGAGCCTCCCTTGAATGAGAGCCATTACGTAACACCTGGCCTAATGATGCGAAGCTGAAGGGAGGAAGAGGAACGAGCACCTGCGGTTTGGATTCCACCCCTTAGTCGACTTTTCTCTAATTGGACCAGTTTAAACTCCTCAATCAAGCTATTATTCAATTAATCAAAATATCAACCATGGGCAATCTTGAAATGTGCGTTAAAATTGCTGAAGCCACTCGATGGTTACGGAAAGAGTGCAGCCACTGCTAGAGCTGCCGACCGAAGTGGGAATTTCGGTGAGAGAACTCAGTCGTTCAAGGTCGGACCAGGCCGAAACTTGGCCTGGAATCAGCCAAGGCTAAGGCGATCCTCATTTAGATATTGTATGCCTAAGATCTGTTACGGGACGCTACTGGTTTCACCTGAAACTTATGCCTATTCCTCGGTTTCCTTAAGCCTGTCCGAGAGCCAATTCACACCTTGCAGCCTGTTGTTTAGTTCTGGCTGATCAGCTGCAAGTGATATCCAATATTCGACACCAACTTGGATTTGATTTGGGGAATCAATTGGTGTTCTTGGTGTTGAGCTCCTTAAGTTGACCAGTCAAGTGGTTCAACGATTCCTACCCGTCATCTACTGATGGAACCTTTAACTCGCTTGGGCTTTCTCATCGAGAAGATCTTGCCAAAGCCGTGACCATAACCGCCGGGTTTTCCTCTTCCTTACTGATTTTAACAGTAGAGAAGAAGCATCTCCAATCCGTGGTCAGGCCTTGTGAAAATATGCCTAGAGTTGAATGTACCCAGGAGATGGTCGGTACTAACCTTGATCTCTAGCACAACCGGACGTCGATGCCACCAAGGAGGAATCCGCCAGAAGCACGGGTGAACTAATCCTCCTACAGCCTTTTCGAGTATTTCAACCGGCCTCTAATCCTCCTTGGGTGTGAAGAGAATTGCACCGTGAAGAAGTGTGAACCTATTGGTTGGGGTAAATTTCGTAGGATGAAGAGGATTGTCGGCAACCTCTTCACACCATCTTCACGCTTTACTCCAATTGGCCATTGAAGGGGGTGACTTTAGAAGAGAGAATAACACAGAGAAAGAGGAGGTTGTCGGCTGTAAGGAAGAACTTCGGCCACGCTGGCTGGGGTTGGAAAAGAGTTTCTGGTCACTACCAGATGAGAACAAAAAGAGAAAGCTCCCACGCGTGGAGGAAAGAGAGAAGCACACAAACTTTTTCTTAATTCATATTCAGCATGTTAAAAAACAACTACATAAAGAACTTACATAGTTTCAAGTCTCTCGGTTCACTAGAGTCCTAACCCAAGACGGTACAAACAAAAGCAAAGTAGAACGATTCACAGAAGCAAACGCGAGACAAGTCATCTCAAGAGTTCAAAGCCCCTAGAATCTTGTGAGCCCGAGGAGGGGGACTTGTCTGGGTGCCGCCCAGACTCGGTATTTATGAGAGTAGTTTGGCCTCACCTGTGAAGGTTCAGCCTGGTAATTTGCCTAGGTCAGGTCCTAGGCTACCTCGTTCGATACGGATTCAGACTTGACACCGGGTTTGATCTTACTTTAGCAAGTTCTAGGTCCTATCCCTGTGCATGGTCCGTTTTGATGCTTTGCATGCTGCCCGTTCTTGGCCGTTGATGCTCCGCCCCACCTCCCATTGTATGTATCAACTCCAGTCGTTTATCAACCTCCTTAGGCCCACATTCTCCTGCCAATACTTCTTGTCTCCTTGAGCCTTGGGAGATATTCCTTTTTTCTGCTTGCAGCTTATGCTCCATACTTCTAGCCCGAAGCTAGTTTTCCTTGATCGGCCTCTATTGGCCGAGCTCTCCTCAGCACCATTGGTCATGCCTGCGCCTCTTTTCTTTGGCTGGCACCCTTCCACGGCCACGTGTTGGGCCACGGCCTCCTTCGGCCTTATCCTTTCTTGCTCGACAGTTGGTTACCGACTTGCCTTGCCTAGGCTTATGTTCATGTTACGCGCCATTGGCTTGGCCTCGGCCATCTCTGGCGAAGTCAATTTTCGTCACGTGACAGGAATACTAGGGGTTGTGAGGCTAGTACAAGCGTGCACAATAAAAAGAATACTCTCCTCACTTAACAAACCATCCAAAGCACATCAAACATCCTACAATACATGTCTAATGAAGCGGGCAAACCACACCCAATCCCCAATATGAGGTCTAGTGCCCGCACAGTTGTGTCTTCGACTCTTGAGCCTGGGAGGTATCGTAGCCTAAGCAAGAGGCCATAGCTGGGTTCAAAGCAAAATCATGCAAGAGGACTCCCAAGAACCCCGTGGCTATGGAGGGGGTTAGGATCTTACCAGCCGAGGCTAAGCTCGACCTTATGCAGCAAGTATGATACGAAGTGAATTTCAGCAGCAAGCTGTCCTCGGGTGTTGCAGCTTCAAGGTGGGGGGTGGATGCTCGGATCTCGGCCATGGAAGACGAAGGATTCCCGCTGATGGCTGCTGGCACTTGCGGGATATTGCTCTCCTTGCATGGGGGCATGCCTTGCCGCAATTGCTCCATACTCAGCCCCGTAGTAGGGGTGGTCCACCTTGGTGAGTGGAAGTGAGGCAAGTAGGTTAGGTCGGACTAGGCAGGGCTAGGTCGATCTGGACTTAGTTGGGTTCAGTCAGAGGTGGGTTCGGGCAGGCTAAGGGGTTTATGGCATATGATGAGGTTGAGTCTAGAGGTCAGGGTAGGATGGGAAAGATGAGGATTAGGGTTTAGGCCGAGGCATGTGCGTTTGGGTTAGGCAAGATGATTAGGGTAAGGTGGGGCGTGCGGCTAAGGCTGACAATAATGGAAAGTAAGAAGTGGAGCCGTTATGGAAGGTTATCGCTCTTGGTTGAAGATGGAAAGCATGTGGAGTGTGGCTGGATATAATAAGTGGAGGGGGATGACCGTTATGGGAAGGTGGGGTTTGGGCCGGTTATGGAAGGGGGGGACGTGTGGCGCGTGGATGGGGTCAGCTACCCCAACGAATAGCCTTCCTTTTCAGTTGTGGGTGAGGTGTCAGCACGAGGACGTAATCCCCAAAAGCAACTCCTCCAAAATCGGCGGGAAGGATTGCCTTTAGAGAATGGTTAATCCTCTCACCAATCCTTTCCTTGAATGTCGCTAGGAAGATCCCAAATTTGGCCTCCCGCACTTGCATAGCTAGACGTCTAGGTTTAGCTGCAGATTGCTGCCTTATTTGGGACGCCCTCGGATGATGGACACGTGGTTGACTGGGATTACATGTGTGAGGAGCTGGCTAGGGCAAGCTTGGCTCCTTCCGGAATTAGCAACGGGCGGAGGAGGTCTTGGCGGCTGTAAGGGTTAGGAGTTGAATCTCGCGTGTCCTCAATTCAAAAGAAGGACCAAAAAGGGCAGAATACTTAGGCCAAATTAATTAATATAAATCAATAAAGTAGTGGCAAATCTAGAAAAGTCACTGGATGCCAGAATATCTCAGCTTTCGTCGGAAATTGGGAGGAGCTTTCATCGGTTGGCCATGCCGGTGCAATAGGCCCTTATCTTGCCGAAAAATGGTAGAGTCAGCCCACCGCTTAGAGCTTCTTCATTGATGTTGTGTTTTGGCTCAAACGCGGCCTATAGATGCAGCAGACCTAGGTGATAATATCAGCAATGGTTCCGCCCTGGTTTCACAGCTAAAACACTGGATCTTGTCGTTGGAATGTCGCTACTTGTCAGCAGAAATAGGCGGACTACAACTCGAGGAATTAGGGCAAAACTCGGGGGCTTCAAGCCACGGTTTTGGAAATCTTTTTCGTTGGTTGCACTTTGAATATCGTCACCAAACAGGGATTACAAATTAAACTTCCATGGCGAGTCGAGGATAGATCAAAGGAATGACTTTCGACCTCCGATCGTGAAATCCAACACCTGGAGTAGGGCCAAGCGAAGGAATCGATGATCCTCAACCGAAAATCAATCTTTAATCTAACCTTCGTGAACAGCCCAAAGCTAAATACCGAGGGAAGCTCGAGTACTTGCCTGATTTATAGGGCTGATCGATTGTTGTTGTTGCCTCGAAAAGACTCCACCAGAACCACAGGTGAAATCAACTATTGACAGTCTTTCCGATTGAAGATCTGACTTCTAAACCTCCTTGTGGATGAAGAGGAATGCACAATGATCTTCTTCTTGCGCTCTAGGTTGGGTGGATGGTGGAATCAAGTGGCTGCTGGTCGCCGGTGGCTTCCGTAGCTCCTCAACCGTAGTACCGATGGTCGACTTGAAAAGAGAAAGAGGAGAAATCGAGGAAAGGAGAGGAGAAAGCCACGGGTTGCAAGAGGGGTTCGGCCAAGCCGATGGAGGTTGGAAAAGAGTTTCGGCCGGCACCGGTTGAGGACAAGTGGAAAAAGAGACCCACATGGGGTAGGAGAGAGAAACGACACTCAATATTCCATTGGCAAAAACGTGATTAGAGTTTCCCCTTTGTACAGAGTTTATCTAACCCGAGACGGATCATAAGCAAAGGGAGTCTAAACGTATCAAAACGAGATGGTACAAAAGTAATTGAAATAAAGTGATTAATGCAAATGAAATATAGGCACCGATGTTGATCCGTTTGCGCCCTCTCCAGAAGATCTCGGATTTGTAGATCCAAGGGATAACTTGCCTAGGTTTGCCCTAGGCTGCTCCGCCGTACTGAGTAAAGTCTCGACATTGGCTTTGATCAGGCCTAAACTGGGTCCTGATCCACTGCCCTGTTGATCTGCAACCTCTACTGAACTCGCCTTCAGCCATGAATCTTCCCTTTTGGCTTTTGCTGCTCTGTCCTCACCTCCCGCTGCAGCCGCATGAGTATTGCCCCAAGGGGACTCCAAGTGTCAGTCCCTTAACCTCACCTAGGTGCCACACGGTTGCACCCCCTCGGGTGCGTGTGGCTCGACGCGCGTAGATGCCCTGGTCGACACCTTTGGCCATCGTCGCTCGGCCACCATCGGCCAGCCTTGTCCCGTCATGCTGACCTGCTGCAGCGGCAATAGCCTTAACCTCGCCCTCGGCCCTTGGTTGCTTGCTCGTGTTGCGTTCGGCTGAGCGCTCCTCAGCGCTAGCGGCAATCCTCGCACGCCGCTTCTTTGGCTTGTGCCCTTCCTTGGCCGCGCATTGTGTCGCGGCCTACTGCTCTCGGGCACTCCATGCCGGGGGTCAACCTCGCTAGATAATAGCTATCGGCCTGTTTGGCATTATTCAGTGCGTCCAGCTGCAGTCCACGCCGCTTGTCAGCTCTATACGAGTGTCCTTGGCCACACAGTCTGCTGGCCTCGGCACTGCTAAAATTAGGCATGTAGCAGTTCCTTAAGTTGCTATACGGGTAGTGATAGGTTGGTAAGTCTAAGAGCGCGCCGTGCAGGAGGGAAAACGAAAGAAAATTTGTCTCTATAACATCTACCATCGCAAGCAAGGAAATCATATCAACAACTGCCAGATGATGACCATTCCATATGGCACTTCTCTACCAAGAACTTTGATGCTTAGTTCCACACCTCTTCCAAATGTCTCTTGCTTTTGAATTCTGATCTCCCATCTTCCTTCCAAATTAACTTGTCTTCCCTTGTTCTCAACGCTAGCCCAGCTAGGATGGCATTGATCCAAGGAAGGCAATCACCAAGGTCATTATGGTGCATCTCTTCTAGGAATTGTTTAATCGATAGACCCTTCAAGCCTTCTATCCAATGAAAGAACTGCTCAGGAACCCTATTGATTAGGATGTGATCTTGCCACAGGTCAGCCCAAAAATTGGTAATTCTCTCATTGCCAATGTCAATTTTGATCTTATCGCTTATCCATTTCCATCCCCAAAGGAGCCCTTTCCACCCCCATGCCCCTTTGGAGTACTTCTTTGATGGTCCGAAGGTTTCAGTTGAAGAGGGTTTTTTTTTTTTTTTTTTTTTTTTTTTTTTTTTTTTTTTTTTTTTTTTTTTTTTTTTTTTTTTTTTTTTTTTTTTTTTTTTTTTTTTTTTTTTTTTTGGTAGAGCTCAGTCCAAGGCCCCTCAACAGTAAGAAGCCGGACACACCTGCCTGCAAGAGAGGCCCGGTTTATATATACCATTCTCTTAAGGCCCAATCCTCCTTCCTCTTTGGTGTAGCATAACTTCCCATAGTTAAGGAGATGTAAGTGCTTAGTAGACTCGTCTTCATTCCGTAAAGATCGAGCACAAGCCTGTTCAATTTGCTTGATGACCACTGCCAGCAGTCTAAAGGCCATCATCCAGTAGTATGGCAAGCTAAGAACCACATGTTTTGTGAGACAAAAGCATGCCAGCATAAGAAAGTTGTTTAGCTTTCTAGCGAGATAATCATTTTGCAATTTTTCTCTAACAAGGAAAGGCAGAGGTTTTTGTGTTAACTCACCTTTGACCAGCGGGACCCCGAGATAGTTGGAAGGAAGGGAACCAATTTACCACTATAAGATGTCATTCAGCTCCTCTATCGAACATCCTAAGGTGGTGTTTAGAAACATATTTCTTTTATTCATCTGCATGCCTTTAGAACTTGCAAACTCACTAAGGACGTCATGGATGGCACAAAAGGATTTTTTTTGTTAGCCTTCGCAATGAGTAAAACATCATCTGCAAACATAACTCCCCCATACTCTTGGCGAACTCCACAGAATTTAGGAATGTCTATTTTATTCTTTCAAATCTGATCCTGAATACAACAATTGAGAACTTCCATTATCATAATGAAGAGAAACGGGGACATGTCTGAGCCCTTTCTTGCCCTCAAAGCCTTCTCCCAATCTCGCATTAACGAACACTTCTTAATTAATAGTCGAAACACATGTTTAGACCAACTCCACCTACCTAGGGTGGAACCCAAGAAGATGCGTACTGTTCTTAAGAAAGCTTTAGACAACAACTCCATTTTTCCCAGACTCCTCTGACTAACAATTTCGTTAGCTCATACTTTTTTTTTTCGTATGTGTCTACCCAAAGTGAAAGGTGTTTGGTTTGCCTGGATAATACAGCTCATTTATATCTTTCATCATGTGAACTGTAATGTTGGTTATTACTTTGTAGATAGTATTATATGGAGCGATGGTCTATAGCCTTCCACCCGATCAACATTATCTTTTTCTGCTATTAAACATATTATTGCGTGATTAATGCTCTTTAGCATTCTGCCATGATTATCGATAAGAAATCAAATCAAATCGAAGGTGTCAAACGTATCTAAAGAACTTAGTTGGTATTTTATGCAACATTCAGCTTCCCTTGATCATCGATAAGAGATCAAATCAAATCGAATATCTAAAGAAATTAGTTGCTACTGTATGTGGGAGTTCATTAATGTCAAAGGCCCTACGAATAACTGGCGATCTCATATGGAAAAATTTTGGATCTCCCATGCTCGGTAGATGCCTTGTGTTGGCGATGAAGGTTCGACTTTGGAGTTGAATCTGATCAAACTGGGGTGCTATGTTGTTTCTAGGTATGTGCTATGTAAGGGGAATACAGAAGATGAACAAGACTTGTTTTTTTAAATGTAGGGTTGTAAGGACAATTTGAAGATAGTCTTGATTCATTAAGAAGATACCTCTAGTAGTATAGTTGATGGGCTGAAGTGGTGGCACAAAACCTTGAAATGATGAAAGAACTGCCTTCATTATAACCATCTGGCTTATTGGAGACAAGGAACAGCTTCAAGAACATAAAGGAAGCTTTAGCTGAAAGGTCAGTTGTTGCTAGACATGGGCATCGGGCCCTGCCCAGCCCGATACGGGTGGGGCCCGGATCAGCCCAACACCCCAAACCCAAGTTTGTGCCTGGGCTCGATACCCGATACCCCAAGCCTAGTCCCGTCCAGCTTGTTTAAAATATTTTTTTTAAATATAAAATAAAAAAAATTGAATATAAAATATACTTTTCATAATAAAATATATATTATTATTAACCAAATCGGGCCCATCAGACCGACCCGGGCCAGCTTTTTCGGGCCCGGGCCGGGCATCAAGTACCGGGGCCCATTGCCCATGGTGCTGCTAGAAATATTACAACGAGCCCATCCATAGCTAGGCTTCAACGAAAGGATGACGAAAAGGAGGCAATCCCTCCCTATTTAGTTGGAAATTGAAACCCCATGAGGTGGATTGGACGGGAATGATGGTTTTGACTTCAATAGTCATATCGCTACATGTTACAAAAGTAAAGACCTTTGGTGCTGCTGTAATAATAACAACGGCTGGAGGTGAAGAAAGCTAAAGTGTTTCTGGATGCTGTCAAATCCCTGAAAACCAGTTCTTTACTGTGAGCTTCAGGTAAAATCCCTGAAAACCAGTTCTTTACTGTGAGCTTCAGGTAGTATAGATACTAGTCCAATGCCTCAGCAAGCTAGTGTCGAGAGCAAGTTCTTGGTTCATGAATGGGTGGAAAATGTGGTGACTAAAACAATTGACAACTCCTTCAACCCTTAGCTCCATTTTGTGTTCCGAGCTCTACATTTCATTAAAGTGAGTTCTTCTATTTCATCGCAACGTCTAAGATGATCCTCACAACTACTGTATTTGTGTTATTCAAAGAGTGGTAAGAATTTTTTGTAAGAGGGCCGACCCCCTTTTTTTGTTTTTCCATACTACTCTAAGGTTGTAAGTCTTCATTTTATTTCTTGTTTATATTTTTCTTTGGCAGCAACGGATGGGGGTCTTGTCCTCCATACAGAGGTTTACCTAAAAGCGTCTTGATGTTCTCATTTCACATGTGCCAAGAACTAAGGATAGATATCATACAGTCGAGAATGGCAAAGCAAAAAATCTTCTCCTGGGGGTTCAAAATGATAATTTTGAAAATTGGCCAAATAAAATTTGTAAAAATGACGAGAAGTAAGTTCTTTTGTGAAAACAGGTCTAGGCTCCACTTCCCTCACCCTCCGTTGGGCCCTGACCCACTTCCCCAGGCCATTCACTGCTTTGTTCAACTACGGGAGATGATGCTTGCATAAATCAAAATGCAACTACTCGTAGGATAGTCCATCCAGCCACAAATTTTATGCCAACTCCCATGAGACTAGGGAGCACTTGTTTTTCTCATGCTCGATTAGCGAAAGTTGTTGGATTGGATGATGATTTATTGGAAGTTTGGTAAATTCCATCTCATTTCTCGGCTCTTACAACTATTTTGAGGTCTATTGGTTAAAGAAATGTTCGTTGAGCAGTTTTCCAACTACAATCTGGTATATTTGGGCTACTTGTAACAGATTTTTGCACAAGGACAAATTATCAGTACATTACAAGTGAAGCCCAAAAAGAGGTATTGGAAACTTCTTTTAGAAGTTTTCTGTCATTAGAAAAATCGTGTGTGTGTTTCATAAATCTGCCCTAAAGATTGACGTATATTATTGTATAAATTTATTGGTGTCCGTAGAGTCAAATGGCCTCTTAAGTTCCTTTGAAACACGCAATTAATAACATCCAAAATGTTTAGGAGATACTTGTACAACATTAGATAATCATGGCTTTGTAATGTGCGCAAGTTTGTGTAGGTTGCGGCATACATATAAACTCATATGACCCTTTTATGTTAGGCTACATGGAAATCGTCTCGACTATCAATTTGAAGGGAATCGGATGGTGGAATATAATTTAAAAAAAATGGAAACCAAACTGTGGAAGAGACCTAAATAGCCCTCAAATGATGGAACACATGAGTAAATTCCTTATCTTCTTTTGTGGAGCATTTCTGTATCTTAGAAAGTATAGCCTAGGTTTCTGTATGTATATATATATATAATAGGATTTGAAACATGTTGAAGAGCCGTAAGCGACCATACCACGTAATGGGCCCACGGGTTATTGGCAAGGTTAAGATCAGGGCAGATGGCCCCAGGATCACCAAGATGTGCTTCTCCAAAAGGAAGGTTGGTGTGTGCTCTGATCCTATCGCGATGGCTGAAAAGGACTTGGATGTGACCTCACTGTTTGGAATTACGTACATGAACAAGTAGCGATATCGGTATTTATTTACTCGTTGGATAACATATAATGCCTTTGGGTCCTTGTCCAACTAGATTTGGCAATATTTTAGAATCTCATCTGCCTCCATCATCTCATAACAATCCAGTTGTAAGTTGACATGAAACCATCTGTTCCCCTACCGAACTCTTATAAACCTCTGTTCGTTGCCTTCATCTTTTAGCTCAACCAATGGTGTGCTCGCTTTGGTGCGGAGAAAACTTACAAGTTATAACGACATGACGTATTGTGCTGTCCTATAGATGAGCCCACTAACCTTGGTAAAACACATAGATAAAATGTGTATTAATGGGAAATAATAAGATTAGTTCGAATTTTTAATTTAGTTTTCATTATCTACTTAAATAAATCAATAAATTGGAAGTCAAAAACACACGTAAATTTCTCATCCAAGAAAAAGGAAAGCTAAACTGAAATATTGCATAATAAAATATGTGTATATGCAAAAAGATGCACGGAGGAGGAAAGGCGTAACCATTTTGATTGAGAAGCCAACATTTTTTATAAGTTTGATTTTCCTTTTCATAAATGAGAGAAAAAACAAGTTTTTGACAAAAAAGGGGTTATAAAGAGACAACTCGAGATTAAGAAGCTGAACAAAATTCGAAGTCAAAGATATATTACTACCGACATTGGCCTACATATACCGGTATTCTAACCAACCAACCATGAGTGCTTTTTCCATGACAAAAAAAAAAACCTGTGGATACTCTTTTACTAAGTTTTGATGTCATTATTCCGTGCCAAAATTTGTGTACATCCTCACTGTCATAGATTCAAGATCTCTGTTCATAATCCTGCAGTCTTTGCGTTGGAAAAGCATTTGAAGAAGGTGATGTCATGATTTCAGGAAGCAAATAGCCCCATTAGAAAAAAAGAAAAAACACACTTCACAGAAGTGAAGTATTTAATATGGGAAAAACGAGACGAAGGTAGGTGAGAGTGGATCAGGTCATCAGGTGGGTGCAGGGGTGCATCTAAACATTTTCATAAAGGATACCGAATTAAAGTTTCTAAACTTTGACTAGGGCCAAAATATCATTTTTATATAAAACAATGAATATTTCTAAAATTTACATATAATTTTTTTTTTTTAAATTGAGGTGGAACCGATGCCCATGCGGCCCTTCCTTGGCTCTACCCATGGGTGGGTGACTGGCAAGACCCACATAGCAAATGTGTCATCCATGAAGGTGCTTCACAATAAGCAAGGTCGCCGCTTTGGCGACTTTACTATGGTAGCCTAATGTTGCTTGAGTCGGATGTATTGTGAAAGTAGATGTCTACCTTGTACTTTGCAATGGCTCCAGGATGACTTATGTTTCCAACTAGTCCTTTTGTTTTTTTCTCGTTCATGTTCTTAGTGTTTTTTGTTCTTGTTTTGTTTATTATTTTTTGTCTTTATGTCTTTTTTATTTTCTTCTATTGCTCTGTTGATTGGTAATGCCTTGTCACTACAGTTTTGATTTCAATGAATTTTCATTTTGTCCGCTCTCTCTCCCGCGCACACTATATACATGGGCACATACATGAACACACATTTCTATAAATGCTAGATTTTAGTAACTAAATACGGCAACCGATACTTATGAAAATCTAAGTGGCCATTCGGATGATGGCCTGAAACTAGGTTTTGGATGGTTTTGCCTCCAAAAAATAATTTTGAGGCGTGTTTAGATTACATCAAAACTGATTTTTTTCCGAAACCTAATTTTCACTGCCAAAAAGAGTTGGTAGGCAAAATTGATAGTTGCTGCCACCCCCAAATTTTTATCTTATCTCTTATCATCCAAACATTAAAACAAATTTTTAAAATTTGAGCTTTTAACTAGGTCTTTAAAATTCGTCCATCTAAGCACTTTTTCACTAGTCTACACCTGTTGGCACGTTCTTTGGGTTTTATTTGCTAAGGCCAATTGTTTGAACTACTTTTTTAATTGAAACGTTTTTTTTTAGTGGTAGATGCCAGATTTGAATAATTAAATATGAAAACTGAAACATATGAAAATGTTAGGCGTTTATTTCACAAATTTATATATGGGCATGTTAATTATGTTTCTTTGTTAGAATTGCTATTTGAACTAATTTTTACTTAAAAATTATATTTTTTAGTTAAAAAACATACGTTTTCTTTCTTTTATGGAGGGAATCGAGAGGGGCTTGCTCACGCTCCCCGTCACATGTTTGAGCAAGCTTTAAGCAACGTTTATTAATTATTTCATCTGAAGCCAACAAACCACATAGAAGGAATAAATGAAATAAATTAAAGTCACGTTCCCTCGATAACATCAAACGAATATGAAAATGGTGAGAAGGAATTTATCATAACACATGGTGAGCGGTGGTCCGAACACCCACTGCGTGTTCCAACCCTCCTTCGCGTATCAAAGCCAAGCAAACAGTGCCTAAGGAATAATCTGGGTTTTTTTATTAAAAACTATTTTTGAAAATATTTAATAAAATAAATGCACCTTATGCTGTTTCAAACTCATCCTTTTCACTTGCAGTTGCAGTCAACGCAAGATGTAGTGTTGGAGCGCTGCAGATTTCCACAATCATTCATTGCACCCATCTAGCGGTTACATGGAGTACTTTTGGTAGCATGGATATTTTGAAGTGTCTTATTAATCTGCTTCAAAGATTAGAACATGTTCATGAGACACTAATTATAGTATATGATCAATCTGCTTATTTCAATCGTTGGGATAGATTCATGAGACACTCATATAATGTTTCAACCTCTTAAAAAACAATGTCATGGTCAAAGGATCTGTTTGTTTCATCAGACAATTTTCGCTCCAAGTAAACAATGCCTTTCACAGCTTGGAACGATAAATCAACGCAATTCCTCCCTTTGAAAACCCAAGATTATTTTACAAAAGCTCGGCTTTTGCCTTACTAAACTTAATAAATTGTATGACCTTTGTAAAGCAAATTCAAATTTATCACATCCATTCATCCTTTATTTGCTATCAGTTTTGCAATTTTTTTTTTAAATTCTGAACAAAAATAAATCAGTTTAGGTTTCAAAATTCAAGGGATCCTGTTCCTGCTAATAAGGCAAAATAGCAGAATACAATTTTTCAAAAAAGATAAATCAATTTAGGTTTCAAAATTCAAGGGATCCTGTTCCTGCTAATAAGGCAAAATAGCAGAATAGGTTAAAATGTTTGGCTTCTAAAAGATGCCAGTATATGTTAGGGGCTGGAAATGTCAAAAATACCCTTGATGATAACACAACACCACCCCCACTATAAGGCAAAAATGGAATTAGAAAATTATTTTCCACAAGAAACCAAAATATTCATTTG
The DNA here is from genome assembly GCA_011799765.1 of Nymphaea thermarum. NCBI lineage: Eukaryota > Viridiplantae > Streptophyta > Magnoliopsida > Nymphaeales > Nymphaeaceae > Nymphaea > Nymphaea thermarum. Next base: position 154,829 of record JAANDH010000308.1, on the reverse strand, counting down.
GTGAAACAGTGGAACACGGATTCGGTGTCACCCAGAAACCTGCCTCCTAGCAGATAGGGCAACTCAAACAAATGGAAACTTTTTAAGCCAATTTTATTTGAATGAAGATCAACGCGCGCCATGAGCAGGTCTAATGTTTAATCGATGGTGGATAATAAATTATGTGAATATTTGGAAGCGAGATTCCTCCGGAGGCTCCATCGGCCATAAATTAACTACTGTGAAATTCTGATTTTGGATCTACCCTAGGGTCTACTTGGCCAATAAACTTGCTTTAGAATCTTTAAAAGCAATTGCAGTTGGACATTAACTAATAAGAGCTTAGAAAGATGTGGCTGAAGCGCAGCTCTAAAGAAACGAAAATCAAGCTATCTTACCAATCCCATATGAGCTAGCTAGTGATGGAGCCAGAAATTTTGGGTTGAAGGGCACTAATTCAAAAACTCTTATTCTTTTATGTATAAAACCAATATATAGTAGCAAGCAGATATATGAATCCAATTTGAAAATAAAGAAATTTTGATTAGCTGGTGTTATCTAGGGCTGCACAACGAGTCGAGCCAACTCGGGCTCGACTCGAACTCGCCCGGAAAAGCTCAACTCGAACTCGACTCATTTATAAATGAGTCGAGTTCGAGCTCACCCATTAAGCTCGAAACGCTACACGAGTCGAGTTCGAGTTGCACGAACTCGACTCGTATAAGCTTGACTCGACTCGTACAAACCGGTAAGCCGGTTCATGAAACCGGTTCACCAATCACCGGTTTAGGGTTAAAAGTAAAAACAAAATGTTCGAAAGCCTTTCTCTCTTTTAACTTGTTTTTCCTCTTCCATCGACCGCAGCCAAAGTGTCTTCCCTCTTCCGTTTCGGTCGACCACGGTCATGTCTTCCCTCTTCCGTCGACCACGACCGTCGACCACCAGACCAGACGAGGTCACGAGAGAAGCGCCCTCATGATTCGACCATGTTCCATCTAGAAGGGGAAGGCCGATGGGGTGAAGCCGCGAAGCGCAGCAACGGAGCAGCCGGCAGGGCGGTCAGCGGTGGGCGGCAGGTTTTCTTCTTCTTCTTCTTCTTCTTCTTCTTCTTCTTCTTCTTGAATCGGTTCTTCTTCTGTTGGGTTTTCATTTTTTCCCCCTTCTTCAAGCGCATGGTTCTCGCTTGCATGGTCGCTGATTTTCCTCCTTGTTCAAGCGCCTGTGTCTCTTGCGTGGTCGGTGATTTCCCCCTTCTTCAAGCACTTGGGTCTCGTTTGCGTGGTCAATGACGTCAACGTGCGACCTTTGTCCCAGACTCCCCGGTTAGGGTTTATCTTCTCCCTCTTTTTTCTTTTTTTTGTTTATTGCTTTGAATCTTGTGGTGTTTTCTATTTTGTTGTTATTGATAGTAAATTCGTTTTCTCATTTTCGTTTTACATGTAATGTGAACTGATTACATCTCTGTTTTTACATGTAATGTTGTTTTTGGTGTTTTCATCTCTGTTTTTCATCTTTGTTTTGATGTTATTGTCGTGTGGTTTTCATCGTTGTTTTTTCTCCATCTCTGTTTTGCTTTTGCTGTTACTCTTTCTCTGTTTTGCTTTTGTTGTTACTCTGTTTTGCTGTTACGCGAGTCAAGCTCGAGCTAAACGAGCTAAACAAGTCGAGCCCGAGCTCGACTACTGATAGTCGAGTCGAGTTCGAGCCTTCTGTAAGGAACTCGACTCGAGCTCGAGTCGAGTTCGAGCTCGAGTAATTTTAGTCGAGTTCGAGCCGAGCTTGGCCCGGCTCGAACTCGCTCATGAACAGCCCTAGTGTTATCTTAGGACACAGACTCGCAAACTATGTTCAACATAAAGAGCTAGAAATTTTTGGTGGACACCGAAAATCAATCACCGTCAAGCGTCCAACGTTTCTTTGCTACCCTCCATAAGTAATGGAATACAAGGACTTGCAAGTTGCAAGGGTGGAGTTGACACTAGAAAGAGCATTTTCGACCTTCCAATTGCCTCTCTCGTTACAGCATACGAACTTCAATAAAAAATGTTAACATCGTCACCACATACAGTGGCGCGCTAGTGGCACACGGGTTCCATTTACTAACAACATTCCAGCCAATTAGATTTGAAGATCCGATTCCACTCACATTCTTAAGCTTGACGCCATGTGAAGGGCAAGGTTTGGCGCCTTGACCCAACTGCCTGCTGGGATGTTATATATATGGAGTTTGAAGGTCTTTCTTTGCGCAATTTACTGTATCTCTTGCAATCAAATATTACCTAAAGGGATAGGAATATTCCAAAGCTTCTTCATATATACTTGTTATTTTTCTCCATAATTTAAGAATAAACTATTTTTACAATTTTCCTAAGGGACAGACTTATGTTAGGCCCGTAATATGGGGCAGAAATACCCTTGACGTTAAAGTAGAAAATCCCTTCTATAAAAATAAAAGTGATCCTAAACCCTAAACCCTAACCCTTACAAAAATAACTCCCTGCGGAATGGTGCGACACAAGTTATCATGTTAGCAACCCAAACACCGAACCAGCATATTTTATCTGGATTTTGAAGCAAACCTTTTGTCATTAGAAAAACAAAATTGTTAGCATGTAATTTTGGGTGAGCGAGAGGGTCAATCCCACCGTCCGAAGCAAAGCTCGAAGGCATCCCATTTCATTTCTCGTGCCTCCGGGGTCCTGAGCTGCGTCGGTGTCAATGATTGAACGAGACACCCTTCAACTTGGATGTCGCGCATTGCCACCTTAAAACGTCAAGTAATATTTGAAAGAAATGTAGCTAATTTTTTCTACTTTTAAGAGAATTTAATTCGAGCCTTGTTTCACATTTAGGAAAATTAGGGTTGTTAGAATCATCAGATTGAGCTGCGTACACTCGACAAGTATGCACCAAAGAAGGATAAGGGTATTTTTGAAAAGACTTTTTTACAACCCCCTTTTTTTTTTCCTTTTTAAGGCATTTTGGTTATTGCACACCGTGTGCATAATCTCTCACGCAGAGAGGTATGGACATAACCAGCTTCGGATGGCCATTCCTGATTAGAAGGGTTTTCTTTCTTAATCATATGAGAGCGTTTTAGTCTTTGAAACACGCATTTCTCTGTTTGGGGCTCCAATATGTATTAGTTTCTAAATTTTCCTTAAAAATGAAAAAAGAATGAAAACATTACAATGTGATAGCCAACAAAAAGGCGAAGGCCAACTTCCATCTTATGACATAACTAATGAGGGGGTAGAATCGGAGGATTCCACCCTCTCAGCCAGTGGAAGAGCCAGAAAAAAATTTTGGAGGGGCACTGATTTACACTTACATATATAACAAAGTAAATATTAGACAATACTAATGTAAAAATGAAAGACATTTGAGAAACTGGCGTGGGCAACTGCCCACACCAGCCTATATGTGGCTCCGCCACTGCTCTCAGCTCTTATATCATAAAATATAACCGGCTAGCTCTCCCAACAAAACGGTAAACTAATAAGGATTTCAGCTTTTCAAGTACATAAACATACACAGGTAACTAACTTTTACAAACTTCTACTTCTTTAAATTTGTTAAAGTGAATAAATTGTATATTACGCCTTTAAACTATGATTAAAAAATAAAAAATAAACCTCACAAAAAATAAACATTGGCCGACACAAAAAATAACCATTGGCCGACACTAGTGTTATCTGTAACTGTGAAATAATTTTTGAATGTCTCTTGAATCTATCTTAAAGATTGGGTAGATTTATGGAACCGTGAGTTCTAAAGTTGAATGAATATAACACAGCATATAGAGCAGATTCATAATAATCTTAGTTTAAAGCGCAAATATATAAAATTATTTAAAAAAAAAAAAAGAGCGGGTTGTTTGTGAATTTTTTGCAAAAAATTAGGTGGTTGTTTGATGTATTTAAAAAGCTAGGCATCCATTTGTCATTCTTTTATTGCGCCTCTGCTTGTAAATTTCTCTGAGAGAGTTCTTTAGGCATGTCAAAGGTTGCAGTTAAAAAAATTGCGTATCAGCTTTAAACAAGAAAAATTCAAATGGTACATAAAAAAGAAGGCAGTGTCATAACCCGATCCATTTACTAGTACAATCAACGAGTTGGATTAAGTCTTAACTTTCATTTTGTCGAAAGTTTGGGTGAGGAAAAACATTTCAATATTTTGAGGACTATTATTTGGGAAATCGAAGATTTGAAAATTAAAGAAGTAATTTCTGACTTGTAGTTTTCATATGGAAGAACCATTCCTCATTACTGACAACTACAAGTTGGAATAAGTTTCTGCTTACATACACGCACTGTCCAAAAAAATTGAGTCAAACTAAAGAAGTGAATTTCTTTTGCTTGGCCTGTGAAGTATAAAGTAAGAAGCGCTAGTGCAAGTTGAGGAATTGGAAAATGCAAACACAGATGATACGTTGAGAAACGGTTTAAATTAATTAATTTGCACATAAAATGCACATTTTGGCTTCCAAAAGTATATGGCATTTAAAGATTTTTTGAATAAAACAAAACGTAGCTGTCGATGACTTTTGAATCAAATGATCGTTGATTTCTCCAAGCAATATGCTTGAGTTTTAAAACGCATGTTTTCAAATGCATGATTTAAGAATACCATGTTTTCTTATAGAAATATGATGTGATTAATGGATATTTTTTCTACATCCTAACAATCAAACGTTGGACAAGATTATATAATGTTTCCTGAAACAATAACATAGTTTTTGAAATGCATGTAAGAAATGTAACTTCTAATCCAAGTTTAACAAATAAGATGTATCAAAAATAGGAAATTTTAGTTTCATTAACTTTGAATCCAAAGACTCAAAACAGGGGATAGAGATGTCAATGCATCATATTCAAATCAAATATACACTTATTTGCATCCACTTTTTTGGATATTCATGTATTCACATTTGAATTTGGATTTGAGTCATCCAACGATGATGAATCTGAAATCTGATTTCACAATCCAAATCCAATTTTTATATTTATAGATGAATCTGAATGCATATCTAGCCAATTTTCAAAATGTAAGAGAATCAAATATAAGATATTTATTTAAACTAAATCCGATCGGACATTTATGTATATCCGAATTTAATCAGTTTCCATTTCTTAATTCCGAATTCAATCTGGTTTCTTAATCAGATGTTAAATTGTTTATGAACAGTTCGGTAAGATATCTAGATCCTACCTAATCGGATATGTTTTGATCCCTAAAATGGGTTTTGGTTGTGTGGGGGTGGTTTGGTTGCCGAGGGTTGGATTGGAGTCGGACAAAATCTTTACTAACATGTTCTTAGATGTCAGTAAACAACAGCTAGATGGTAAAGAACTTTTAACTTGATATTTTTCATGACACCATAAGTAGAAACGTGTAACCGTGTCAACTGTGACGATTAATTTTGTTTTGGCTTTAACATTAATTAAGATCAGGCTCCGTCCAATTCAAGAGCAGACGAAAATCATCCAAATGTATATATATTAAACACTGCGGCAACCCCCCAACCACACTTCTACGATAGACATGACTTGCCCCATCTCATGTGCATCTACCAAAGCCGATCAGGAGCTCCGATTGCTATTATCAGACGGATTCGAGTCAGACGCGCTTTTTGTTGAGAGACTGCATCCTTTGTTATTTACACTGCAAAAGAAATTATATGAGTCATACAATATATGTGCACTAAACAGTTTACTCGTTTTATAAAGTAAAAAATAAAGTTTTTACTTTTTTATAATTATATGTCGTTGAAGGGATACGTTGATCATTGACATTGTTTTAATTGAATGTACCGCTCTATGTGACTTTTGATCACCTATTGAGGAGATGATATTGATGCTGCTATTATTATGTTATTGTAATTAGAATACTATATGTTTCCTTCTTTTCGTGGCCACATGTCAAATAAACGTGCACGTAATTATAAAGAAAGGAAAGTTAAGTGGTCTTGATTAGGTTTTTATTCAATGTACAAGTAAAAGAATGTTATTTTTTTGAATTTGGTTGTGATGATAAGTGGGACTTGGTCGAATTCCTCAATAGGAAGGACATTGAAAGAGAGAATGAGGGCTCTCTCCCTTTCATTTGACAGAAAGAGAGGTACTATCCATGTCCAGAAGTGCGGGCTGTGGAACTCTCAATATATGTAAGCTCGTACATGATTCCAACCCATTGACGAAGAGAGCATGGGCACACATGCCGAGGGATGCGAACAGGTTTGATTCAAAATGGATATATTTTTAAATGTGTCGGCTTTTTTGGATATTCAATAAAGAAAAAACGTATTCGAATCTGAATCCAAAATCCAGTTTCACAATCGGAATCCAACTTTTGTATTCCTATCTGAATCCCAATTTTGAACCAAATTTTACTAATTTTCAAAATGTAAGAGAATTAGATATATGATATTTGTTTAAAAATAAATGTGATCTGAATCCGATCGGATATTTCTGTGTAGTTGAATCCAAATCCAATCCAATCGGATGTCATTTCTTTAATATGAATTCAATCTGATTTCTTAATTGGATATTAAATGTGTTTCCGTATCTAATTATTTCCGATCGATTTGATCGGATATTCAATGCATTGGATATATTGACACCCCCTACTCAATGCCATTAGAACCGGTAAGTGATGTCGCCTACCAGGGGCTTGAGCTTGAAAAAGCAGAAGTAAATAGTATCCCTTCTGCCGAGTTCTGGGGGACATTTATCCAAGCGGACAAAGAAAGAGAGATGAGCAAGATTGCACGCTCATGCTAGTGGGTCACATGTTTGAACATGCTTTAATAATTTAATTATTATTTATTAAGGACCACATAGAAAGAAGATGCACCACATAGAAAGAACAAATGAAAAAAATTAAGGCAACTCCTATGCTCGCTTCACATAATGAAGCAACCTTTGTCAGAAGGACATATATATATATATATATTATGGGTGGTTGCAGTAGCAGGTGGGAGAAGGGTACCCCTGTGCCTATGAACCCACCGGCCACCCACCATACTTTAGAGCCCGGTCCGAATCTGAACCTATAATGGTTCCTGTCCCTTAAAGCCTAAGGGACGGGTACCTGCCAACCACCGACGTTAAAGCCCGGTCCGGATCTGAACCTATAACAGTCCCTGTCCCTTAAAACCTCTGAACCCACCTGCCACCCACCACTTCAAATCCCGGTCCGGGTCTGAACCCATATAGCTGCCAGTGCAACTGCGACCATCTATGTGGGTTATAAATGTGGCGTCGACATTGACACTTTTGGGGGAATTTTGGACATGATGCTGCGTGTATCAGCGCGGTTGACATTGGTGCGTATCGGCTGATATGCATAGTATCAGCAGGTTGCCGGCGACTTATGGGGAGCTGATACAGCTAGGGATGATTGTCAGTAAATCAGATTACTAATTAAAATGCTTAAAAAAAGTGAAACGTGAAAAAAAAAAATAACATTTGGTTAAGAAATTTTTTATCAGATTCAGGTTAAAAATATTTGATTCAATTTCAAATCGAATTTAGACTTAGTTTTAAATAAATATACTATTCAATATCCATACATTTTCAAAGTTGGTTTTTAATTCGCCAATATATTGATAAATTGGATTTTGATTGGGTTGTGAAATTAAAAGTCAGACCAAATTTGGATTCAGAAATTGAAATTCAGATTTGTATATATCGTAGACTTTTCTTCATTACCATTTGAAGTCAAGATCAAATTGGAATATGCTAAACATCATATAAATTGGATATATCGAAGGGTAGATCCAAATCGAATTCAATAAGAAGCTCTATGCAGGAGTGGTAATCTTCATTCTTTTATTTATCGTGAGATTTAGCTCAAAAAATATGTTGGTGCTCTAGCTCTTCTTGTCAAACACTTGACTGTAAAAAGTTGCAATTGGCATTGTAATACTCAAGATGCTTTTCATGTATCTTCCAAGAGTTCATGACAACTATTGTTGGCACCGTTGGTTGACAACTATTGTTGGCACCGTTGGTTGAAAATTTCTGTGGTAAACTTTTACTACTTTACCTTAGTTGGTTGTTCAAAGAAGGCAAGAAGCCTATTCTTGTACAAGGAAGCAATTGTTCTTTTAGTTGGTACTCTCACTTTGTACACCAAACTTAAGCATCTATATTAACTGTTCATGAACAGAGAGTTTTATGTTATCAACTAGAGGCTTCTCTATTAGTCGAGAAGAATTAGCTTACGTTTCTTACCTTTCTAAAGTGGCCTTATTGCTTTTGGGTATTGTTGATGTGGCTGTAAAGGCAAATGTCAAGTTGGTTTCAAAACCGTTGAAAACACAATGGTAAATACATATAATTTTACTGTGCACCAAACACAGATAATTTTTGAACGAAAAAAACTTCCAAACCATCAAAGGTGGTCTGGATTTGGAAAATTCAAAATTTTTTCTTCCGTATATTTTTTTTGAAATTTTTTTCATGGTAAATTTACCATTCAAAAGTTTACCGTGCCATCAAATGATGCCTCAGACTACATGTCACGATGGTTTTATTTCATCAATTATAGAATTTTAATTCCTTTCTGATCAAACACATCATTTTCAATTGGGAATTAAAATTTCAAACTATTAAACAAAAGAAAATTCAAGGTCATCAAATGCCCCTAAGAGATCATTTGACAAGAAAGACACTTGGTAAGTGCTCCATCAATCTGATGAAAGATTGATGTAGATTCATCAAACATTAGAACTATTTCCATAAACATGCTTACAAGGTATCCCTCTTGCCAAACTACCTCTAAGGGGAAGACTTTTTTGTTGTTTTTTTTATATTCTGCATTGTGTAAATGACATTGTTGGTTTACATTCTAACTTTTTTTACTTCTTTCTGGTTTAGAGTAAATGAAATCGCTGGCTTACATTTCAGCCTTTTTTATTTCTTTCTGATTTAAAGTAAATGAAATCGATGGTTTACATTTCAGCTTTCTTTACTTTTTTGTTGTTTTTTTACATTCTGCATTGTGTAAATGACATCGTTGTTTACATTCCCGCTTTCTTTACTTCTTTCTGGTTTAGAGTAAACGAAATCGTTGGTTTACATTCTAGCTTTCTTTACTTTTTTGTTGTTTTTTACATTCTGCATTGTGTAAATGACATCGCTGGTTTACATTCCAGCTTTCTTTACTTCTTTCTGGTTTAGATTAAATGAAATGTAAACCAGTGATGTCATTTACACAATGCAGAATGTAAAAAAACAATAAAAAAGTAAAGAAAGTTGGATATAAACCAACGATTTCATTTACTCTAAACCAGAAAGAAGTAAAAAAAGCTGGAATGTAAACCAGCGATTTCATTTACTCTAAACCACAAAGAAGTAAAGAAAGCTGGAATGTAAACGAGCGATGTCATTTAAACAATGCAGAATGTAAAAAAACATCAAAAAAGTAAAGAAAGCTGGAATGTAAACCAACGATTTCATTTACTTTAAACCACAAAGAAGTAAAGAAAGCTGGAATGTAAACGAGCGATGTCATTTAGACAATGCAAAATGTAAAAAAACAACAAAAAAGTAAAGAAAGCTGGAATATAAACCAACGATTTCATTTACACTAAACCAGAAAGAAGTAAAGAAAGTTGGAATGTAAACCAGCGATTTCATTTACTCTAAACCAGAAAGAAGTAAAGAAAGCTGAAATGTAAACCAGCGATTTCATTTACTCTAAACCAGAAAGAAGTAAAGAAAGCTGAAATGTAAACCAGCGATGTAATTTACACAATGCAGAATGTAAAAAAACAACAAAAAAACTTTCAGAACAAGTAAGCTTTTAATTATACTAAATTACTTTTAATTAACTTCATAATAAAAAATAAAAATCCTAGACATAATATTGGTGAACAAGACCATAAAATACCACTATACATGGATCATGACAACAACGAGTATCATAACGCATTACAAGTAATCTGATGATCCCTAAGGTGAATCGGGATATTTCGTCATGCATCAGCTACATTTGTATAGTTATTATTTTTTTGTTCAAAATTAGATTAGATTAAATTAAATTGTAAGTTTAAGGTTTACTTTGCTCACAATAATATTTCCTGTTTCGACAAAATGTATTAGAGAGAGAGAGAGAGAGAGGAAGAGAGGGAAAGGGGGAAAATATGGGCCAATCAAGGACCATACGTGTTTCCCAAGATGTAAAAAAACTTGAATATATATATATATATATATATATATATATATATATATATATATATATATATATATATATATATATATATTATTCAAATATTAAAAAACTAAATTGTGAATCTAAGTTTTTAGAGTTAGCCAACTATTTAACCAGGACCGACCGATCTAATATGATGAACGATTAAAAAAAAAAAAGATGATGTGTATTTTTGTCATCTAATATTATTGTACACTTTTTTTCTCCTTATTTCATTCGTTCTAAATAGACGGCTTTTGCTGGATAGGTGATCATTCACTCACTCATATGCGTGTATATATATATATACACACACACAAACCTTCTAAACTTTGATGAGAATCATCTAAGCCATTGATTTAAAAAAAAAAAAATTGAAAGTGAAGATTAAGTTACAAGTATGAAAACTAAATCTTGTTTTTATGAGTTTAAAATACTCATTTGAAGAGAGAGAGTGAAAAAAACAAACGAATTTACTTTCATTAAATTTTTGTTCCATTTGAAAGGTATTTCCGACTCTTCAACTACCTGAATAAGTATGTGTTTGAAAAACAAGGCTGTGGAAACCATGTTATGATGAACTTGGAATTCCAAAGACAACATTTGCCAAGATTACGCGAAGCCAGATAAAAGTCGATAAACATTTCCACCAAGAATTGAAGGCGCCAGTAAACACGACGAAGCACGCGCAATGATTAAACCAATTAGTAAATCGTAAGGAATTCTCATCTCAACCAAAACGGGTGTCGGTTTCCCCATGTGGTTAGTGTCAGATTCTATATGCCAGTGTTTTGGCGTATCGACATTGGAGTCCTCCAAATATCAGAAAATAATAAAAAAATTTGTTTTAGTTTTTCCTTTCAAGGTGAACATCAAAAAATTTCTTTTACAAGAGAACCTTTTTTAAAGAAGAAAATCCCTGGAAATAAATTTTGGTAAAGAGAATACCATAAAACATTTCCTGCTTTTTCCGTGCACCCGCCGATTCAGTGATTTGACGAAAGATGCTTAAAATTTACTTTTCTGAAAAAGTAAATAAAAATTATGTAAAAAAATAAAAATAAAAACTATTAAAATTTTACATGGCATTGGTTAAAGTCATATCGTGTGATCGCTCAGCATTGCATGTATATATGGCCCCTCATAGAAACGATAGACCCGTGCCCTGATTCTAGGAAGGAAACCTTTGATGGCAGCAGAAAACGCTGCATGATAATTTTATGGCTCCTCAGAGAATTGATAGATCAGCGCCTTGACTTTAGGAAGCTTGAGATGGCACCATAGAAATTGGAAGTTGATTTCTTTCAAATAGTTGGTTTTTTCAGGTCCACCTTTTCTTCATCTCATTACAACACTATTTTGTCGTTCTGCCTATAGAAGTTGGTCAAATTTTTTAACGAATTTTACAAGTTACTCTTGAACTATGGGGCATCATCTCGGCAACAGTTTATCTGTATTGCAAAAAGGAGATCATCAGCAGCAAATTACAAGACAGTGAAGCGACATCCCAAAGCACCAAAAAAAAAATCTATATTCTAAGAGATGAGGATTGAGTAGAGGCTTTACCTTTCTGCCAAGTAGTAAGAAACCCCCAACACTAGAAACTACAGGGCACCCAACTGAATTTTACAATGTATGGGAAGTGATTTGACAATGTATGGGCAGTGAAAGCCATGTTTTTACTTTTACAAAAGCACTCAAATATTGATGATATAACAGACATGACTATGTTTAGTTTTTTTTTTTTTTTTTTAATGAAGCTGCATGTTTTTCTATATAATTTAGGCGGTTAAATGAAAGTAATCAAAAGTTTCAGTGTTTGAAGCCAAATTCATGGATTTTTCAACATGAACTTTAGATCTATTCTTTGAAAGATAAAACAAATTACAAGTTCCTCCATTTCGTGCATTGAGGTCCATGGATTTTAATAGGGTCTTCCGGTCTCATGTTTGATAGATATTGTATGTAAACCATGAATCTTTAGTTTACGAATATGAATATTCATGAATTGGATGGACAAGAAGAATCTCAAACATGATATAGAATCCATAATTCAAGAGAGATAAGAACGACAACAGATCAGAGGCAATAAATAGCTTACGAAGAAGAAGAAGAAAGTCAAGAAACGGTTCGTATCTGCCTCTCGGTGGAAGACACCTGACATAAATGATAAAGCTAAAGCACCAGAGCAAATTTCTGCCCAGAGATTCACCTTTTCAGTGTCTTTTACTCAATCCCAATCCGCCATTAATGTAATCAACTATTGATTTTCATTACCGTTCATTTGCCTTTCCTTTCATTTTCTTCCCTTTCTTCACTTTTTAAAGTTGCTTCCACAATGGACAGCGTAACAGAATCACAGAATCAATAATGGCTGTAATGTTACATGGCGACAAGAAAAATTGACAGAATTCCTTTTTTGTTTTTAACGAACAGAGTCACACCACCTTTCCTCCTCCTGATTCTTGCAGATTATTCTCCTCACTCTTTCGCCCGTTTTAGATTTCCTCCGACTGGTAACCGGAACTCCGGCGACATTGCCGGCAGCAGAGCTTCTTTTTCTCCTCCACGAGAAGAACCCGTTGCTCGAGAAGCAGGAGAGCAGGGGGAACCTCACGTTGTTGACGACGACTTTGAGCTCCGCTACCACCTGCTTCATCGAAGGTCTGCTGTGCTCCTTCAGCGAGACGCACCTCGACGCGATGTCCAGCACCGGCCGGACGAACAGGTCGATGTCGGGGGGTTCGATTCTGGGGTCACAGATCTCTGCCGCCCGGCCCCGCTCCATCAACGCCCGCGCCCACTCCACCAGGAAGGCGGGCTCGTGCTCGACGTCCACCGCCCTCCGGCAGCTCATCATCTCCAGAAGCAGGACGCCGTAGCTGAAGACGTCATTCTTGGTGCTGAGCTTGGCCGGGGAGGTGTACATAGGGTCCAGGTAGCCGATGGTGCCCGCTGGCGAGCTGCCACCGGAGCGATCATGGCCGCCTGCCCAATTGACATCGGCCGCCGCCCTCTTTTTCCTGACTGCGAGCCCGAAATCGCCGACTCTCGGCCTCCAATTCTCGTCGAACAGGACGTTCGACGACTTGATGTCTCTGTGAACGACGGGGGGACGCATCTGATGCAAGAAATCAATGGCCTTCGCTATCTCGAGCGCGATCACGGCCCGCCTGTGCCACGTGAGCGGCCTCGGCTGCGACGGAGACGAAGTCAAGGCCGACTTGCCGGAGTGGAGAACGTCGTGAAGAGTCCCGTTGGGCATCAACTCCATGATCACGAGCTTCTGCTCGGTGGGGGACTCGCCGGCCACGCCTAACAGGTCGACGAAGTGGAGGCACTTTCTGGGGAGAGAGGAGAGAATCTGAAGCTCGTTCTCCACCTTGGTGAGGTCCTCCAGGAGCTGCAATCCCGTGGAGACCTTCTTCACAGCGACCACCTGACCTCCCCGGAGGGTGGCCTTGTAAACGCAGCCATGGCTGCCCTTTCCGATCAGATTCTCCAGAGAAAATCCCCCCGTCGCAGCCTCCAACTCCTTGTAGTTATACCTTTGCATTTCCTTCCTCGTTTCCTTACTCCCCCTTTTGTCCTCCCTTTTAATCATCAATCTCTGCGGAAATCTCTCCCTTTACCTTCCTTAATACATGCCTTGTTACAGAAGAAAAGATAAAGAGCCGGGGAAGGGAGGCCCAGCTAACCCGTTTGTAGTGTCACATCGGGTGGCCATGGCCACGTGAGAGCACCAAACTTCTCCATCACCAAAAGGGGAGAGGGAAGAAGCAGAGCTTCTGAAATGGAGGCCACTGGTCTTCCCCTCCGCTGCAGAGCTTAAAAAAGGAAGCCGCTCTTTCTCTCTCTCTTCTGTATAGAAAAATAAAATGCGTATAAAATATCACTACGACGCACGCTACAAAAGGAGCCGAGAGGATTTATAAAAGAAGCGCAAAAGGGAGGAAGCCGTGATTTTGGCAAGCAAATGAAGCAGAAAAATCGGGGGAGAAATAAACATTTGGGGAGCTAGCTTTCAGTAGCCAATCTTGTAGTTGTTAATTTTAAAGGGCGCCTCTTGCTTTTCCTTTTATATGACATTTTTACAACACTTTGGCAATGAACTGAAGAGGAGAATAAGCTATGACCCGGCTCGTGGTGGCCTGTCACTATCGGTACAACGTCGTATCGGTTTGCTCATTGATACGGTGTAGTCCGATTCTCATGAACTCATGTCAACCTGTTTTTTCTCTTTTTTTGTTGATTCCAAAAATAACTTAAGTATTTTAAATTTACCTAAAAGATAACGGCTATACGTAGGCTTGAATCGGCTAGCATGATACGACAAGGGTCTGATTGTGTATCGGCCCACAGAGGCCGATACACTCCAATTTAATAGCACAATGAATTCTTCAATTAAGCTAATATGTCAATGTACCCGATACACTCCAATTTAATAACACAATAAATTCTTCAATTAAGCTAAGTTTGTTTCATCATTGAAACTAAGATGCGAGTTGTTCAGAATGAAATCCACTGTTTAAACAAACAACGCTTTTCCGCAGAAAACAATAGCGTGGATGTCAAATCTGTGGGGTTGACGGTGATCTCTGGTCAGCTCACGTTTTCATAATCTTACTATGGTTTGGTTTTTAAGAGGTCAATGAGAATCTCAGGCCTACTGATGTAAGGTCAGGCCTACCTCCCATCCGACTACAAATTATTATGAAGTTTTAGCTATAAAATCTTTACCTGCCATTATGAGGTCAACTGCTCTTTTTCATGTAGTTGTAAAATTCGGTTTGTTTAAAAGAATCTCAAATCAACTTTAGATTTGATATCTGAAACTATCAAATCAACTTTAGATTTGAGATCCGAAACTATCAAACACTCCTTAAAACTATCAAACACTCCTTAGGCATACAAGTATATATATCTCATAGTCATTCCGATTTCGATGGAGGTCTGACTCGATTGTAACATTTACATGTCAGATCCGTATGTTAGTAGGATTTGAATCAGGTATTAAAAAGAGTTTGAATTTGAGTACTTCAAATTCGAATCCAATTACACTCTACCCACAAAACAGAATTTGGTGAAGGCTGGATCAAACCTAAATCCGAGATGCCATACTAGAAATTTTCAAGTCTTTGGTCGAAACTATATGCTTTTAAAAACTACACCACCAACTTTCGATATGAAAAAAATGCAAACCACCAAACAACAATATGTGACACTGAAATTCCATGAAATAAAGTGATATATTTTTACATAATAATGTGATTGGGAAAGCTCTTTTGCATCAAATGAACCCTTATAACATTGCATCATGTTTGCCTGAAGTTTCAAATGGTTAAAATACTCTTGGTGTTAAAAAAAAAAAAAAAAAAGAAAAAAAAAGGGAGGAACAATGACAAAAACAGAAATAAAAAGCTAAGCAAGGTTATTTTTTGGAAAATCTAAAATACCCATCTCCCTAAACACCTAAGCCGTTCTAGTAGAACATATCTATATGGTCATTATCGAGAAGAACATTATTTAATATTTCTCAAATGCAATTTTTCCGGTGGCCTTATGAAGAAGCTTTTACCATATCTCTACGTGATGCACTCTATAAAAAAGGGTGCACTTTCCTTTTGGGAACCGTCCGGCTCAGGCACTGAGAAGCACTCATGGCAGGGAAAAAGAGGGAGAAACCTATGGAAATCTGCCATTATAAGAACACTATTCTTTTTCCCGAAATGGTCGTTGTTTTGATGATGGATCTCTGCAAAACTTAGGTCAAAATATTATTGCGTTGTTGCATCATGGTGATCCTTTTGAGAGGTAAGCTCTACTGTGATTCGAAGATTTGGTGAAATGAAACTGGACCTTTTTTGGGAGCCGGAGGGTGTTTGGTAACACTAGCAGGAAGAGCGAAGCATTCCCATCATCAAACGCCTCCTTGGGTGTTTGAATGGTGGAGGAGCATGTCTCAGACAGGTGTGAAATGTCCAGCATTCTCTTTATGGCATTTGAAAGTGCTCAACTTAATTTGTCAGTGTTCTTGCTTTGCTTTAGTGTGTTGATGAGATATGGTGGCTAAGGTTCGGATGGATTGTCTCCTATGATACCCGAACCTTCACATGAAAATAATTTGATTCAGCCCCCGTTTCTACGCTAATTGATGAATTAATCATGTAATTTATATCTATGAATTAAAGCCTGCTCTTGCCAGCCAAGAACAGGAAGAACAACCGCTTCAGTGGCGGTTTCTCGAACTCTAATAATTGGCTTAACTTCTATTTGATAAACCACTTTTCGCATTTATATCCCTATTCTTTGCCTTTGAAAAGTTTGTTGTTGCTTTTTATTTTTTGTTAGAAAAAGTTCTTTTGCTGCATTTTTTCATATGCTAAGAAAATGGATCTTAAGCCCCAAGAGGATCATCATATGTTATTAACAAGGATGACAGGCCTTTTCATAAGGCGACTACTGTAGCTTCATTTAAAAGGAGGTACTTTAGTTATTAAAAGGAAAAGGAAACTCCAAAAGCATAGCATTTTACAGCTGCCATCAGAAGTTGAGGACCCTGCCTGATTGTAAGGCTGGCTTTGCAATGATTTAAGAAAAAGAAGGATCATGAATTGATAAGGATCCAAACAACTCGGACATGGATCTACTAACCGATTCCTATAACTAAAAATAACAAGTTTATGAAACCAAACTCGAAATGACTTATTATAGAAGAAAATGATTTTTAGAAAAAAAAAATCGCAAAGGGTATAGACAAGTTGAAGTTGAGTCAATTAGATCACTTAAGTACGTCAACGTGGGCAAGGCAAAAGCCTTGCACTGAACCTGACATTTCTGCATGCTCATAGTGAGAGAGAGCTTCACTCTCTTGAAATCAATGAGGTATATATATCTAAAAGTAATGCGTTTTCAATTTGGCTGAAGCAGAGATTTTGAAAATTATAGAATGACACCTTTGAAAAATGATCTTGACTTCACCATTAAACATGGTACAATATCCACCGTGTTTGAACGGCGATGGAGACAAAATGTTTGTCATAAACATTCTCTCCATAATTCAAACACGGCAAGAACCATAACAAAAATCCTGAGTCTAAAGCCGTAGCGCAATGGAGGCAGCAGGACAATAGGGAGCAAATGGCCTGGTCACCATGCGGCTGCCACTAGGTCATGTGCCTGCTAGCTGTCGACTCTGCTTGTGAGCCAAAGTTGAGAACCTTGGGATCCGATTGAGCTCAAAAGGTGTCCAGTTCTGCTTCTCAACCTGACTTTTTCTCCCTTGTCTGGACTGGACGCTTTAGTTTATTCCCTGCTTTATTTTGCCCGTCCCCTAAACCCTTTTTTGACCCCACACACAAAGCTGTGGTTGACCAAGTCCAACCAAAAACTAATGTGGGACAAAAAGTAAAAGGGCAGTGCTATTACAGTTTGCCCGACTCGGTTCATTCAAATCAAATTCGTAGAAAACCGATTTGATTTTGTAGCCGATTCAAGACTCGTTTCAATATATGTTTTGATATTTTAATTCTTTGCTAATTCGCTGGTTTACCAAGTCAGCAGTTTCAGCTATTCGGGATATGCATTGCTTTCTTCCTATTGCAATTAGGCTCCATGCCACTCGAACCAACGACTAGTTAGCCAAACTGATGTCTAAACACTCCTCAAAATGGTTCTTTTGTTTCTACCAAGTATAAAACTGCGGCTTCATCGTCATATGAGTTTTATTTTCAAGGAACATCAAAGTTTAGCGTGGAAGAAGCATGCTGTTTAATTTGGCAAGAAATCTTTACACAAGAATGTGTGGTTGCGGCTTACACGTTAAGCACATACAATGTGGAATACCTTAAGATTGAGTGTGGACAACCTCTAGCGCAAAAAAAAAAAACAAAGAAAGAAAGAAAAGAAGACATATATCATTTATTTTGGATTCTCAACGCGTCCAACTGCTTTTAACAACTCCAATAAAAAGAATGTGAAAGGCCAAGATAAAAAAAAAAAAGAAAGCACTATTATTATATATACTGTCGTGTGTATCAGTAGCGTAAACATGTGGAGGCTGATGTAGGCAATTGCCCACACCAACGTACACAAATTGTCATATTTATATATAAGATCACCCTCTTAGCTTTTCATTATTTATATATAAGAGCCCCTTAAAATTTGAAATTTAAACTATTAGTTACCCCATGAAAATTTGACGCAAATTTTTTGCTTGTTTTGATACGGGGTGACAATCGGGAGCAACAGTTTTTCCATATGAATATTGATTTTGGTACTAGTTAAAGACGACCATTACCCAATCTTAGTAATGGTTCTTGTCAGTTTAAAACTTGTAATATGGTTTCCCAATTTATAAACCTTAATGGTTCGCTTAACGCAGTATCAAACCAGTGTTAGGTTTTAAAATGGGCACACAACCATAAGTTTTGACTTATACATTCTTTTTAACTGGATATTCATCTTTATGCATTCAACAAAAAGAGACAAAGCCAATTGTCATGGTGAATGCCATGATCTAATCACCAGCACCACGTATAAACTCCTATATATATTAGATTATGAACAAATAGACACGAGTGGTAATATATATATATATATATATATATATATATATATATATATATATATATATATATATATATATATATATATATATATATATTATACGATTACCAAATGGGTCTATTTGTTGAAAACAATCTAAGATCAAGATTTTTTTAGGCATTTTCAATGAACGTGAACTTTTAGATTTTGTGTTACTTTAATATTGGTTGTTAATATTTCCTGAAAGTTGTTATGTAATTACATTCATCCAATTGCTTTAGTGATTAGACGATTATATATGTGCGCGAGTGCGCGCAGTCTCATTAGACGATCCTTTTCCTTACGCGTTTCCCCGTGGAAGAAACTCTCACAAAGCCTGGCGCAATCACGGGGTGACGTTACGTTATGTCAACAGTAAAAGGTAAATGCTGGCAAAAGCCAAAAAAACAGTGAAAATTATTTTGGACCTTAGACTTAACGTGCCATTGAACAACCAAAAGTTTCAATCAATTTAACTGATCATGTTATCCTCCATTCAAGTCCCAAGATGAGCAAAAGTGTCAAAATCACTGATATAACGTCAAATTACGTTTTTCCTTTAAATTTTTGCCCGCTAATTCTTTTCCAAGTCTCTTTTTTCTTTCTTTAAACCTTTGATCGACTGCATCAGGTGCTACCACCATGTCAACCTTTCCTCCTACTTCAACTCCTTTCCAGAGTCATCTAATAACATGCGTTAGACTCATCAAATTAACTAAAGAATATTTTGAAATTAAATTGTTCAAACGATTCAAGGGGCATTTAGCATTTGTAATTAGTAAAAGGTGTGAGTGTTTTATAAATCTGCTCCAAATTTGAGGTAGAATCATGAATCACTTGAAACAAATGTCCCATAAATCTACCATAATTTTGAAGTGGATTCATAAACACACACATGCAGCTCTTAATACCAACATCTTTAGGGCTTCTATTAAGGATGGAAAAACCAGTTATTAAGCAATGAGTGAGTCTATAGCCCCATAAACTTGTTATGTGTATCGTACGATTTGTATCGTTATTTTTGTTTTTTGTTTCATAAATGTAATTTGAAATAATTAAAATTGATTTGAAAAAATTATAAAACCGTACCGTTGTAGTTGAATACAGAATGATATTAATAACGGCGGTCCTTACTCTATCATCTCATAGTCGGTTACTAAAGTTTACAATGGAAAAGAAGAGTAAGGATGCTGGCGAAGTGATTCTTTTACCTCCCATTATTTCACGTCTTCATTGGTTAACCACGAAAGTGAAACACTTGGGTACACTTTCAACAATATCCTAGCCTTGTGGGTGTCCCTTATACACACACACGCCACATATGATAAGTCTTGTTGAAGTTGTTGTGCGAAGATAAGGTCTCCCTAAGTGGTTTGGTTTCCTGCTTTTGGTGAAACTCTTGCCCAACTAACCTACCAAAAACCAACATATCCAACTTACCAAATATACGTGACATAGGGGCAACCAAGCAATTGCTTTTGATTATATATATATATATATATATATATATATATATATATATATATATGATATGCACCCAAAAGTCCAAAGGATGTTAAACATTGACCTTGTTGTATATATTCCAGCCTTACAAGCATTTGATGATGATAGGGATGGCAATGGGGTTGATCAATCTGACCACCAACCGGTCCAAACCCAAACCCACTTGGATTTGGTCTCCAATATAAAAAGTTTGAATAATGAGCATAGCCAATGCAAGCAACCATTCAGAGTCCTAATTGGACCTCGATCTGACTAAAAAAATCGGACCCGAGTGCAGAGTTTATCAGAGTAGTGTGGATATGAAATCAAAGTCTTTCCTTATTGTGGAGATGCATCGTTTGCTTGAACAGTGGCTCACGCAAATCCACTGTTTGCTAAGGTCCCCTGTTTGTTAGACAGTAGATCCCACATATCATGATTTTGAGATCTGCGTCGGACTTTTTATCCGCGCCACCTTAACGAAAAACCCATTTTCAGGATCCAAAGCTTGGTCACAGTGGTTTAACTCGCCACACTTATGGATGGCAAACCTGATTAGGCAACCTACCAGTTTGATCCTGCATGTATGAACACAGGCCCAACTTGAAGGTCGAAGTCTACAACTCAATAGCTCTCATTAATTCTAAAATGCCTGTGGAAGAATATTGGATGACGGCTCTAGAAGCTCACAATCTTTGACAATACTGCTGCCGCTTTCTAAAGCTGCAATCGGTTTTTTGGCTTTGCTTTGTTTTGACTATTTCAAGTAAGCGCACGATACTTTGACAAAGCAAAGCGTTAAGCCGTTGACTGGAGGGTGGTAGGGCTGTGTGAGCCGTTGTTTATATTTCTCTTGATTCATTTTGATCCTGAACGCACCATCTTATCATCATCAACTAATTTCTCCTTCTACAAAACTGCGCCATCTCATTCTGTGGAAATAATTGTTATATTCTTAGTCAACCCAAGAAGCCGTGCCAAACTCAATGGGCCGGTGAGTAGTTAGTACAACAATGTCGTCAATATCGGTTGGTTCGCTGACCTATGTCACAACATCAGTTCATACATAGAATATGGCAAGGTAATTTTATTTTCTTTAAAAAAAATAATTAATCTCTATTTGAATATTTAAAAATATAGGAAATATTTTATTTTTTCCAACTTGGGCATAAACGAAAGCCATTCCAGTTTGCTGCTGCGTATAAGTTGATCCGAGGCCTATATGTAGGGCTGCACAACAAGTTGAGCCAGCCACAGCTCCACGGCTCATCTAAAATTGACTCGAACTCAGCTTATTTATAAAATGAATTGAACTAGAGTTCAAATGTATGCTCAATATGTTCAAGCAGTTGAGTTGAAAGAACTCAATTCGGTTTGACTACGTAATAAATGTTGAACAATAATGAAAAAATAGTTAACCGAGTAGAAACTAAACAAGTTAAAAAAAGGAGACATGCTCAACATACATGATTTAAACAAGTCGAGTCAAGCTCGAGCTTGTTATATTGAGCTTGACTCGATTTTAAGCCGAGTTCGAGCTCAAGTTTCTGAATCGAGTCGATCTGAAGCTGGCCCAACTCGAGTTCAACTCAGCATGCATGCAGCCGATCGGGCTATATGGACAGCACTGCAATCATGAGTTTAAATTTCAGCCAGCGTTGGCTCCCTTATTGGGCAAAATGACAATAAATTTTTTACTTTTACATTGTTATACATGAAAAGGGTGTTTTAAAGTGATCCAAGGCAATGCAATAGTTGTGGATACTAGCCAATTTGTTTTTATTCGTTTTCTATCAAATGATTTTCTCGACTCTGAAGTTGAGGATTGATTTGAAGAGCTACAAATTTTTAATAACACTTTCCTTTTCCAGGCCTACTTATGTCCTATAGTTTAAATAAGGGACCACTTTTTTGTGATTTCTTACTAAGGGCTATACACCATTCATGAAGCTATTAAATGAAGGCTTGAAGTGAACATTGTCTGCCACTGTCCTTGGTTATTATCCTACTATTAAACTGTGTCGTCGTCTTTTTAATTGGCATAAAAAAAAAAGTTTGCATCTATTGTCTCTTGTTTGTGAGGTTAAGTTACATGTAGCCCTTCTTTGATATATTTTATAAAAATATAGCCTTTATTAAGAAATTACAAAAGATGATCATCTATTATTTTGAAGTTATAAGCAAACTGTATTTTTGAAAAAGGGAATTTTCCACCTTTTATATTTTCCATAGAACTCCTAACCTCATGTAGATCTGGCCAACAAGTAGTTGGGCTCATGTTTACATGCAAATTTTCATAATCTTAAATATGACCCGTTCATATAGGAAAAGTAATATATATATATATATATATATATATATATATAATCACATCTATATTCTTGCAGGAATTCATGAGAGATAGGACCCGACCTATTGGCACGAGATTTAACCTTGCACCAATAACGAAAGTACACAACTCAAAATGCACTAGCTAACGTGTACTTTGTTCTAAGCTAATTACCTTATCAACGTGATCTTACAAATGATTGATTGGAAACATGCATCACCCATCTTTATAGGTTTAGATGTGCGTTTGAGTTTCAAGCAGAAAAAATGAAAAACATGAACCAAATAATTAACCAAAAGAAAGCCAAAGAAAGATCGACAAAGATGGTAATAGAAAAATTACCTCATGTTGCAGCCATCCTGGTACTCTTTGCATCATATTCATCAAAACTAAAATAACCTTCGAATCCAGAAAGTCCAGTCTAGCTTCCAGTTAATGACAGAGCAGTCCGACCTTTGGCTTAACTCCTGCATGGCTGCTTCACAAAATAACAGCATTTCTGATTACATATTATGTTAAACCAGTTCCTTCTCAAAGAGTATAATAACATGAAAGGTTACATTTCTCAAGTGAGATGCCAATACGTTCATTAATAAACCTGCTTCTGTAGCTGAAACCATAATATGGTTCTCCCATAAATTTATTTACAGCTATGTGTAGCAGATGATGACTGCAGAAAGCATAATTCGAATGATTCATGCCATGACCACAAAACTGCTTCTCCATTCTACGCTAATCAGGGATTCAAGGCATTACATTCGATGTATAAATGAGAACATCAAGAGATCTTGCAACTCCTTGGATGCTTGAATTCCTCAGCTTGAATTGCAAGGCATGCAATGCATTTTCTTGGCTTGTATGATCAGTCAGATTTACAACTTTCTATTCCTTTCACATATAATTGACTTTGCATTTAGGGGGACTTGGTGTCACTCTAGGAATTGCCTGTCCTGATGACATTATACCGATTTTGTGCATTTTGGAAAGCCCGAACAAAGCAGTACCTAAAAATGCACTACAACAATGGCCCAAGGCGTCTGGATTGCCCTCTTCACATGCCACTGGCTTCCAGTCAGTCGCCGTTGCCATATTTTGTTGTAGTGGGATCATGTTAAAACCAATAGAGAGAGAGAGAGAGAGAGAGAGAGGTCATTCGAAAGACAAGGAAAAGAAGTATTGAGCACAATCCATACGGATTATGTTAGTGAAGTGCCATAAAAATTTGACTTATAAAATGAATGCAATGCTAGTATGAGAAAATTATCTACTTGATGATAGTAGAAACATATTGAGCATAGAGGAACCTGAAGCATGCCCCAGTCAGACCAGTAAGAAGGCAGCTACCGTGCCTAACTCTCACACTTACCACGATGTTTAAAGAACTACTCTAGCAACATGAGCATTTGCGTAAAGTATTTGAAACCTTGGAAATTGTACTTGAACTTCAACAAGCAAACCCCGGCCCCTACGACTATGTCATGATTGATAATTTTAACCAGGGATAGAGCCACATGTGGGCCTGTTCTGCAGTTTCCCACACAATCCCACAAATTTTTTATTTATTTTCACATTGGTGATATCCAATAATTTTTTTTTTCATATATTGGTTCCTCTCAATTGTTTGCCTAGCACCCCTCAAACATTTTATTATGGCAAAAAGTTTTTGAATTAGTTCCCTTTCAAAAAAAAGTGTGGCATCAACACCGACTTTAATGGCATTGTCTTCAATCTTCAAATGAACTGTTAGGAAAATTGTAGTTCCATGCTAAATGGGAATTCATGCTGCAAAAACTAGAAACTTTTGTGCTATAGTAGATTAAACTTAGAAAGAAGCAGAACTCAAATCCAGAAGCAATTTTGACTATAGATAATGGGTTTCTTACCGAAGTGAACAAAAGGAGGCATTAATAAATGTGAGTTTATCACAACAACCAAGATCTCTTTTAGCAATTTTCACTTGTGCCGCCCTCATCTTTTATCTCTCCCTCTCTTTGCATCTCGCCGCCTTTCTCTGTCTCTCTCCCTCTGCATCTCCCTCCGTCTCTCTTTCTCTCTACTTCCCCCACTTTCTCTTTGTCTAGCCCGCTCTCTCGTTCTCTCTCTTTGCCTCAAGTCACCATCTCTTTCTGTGGTTCACTCTCTCTCTAGAGCTGTCCGTAGCTTGATGTTCATCCCGTGGCCTCTTTTCTTCAAGGCATGTAGAGGAGCCCAAACTCCACCACGGTGACATTGTCTGGTGAGGCAGAGAATGTCAAAATATAAATTGTGTTATATCGATGAAAAGGGCTTTGCATGGTGTTGCATACTGTGCAGGCAGTATCTTTGCACGAGCCAAAGATTCAGGGATACAGACTGATGTTCAAGCACATTTTTTGCCTTCAAATTGATTTGACATAGTAAATTTCTACCTTAAATAGATTCTCACCATTTTGTTGGGGTTAATTGGAGGCATAACAATTTGAATGCTGCTCTTGCAAGTTCTGTCATACTTCATTTGCCCACAATGGATCAAATTTCACTATGTTCCATCTGTTTTTAGTCTTGATTGTTGGTAGCACTTTTATCTATTTGATAGCATCTAATACATTTTCCATTGACGATTTTACTTTCTATCCTTGTGGAAATATTAATCCAGTTTAGTAGGGCCATGATGCGGGAAATGCATAAAATTCTCGCCCCAAAGGGACCAAACAAAAAAAAAAAAAACAAAAAAAAAAACAA